>NW_022045862.1:1811177-2053849 GCF_001654015.2 Drosophila navojoa | reverse complement strand
ATCTGTATCTGTATCTGTATCTGTATCTGTATCTGTATCTGTATCTGTATCTGTCCCATTATATCTTTATCTGTATTTTTCGCTGTATCTTAGCATCTTCTTTTGTATCTTTACAATTTTATCTATAGCTGTATATCCGTAACAGTGCGTTTGCATCTCTTACTGTAACTGTAACTGTAGCTGCATCCTTACACAGCTATCTGTATTTATGCTTGTATCTTTATCAGTATCTGCTGCTGTACCTGTATTCATATATATAGAATTCGCTTTGTGTGCACGTACATGTTGCTGTATCGCTGTAGCTGTATTTGAAACTCTATATCTGTAGCTGTCTCTGTATAGCTTTATCTTTACATATGTATCTATATCTGCTCTCATGCACAACATGTACTTGCTTGTAGATGTTTTTATATTTCGCCCTAAAATTTTCGCTAACTAAATTATTATTATTATTGGTTGTTTTTTCTCTTTTCTTTTATTTTTTTCTTTCGTTTTTTTGTTCTTTCTACATGTGTGTTGTTAAATTTTTTTGTTAGAGCGACCGTGTGATCATTTAGCGCTGTGCTAATTTAATTTGTCTGCGTGTTTGTGCCTCTTGTGTATGGAATTTGTTTTTGGTAGCTTCGGAAAATATAGGAGTATTGCAAAACGCAAAGCAAACAATTCATGAAGTCGAATATGGCCAACGAATTTCTTCATACATATCAAAATTTTGAACATCATTTGGTTGCTTTACACTCGAACAGTCCCAAATACCTATAGCCTATGCTCTAAAAACTATAATCTGTTTTTCGGTTAGCTGAAAATGCGAGAAGAGAGAGCGAGAGAGAGACAGCAAAAAAATAATAAATAATTCAGCAAAATGCATCAATAGAGAGAAATTGTTGTCTATAAATTGTTTAAAAATTTTCCACAGCTTTGCTGTTTACATTTCTTGCTGTGCAGCGATGATAATAATTATATGAAAATAAAAATAAAAATAATAGTATACATGTTGATGATATATATATTAAAAAAAAAAAAGAAAAACAGAAAACGAATAAATGCAAAATATTTGTTTGCATCAATAATTTCACTTCTCATTTAAAGTTTGTGCAAAAAGTTAGCAGCAAATTGTGGATTTTTAATAACTCAACTCGATATGTCGTCTGCTCTGCAAATTGTTGTTGTGGTTGTAGTTGTTGTTGTAGCTGTGTGTAATAATTATATTACATTATTACATAGCTATGGATATTCGCCCTTGGCTTTGTGTAGCTAAAATTCCATCATAAATAATTTCACACATTTAAACGACTAAGTCCTGGTTGGACACAACGTGGTAACAGTTGAATGAAAACGATTTGAATGTCATTATGTTTCCACTCGCTAAGCCTCTGGTTCAAAAGGAATTTGAGTTTTGTTTGTTCTCTAAGCTCAGCTAATGCAAATGCATTGCAAAAGAAAATATTCGCTTTTCTTTTTTATGAAGAGACAATTTTAAAGATACTTATATATTCCTAGAATGAATGATTAGAAATATTTAATCATGCGAGATCTCTAACATATAATGTTAATGCTCGTATCTCACTTAAATAGTTCGATGTAGAAAACTCATCTAGTTATCCTTTGATATATGCAATTCCCCAACTCCCTCTCTTAACACACGCACATTAAGAACAATTAAAGTACACTTAAATCTAAGCTTTTAGCTATATGCATATACATACATACATATGTATATCCCCATAAGCTGCTAATAAACTGCTGTCAAATGCCACCGATGCATTGCCTTGCTCGTTTTGCATGCCCGAAATTGACGCGCGCGTCGCTGGTTTCGGTGGGTTACCCACAACTGCCGCCAGCCTTCAACTCTTCAATGAATACGCCAACAATACAGAGAGAGATGGAGAGAGAGAGAGAGAGGAAGAGTGAGAGGACTCGCAGTTGTTCCTGGAGTGCGTATTATAATGAATATGCATATGTGTGTGTGCAGCGATGTAAACACATTTATTGGTCTAAATTGTCACCAAACTCTGTATTACCTGGAGGGGATTATAGAGAGATATCTATATATACATACATACATATATGTATATGCATAGGTATATGACGCAGTATTGCATAAAGTAATCGAGTTAAGTTGTGCGTAAAGCGAAGCGGTTAAAGCTAAATTTGCTGTGCATATGTTATGCAATAGCCGGGCTTATAGAGCCCAGTTTGGGGGAGGGTATTAAATCTTCGGTGCAATTGGTAGTCAATGGGTTTTAGTTGTTAAACGCCACTGGTTGGGTATTGGCTCATAATTGATTTGGCTTTTGTTTTGCCAATGCGTTAATACGCTACCAACAGATTCAATTAGCGCGCCGCTAGTTGAAGATATGCGCGGGAAAATTAGATTGCAAATAGTTTGGAAAATTTGCATGTGAAAATTAAATTCTATTGGCATCAGAGAATGTGGATCTCAACCAAATCAAGTGAAATGATGAGAAAGCAGCTACTCGCTCTCAATGGCAATGCCAAGGCTTCCCATATACACCCACACGCACACACACCCACACGCACGCACACCCACATACTCAAAGAGCATACACACACAAGCCAGCTCATGTCTGCTGTTTGTTATGAAAAGTTTTTGGCAAATGCCACATTCAATTGCATGGTGAATGCAATTTTCCTTCCACCTCCATATATGATGGCGTTCTATTTTCCTTTTATGTTTTCCTTGTACCGTAAGCTTCAGCATTGCCATCGTTCTTGTCCGCTGACGCCTGTGCGATTGTGATGCCGTCTGGCATATCCGTCCACCCTACGGCGCTCACATTTTCCGCATTCAATTAAGTTGAATTAATTAAATTGTACGAAAGTTCAGCAAGCCGATCGAAAATTGAACACGGGTTAAACAAAACAAATCGTTTAATTATTTTATTAAATCTGATTGCATATCGATCATGTAACATGAGATGTGACGAGTGCAAGAGAATGAAAATAGATTGAAGGGGCAATCAAAATTGTAAATTTCTTAACTTAACAGTTTTCCTCAATTGATTTAGAACCAATTTTATTTTATTAAAATTTGTTTATATTTAATTTATGTTTAGTATTTGAGTATTCTATCTATACATATGTATATTACATTATGCATTCTTCTTTTTCCATAGAACATGCAATTTTATAATATTAGAGCAGTGCATGGTTTTTCGTTTTGGGGACTTAAATAATTGCAATTTCGCTGCTGGTCGCTGTGTTTAATTTTATTTCAGCCAAAGTGCAACACAGCACAGAATCCGCTCGAAAGGATATGGGGCTATTGTCGCACTGGTCGCCAGTGAATTACATTAAAAAGGATTTTTTTTAAATAATATATGCTTTAGCTATGTAGCTGTAGTCGACTAAAAGATACCTGATATGGTATGCAAAGTGTGTATAAATAAAGGTGTAATAATACATATATGAAATGTAATTATATATACATACATATATTAGAGGTTTTTCTGGTTCGATATTAATTTTATAATCGAACCTTTTTCTCATGAACGTCCCAGATGCAATAAAATCCATATACCCTTTATGTGAATTTTCCGCTGAATGCTCCTGCAGCATTTTAGAGACAACTGAAAGCTTATTTGTTAACGAAATGCTGTGAACAGACACTGCAGTGGATGAAATGGTTCAAAGCCGGAAGCACGCCGGAAGCAAGAGGTAAGCTGTCAGCATTGAGCGATTTTCAGCTGATTCTAGGAATTGATAAAATGGAAAACAGTTGATGAAATATGTGTGAATGGCGTAAATATTTTGTGTGCTGTACTTTATCTCTTTATCATACACTCAAGCGCTCTCTCTCTCTCTCACTCTTTGTCTCTCTGTCACTCCTTTCCGGCAGCTCTATGTTATCAGAAAATTTGACACGAATGCAAGCGACGGCGATAAGATCACACGTTGAACTCTTTGCGCTCTATCTCTCTCTCTCTCTCTCTCTCTCTCTCTCTCTTTTGATCTGTCTCATGGTTTGTTCTGGTCGTCCTTCAGTACTGCTCATCCATCATTTGTGCAGCCATCCGGCAAATTTTGTCGTGCCTTTTGCTGGACATTGTTCGCACTCCAATTTGACCTTTTTTGCAAGAAAAGGAGACAAAAGCATTTTGGCGTGGTGGGCGGCGACGAACGGAATTTTGAGAGCGCTCTTATCTAAGCGGAGCTGCTGTCGCTGCTGTTGTTGTTGTTGCTGCTGCTGCTGCTGCTGCCCCCTTAATGTCCCGTTTTATGGCCCGGCGGCCCCGCATGCTGCTGATAAGGCAAAAATTGTATTTTTAGTTTTCGGTCTCGCCTTTGCCTTTGATTACAGTTGCCAAAAAAAGACCGAAAACAGAATAGCAACAGCAATAAAGCATTTTCCTGCGTCTTCTTCCACGCTGGCTGCCTTTGCAGTTTGTTCAACTTTAACGACAAGTGCAGGCATAGAGCAGCAATACAACAATACAACAATACAACAATACAACAACAGCTGTATGCTCTGAAGTGCTGCACTAAGGGAGACTCTCAAAAATAAAACTGTAAGCATCAGCAAATGCCGCTAATGATGAAGAACATGCCGAAAAAGCAACAACAACAACAGCAACAACAAGTGAACGAATTCCAAGGCCATTACAGTTCATTGCTCAAGCAACAAGTGTATTCCCTTGCACTCACCCCTATGCCGCTAGCTCTCTCTCTCTCTCTCTCTCTTGCTCTCGCTCACATACTTTCTTGCTGTGGTTTGTCAGCTTGTCTGCCTCGCTTGCACTTTTGTTGTTGCTGTTGTTGTTGCTGTATACATTTAGCTGGTGTAATTTTTGTTTCGATATTATGTAATTTATATATTTTAGCTTGTATTAAAATGGAAAAATTGTTAAACCGCTAAAGGGGCCATAATGAAGAAATTTATGTAACAGGTGGATGAAAACATCTGGCTATTATTATTATTTTATATGTATGTACATATGTATATAGAGAGATTCTTTATCAGGATAACGAACTGAGTCGATCGAGCGTGCATCTTTATATTCTTGCTGCTCAATAAATAGGAAATACCCAAACTTGACTCGACTCCAGCTCTCTGGAGTCAGTTCATAAGTTGTGTGTATGTAAAGTCTTGCGACCTATAAAAGGTCGAGCCTGATGCGCCTTAAGCTCAGTTGCTTGGAAGACCTCGTACTAGACGGAGATGACAGTGTGCGAGTGGGTGAAAATTTTAGAGATACTATTAGAATACTTGGAATAATAATATAAATGATAAATGATGATGATGGCCCCTAATGATGAGCATTAAATTTTTATACAAATTATAGATGATAATAATGTTAATTAAATAATATTAATGCGGACTTTGATAATTATGTTAACTATAATAAAAATGTATAACTATGCTAATATTTTTTATAAGACTGAAAATCGTAATATAATATTAATAAAAATTATACAAAAATTAAATAGTATAATAATGCTTTATAAATTAGAATGACTATATATGAAGACATGCATAATTTATATCTACATAAATACAAAGTAAACTTTTAGGTTTCCTTTTAGCAATTTGAATGAATGAATGAATTAATTTTATTATTATACCATCAGTATATATGCACAGATAAATGTTTATGTTAATCTTTGTATAACATCCGTTAGACCCACCTTAAATGTTTTGCCCATTCAAGATTTTTAATTTTCTTCTTTCTTTTATATTTGGGCTTTTTTTGCTCATTCAAATTCAAATATATTAAACTAGTTAAAATTATGCCTATCACGATAGGCAGTCAAAAAACCATCAGCTGTCGACAATGTTGCTAATCTGGTGGCTCCATTTGAGGCAACAAAGTTGCTAAAAGTAATTCCCCTCTTTGTGTTCGTTCAGACAAATTTCCAAGTTTCTTCATATATAAAGAGCTTTCAACACTTTGTCGCTGTGGCTGCATTCGTTTTATGGCCCTGTTGCTGTTGTTGTTGTTGTTGCTGTTGCTGCTGTAACTGTTGCTCGTCTCCTGCCCATTCTTCTTCTTCATCTTCTTCATCCACTTGGTATTGTTGCTATCATGGGCATTGTTTATGCTTAGGCCACGGGGCTTGGTACTAAATTATGTTGTTTTAGCTGGGCATTAATGACTCCAACCGACAATGTTTCCACCACTTCCTTCCCCTTCCCTTTCCTCTTCCCTACATTGTCAATTTGACCGGAAGCACCATCCAGTGCTACGTACCGCCCCGGGCAAGTTTAATCCTGTTGCCCCCGCTTTAAATGCTGCTGTTGTCAACTCCCGGACTTGATGCAAACGCATAAATTAAGTTTCAGCATTTCAACTAAAGCATAAATCAGAGCCACTAGCTAACTTCTGAAGCCCTTTGTAGTCTTTGCAGTCATTTAACAAAATATATATAAATTAATTGCAACAAAGGAGATTTATATGAAATGTTTTCTCTATTTAATATATATATATTTTTTTACTTTTTTGTTTTTATATTGAACACGTAGTAAATTATTTAGTAAAACGTGACAGTGTTTAAATGTGTTGTCAAATAAAATTAAGCAAATAAAAAATAATACCCTATAAACTTATGTTAGTCATATTTTTTATAAGATGAAGTTATCTTCGTAATTATAATATAGTTTCTATTGGATTATAAAGTTTAAACTTTAATAATCATTTTTATATGTTTCTTTGAGTTCCTTTAATATTAACAAAACGAAAAACTTTACACCGTCCCTTTAAAATCGAATTAAAATTTATTAAACTCAAGTCCTATCTCTGCGATATCGTCTGTGGAATTTTTCTAAGCAACTGAACTAGCTCCCTCTTTGTTTCATTAATCCTCTCTCTCACTGACCTCTTCTGTCTTTTTAATGCTCTCTCACTCTCTCTCTGTCTTTTCCTTTTTAATCACCTCAGCCCTCTCTCGCTCACCTCATGCTGTCGGCGAACTTCAAACGAATATTAGTTCAACGTGATTCACGATAATTTTAATTATAGTTGTCTATATAATATTCACAATTATAGCAGAATAAATAAACGAATTATAAATGATATTCATGTGTTTGATTTTATTATGTATTTTAGTACATTTAAAGCATTCGACTCGTCTGCTCTCATTTACTATATCATGTATATTCAAATATTATGGCACGTGTGCCACTGTTTCTTGGAATTTTTATGAACAACAGCCAAAAGTTCGCCCACAAACTTTCCATCTGGCGTATTAAAGCCAAATCGAATCGTATGCTCATTATCAACAACAGCAACAGCAACCTCATCATCATCATCATCATCATGATTATCACCTGAGGCATTTTCCTTGGCCACCTTGTTAGCATTAGCTGCTACAACTTGGCCTGGTCTCTGTGCTGAGCGTGGGCGTGTCGCCAACAATTTTAGTGTTTTTCTTTAATAAACAAATAAGTTAGGAGATTGGCCAACGACGCCACAAAGACGGCGACTGAGTCGAAAAGGGTTTTCAGACGACGCCATCTTTTGGGCGGGTCCTATTAACATTAATCGGGTGTGTGTGTGAGAGTGTGCATACCTTTCGATACCACACACACACACACACACACACACACACACGCACTTAGAATTTACGACTTTGGATCGGTTTTAACAACTGTTTGTTTTGCAATTTTGTGGACACACACACTTTTTCACGCAAAATTTATGAAACACTTATTTTATGGCCTGTTTGTTAAGCATTTAAGTGGGCGTGGATAAAACCAAAGAGGATATCTCTCTCTATATATATGTATGTATTTACATGGAATAGCTGTGCTCTAGAGCTATTTGCAAATTGAATAACTTTGCACATATTCGTATATATTTTAATTTCGTTATTAGTCTGCTGAATTTTTCCTGCAAGGCAAACTTAATTTCTGAAATTAACATTTTTCACGAAGTTTGCACTTGAAAATGTATTTACTGTAGCACAGTTTTCGGGGCTCTCTTTGACCCAGCTGCAATGTTGCTTCATTTCAGCATTTACACTATATTTAATTAGCTTTGCTGTCAGTGGAGGCAATGCGCATTGTCCCTGCCGTCTGCTGTCTGCTGTCTGCCGTCTGCTGTCCGTCGCAGATGCTCTTCTCACTAGTTAAAGGTCAACGATTATGTTGTGCAGTGTAGATTGTTACGTCTGCTTTGATGCTCTATGCATAGCTCTAGCTAAGCTCGATTGAACAATGAGTTACATGGAATTAGATTCCATTCATAATTCCATACCGTGTAAATATTTCGAGTCCAGCTTAAGGGTTATGAGAGTTATTAGAGATATGTTTTAGAAAATGTTGTTAGAAATTCTTGCATAAAATTGAGAAAATCTTAAAATTTACATTGTTAATCATTAGGTATATTAAAACAAATGAAAAACATATTAAATTTACAGGGTATTTCACATGTGTGTTTGTTCATTTCGCTTTACTGCCTAACTGGAATATGTGATAATTTAGCTGTTTGTGCAGCTCATTGGCAGACTCACCTTTAATACACACACACACTCTCCCTCTCCCTCCCACCTCTGCCTGCCTTTCTCCTCACTCTTCTCTTTGCGATTCTCACTGTAAATTTTGCCTTTTAAGCTGCAACTTGATACAATTTACATTGTGGCTTTTGCTTGAAGATGCTGCCCAATTAATCCGCTTTGCAGCTGCTCTTAACTGCGAGAGTCTGCAAGGGAAAGTAAATATATATAAAAAATGAATTAAATAAAATTTAATCGTAACGCTTTGACCATTCCATTGATAGAATTTCTTTTTCCGATTTTTACCTCTTAATTTATTACGCAAAAGTGCTGAAAAAAGGCACCAAAAAAAATTATTAACTGCGTTTTCAATGAAATTTGTGTCGTTTCTTTCCTTCACATGAGTTTTCCAGGTCCCTTTTGCGTTGCCTTTTATACTCGTTCACACAGGGCTAAGAGCGGGCATATTGGGTTTGCGTTGTCTTTGTCTGTTTGAAACATTTTTTTGTTATTGAATTTTAATATATTTTCTTCGCACTATTTAAAAGTTTTCCTTGTTCTCTGCTCAATACAGAGTATTATGCAGCTGGTATACCCGACCTATTATTTATATAATTCAATCAAATATATTTTGGCCGTTCATCTTCCCTTTTTTGGGGGGGACTTTCTGCATAATTAAATGCACTTTATCGACTCGCAGTCGAGTTGATAATTTTATTGTGTCCGCTATTCGCGTTACAGGTGCTGTCTTGGCGGCGCAGTTATTCTCTACCCTGTGCTTAATTAGCAAGTCCGATTATCCTTGCTGGCAGCTTGCATAAGCAACAGGATAATGGGATGTCAACTGCAAAAATAAAAGAGTCTCCATGTGTAGCATTTAAGCGAATTTCACAAACGAATGATTTAGCAACTGCGGCCCACATTTGCGGAGCAGCAGCAGCAGAAGCAGCAGCAGCGGCAGCAACAGCAGCGGCAGATAAAAACTCTACTTAATTGCATAATGCAGAGCAAGGGAAAAGCAAAGGGAAAGCTGCAAGCGAAGGCTGTTGGAAAAACTTCGTTAACCAACAGGACGAGAGATTTATCTGTGAGGCCTGTCGTGCACATCAACCAGATGCAGGGTATTTAAACGAATTTCAATGCTGGAAAACGTTGAATTAAATGAAATGAATTGACTTCAGTCAGTCTGCCACTCTCTTGTACGGGGTATCCTTGAGTTGAGCTGTCGGTGGAAGTTGGGGATTTACTTGTTGACTTGCAGCATTTGTCTGGATGGTTAAACAAGGACTTGTTAAACGTTTTTATGTAACTAACTTGTTAATAGAAAAAGAGCCGTAAAGCGAAAGCGCCGAACGGTATGAATAAATATGTGGGGAAGGGTGAGAGGATGAGAGAAATAGAGAGTGAGATAGAGAGAGGGAGAGAGATGATAGATGTTGAGAGCCAGAAGCTATGAGACTGAGGGTATGACCGAGAGAGAGAGAGAGAGAGAAGCAAAGACAAAGCGAATAGGAAAGAGAAAAAGATAAGTAGATCTAGAGTAATCAAAGGATTGCGAATGGAAAACAACTCAAAAGACTGACAGCTCAATGGGATATATGTTCATGCATAAATAATAAATTTAATAGTTGCCGTTGTGCAGAAATATGCAAATTTTAATTTTAAGCAATTCATATATATAAATCAAATGATTTGCATAATCATTATTGACAGCTTTCAATTATTGTTGCTTACTGGCCATATAAAGGGCAAGCAAGCACTGAAACAATTATTTAATGATGCAGCAAATAAGGTTAAAGCAAATATTGCAATGCGAATCGAAATTTATTCTTCTATGCGTACTCTTTCATAGGGTGCAGTTGACTACAAAATGTGTGACTAAAGTATATATTTAAGATTGAGCTCTGTCAAATAGAAGTTTAACTACGAAGAAGAATATTTTTCTAATTACACAAAGATATTTTAGCATACGATTCATTTACTTAAGTTAATTGCAGAGTATTTGAAATTCTTTAGCAAATTATTTGATTTTATTTGATGTCTTGCAAATGGAATTTTAATCCCGTTTTTTTTTTTCTCTCTCAATTTCGATTTGCAGCTATGGATAAAATAACAAGAGAATTTATTTTCAAACTGGCTTAAAGGTAGCATCTGGGAAAGCAGTAAAAAATAATCAAGACAGCCTGAAAAACAGGGGCAATAATTGTAAGAATTTTTAATAAGAACAGCAGCTGTTGTTATACATATATGCAGCAACAACAACAACAACAACAACAACAGCAACATCATCAACAACAGCAGCAACAGCAGCAGCAACAACAATAACAAACGCAACAACGACGACGACATCAATCGCAGCAACAATAACACGAACTGCACACATAAAATACAGCAAAATATACAACAACAAAAATCGAGTAAGTGTAAACCAAAAGTAATAATAAAAAAAAAAAAATAAATAAAAATCATTTCATTTTTCACTTTTTATTATTTTCATTTGACTCTTATAATTATGAAAAATAAAGAAAACATTTTCCGCTGCACTTATTGTTATTGGAAAATCCGATGAAAATGTAAATTCTGTTTATTATTAATTATTTTTTAATTGTCGATGACTCAAAATGTTAACAAACCGTTTGAGCAGAGCGAGCTTAAGTGCTTAAACACTTTAAACAGAACAGTTAAATATTTTACTTTTTAAAATGAATTTTAAATAGACTTTGGGGTAATTGGATGAGCCTGGAAATTGAAGGAGATATAATCTATTAATGGACTTTGTATGGGAATTTAAGGGACAAATTTATTACTATTACAGATTCTTTTGGGTATAATGGATTGATGGGTTTTCCGGAAAAATTGCCAAACTGATTTTATAAAGTAAATTTTTTATAAAGTAAATTTTAATTGTTGATTATTTTGAAATCTATATAGTATAGGATATTCGATATTTTATATATGTCAAATATTCTACATTAATGTATTATGTAAATCTAATCAGCAAAGGTTAATCTCTTATATCTTATCGACTAAGCCAAAGGAAGTGTACACTTCTTTCCATACAGCCTAAAGACCTATCAAAGAGCAGATAGTCTGGCTTTATAGTGATGTCAAAAATCTAAACTTATTTGACTTTTACAGAGATTCTGCCTGCTAAGGCTATAGCTCTGCACTTTTAGAGGTGTTCCAGCTCTATTCTCCTTTTTGCATATACACACATTCCTTCAAGTAAATTCACTTATGTGAATACAGATTGTAATGCTATAAACTGAATGCAAAATTGGATGCTCTCATCTGATACACATCTCAATATAATCAGCTAAACTCCATTATATCTCACACAAGAGAAACAAAAGGTTATCTAGTTAACAAGAGTGAGCTATTATTTTTCAGCCATAGAATGGCTGCTGGCTTTTGTAGGCTCTGAGTCTCTGTCTCGCTTTCCCTCTCTCTCTCTCTTTCTCTCCCCATATAGAGCCTCTAAATTGCTCTGAAACTGAAGGCTCTGTCGTTTGCTTCCCATGTGCTAATTGTTTGGGCACTTAAACGTAATATAATGAAAGACACGTGCAAAATGCGCAAAGTACAAAACTCGTTCGACTTTTACTGCACGATATCTATGTATGTGCATACATGCATGCACTTATGAGTATGAGTATGGGTGTGTGTGCGTTTGCGTGTGTGTGTGTATCTTAGCGTTGTGATTTTAGTTTTTATGCCGCAGGCAGTTTGCCAAGCAACAAGCTTTAGTTCGAAATTGCATTTTTGGGAAATTTGCCAAGGAGCCGAGTCAAACAAAACGCTGCGATGACTTGAAACTAGCTGCTGAACTGCAATTAGAGTGCAACATGGAGAGAGAGCATGGAAAACATATTACGCATACGCAGTGTATAATGAGTTCGGTGAAAATTGCTTAGCCCAAGTTTATTAATTACGATGCAAAGAGGCAAAGACTAAACACAATTAAATTCCAAGATGCAGGAAGTAGATAAAGCGGCGTATACACTTGGCATTCCTCTCTAGCTCTCTCTTGATCTTGGTGTTAATGAAAGATCAAGATCAGAACTGCACACAGAGTGAAAGAGTGAGGGTGAGGCAGAGAAAGAGAATGAGAGAGAGAGACGGAGAGGGAGAGAGGTAGAGGGTTAGTTGTATACTACGTACAATTGAACTGAGAAGCTGACGACAGCACTAATTCACACATTTCCAACAGAACGAGTATTCTAGTCGACTCATATATAGTATATATTATTTATAGAGACAACCACACACACACACACACACACACTTAGACATACACCTCTGGACATGGAAACCGCAATTTTGTATTTTGCATGATAAATTAATGATAATTTAAAGATAACATTTGTATAAACAATAAATTTGGTGCGCCTTGTCGTTTGTTATTGCTCGTGCTGTTTGCCTTTATTAAAAATAGACCAACACGTTACTCCACAACTGAGATAAATCACACGACATTCAAATCGATTGTCATCAGCCAGTTGCTATTAATATGATAAATAATGGATTAGAAATACAGCAGAAAATAAATAATCCCATGATATAACAGAACAAAATATTTTATTATTTTTGTTAGTTAATCCAATTCCTCTTCTATGCATGATAAATTACATAAGCAGGCAGCTCTAACTAAGCCCTGCTGATTATATTACCTTATTCAAATAATTACAATGATTGTGCGTGAAAGCCTTTGGCAAACGAAAACTAATCACTTTTTGTATTAACTGTAAATAACAAGGCTTAATCTGCCATTGAATTTGTCATTTTGGGCCAATGTTGCTCACATAAAATATTCACCTTGAGTGTAGAATAAACAAAGGATGCGAAACCAAATCATTCAGGCATGATGCACGTTGATGACTAGTGGAAATCAACGCTCTTAAGTAACCAAAGAAATACATCTCAGCTATTCGACTCAATGCCTTAAAAATGGAAGATGAAATGCCTAAAATAATACTATTAATAGTCAAATGTAATGTCTATGACAATGACAATGAAATAAAATTAAATATTACAATTCTTTTAGAGCATGCATTATAATAATTAATGATAGCTTCAATGTAAATAATAATATTCATAAAATAAATCATGTCAAGTTCTTTCTCATATTAAATATTAATCATTTGGTGGGTCTCATTAACTCCAGCCAATTGAGTTTCTAATTGATAATGGGCTCAGTTTTTGGCCCAAAAGTTTTCGTTAGCACAGCATGAAACCCAAGAACCGTTAAGCTATTGGAATTATCCGGCAGCTAAGGTTTTTTTTGTTGGCGTTTTTGATTGATGATGTGGCGCCAAGTTGTACATCATGCGCGTCTCTGGTGTGAGAGCTGACGCCTTTTGGTGTGCAATTAAAATGCCATCGATATGAATTCGAAAATAATAACAGCAGCAACAACAACTTAACATATGAATAAAAAACCAACAATAACAAAAACAGAAACGAAAAAAAAAGAGAAAAAAACAATGTCAAACACTTGATAACTGCCTGAAGATAACCAAATCGATTCGTGTCGACAAACAATATAACAATCATATATAATATACATACATACATCTGTATATATATTATGTACAGTTGCTTGTGCTCGTTTAATAATATAATCACTTGAAAATGCCATTTATAAGAGCTGGTAACACTCGCAAGATCTCTTCAAGTGCCAAAATTTGACGTTTAATTGTTGTTTAACAAATTCTGGTTAACATACAATTTCGTATACCCTTGCCAAGGTAATTTTAATGATATAAGAAATGTATTTGTTAAATTGAATATTTATAAAGTATTCTAATATATCATAAATCATTAAACTATTCTCACAAATATATAAAATAGTATTTTTATATAATATATATTCATCTGTGGTATTCTATCTTCTTTAGGGTATTTCTCTTCAGCAACATTTCCGCATTTCATGACTCGTCTGATTTTTTTTCTGTTCAGCGTGAATAATGAGACACAATGACTGTTAGAGCCAAATTAATAATTAGGTGTGCTAATAAGCGGCTCTTGAAGTGTTTCCATTGTATTGGCCAGCTTGCGGCTATCAAAACTTGATAGATTTGCGGTTAATGGCCCCATGGCTCATGTTACGTTTTGCTTATGTTTTGAATGCCCGGCGGACGGTCAAGCGCGCGGTCAATTGACTTCCACATGCTGTCCAAATAAATCCATACAGAATCAGTCTATGACCAGGGGCTATGAATTGTGTTAACCCCGTAACGGCAGTTGATTGAAAGTGAAATTGAATTGTGGCGGATGTGGTGGGAGAGGCGACTGAAAAATACCCTGTAAGGGCTGGAATTTCTATATATATGAATATAAATCATAAATTCATCGTAAGCATCAATTTTAATTATTGCCAGCTACTATAAATAAGAATAATACATATTCATATATATTTAAATATTCACAGTTCATTTAAAATTCCATTAAAAGCTCAATTGTTTTTTGATAGTCGCCATAAGCCAGCAAATAATTTGTTGATTGGCCGCAAATGAAATGGAAATCAACGCTATGAAATCTAAGCCTTAAAGCCGTGTGCATTGATTGGTTTATCAGGAATCTCGTTATATATACATATATATAACTTTATATGTATATCGAAAGCGCAAGTCTTTTTTGCAGGTGGGCAAACAATAAAAACAATCATTTATCATGAAATGCCAAGAGTTTTTTTTATTCTGGTTTTTGTGTTTTTAGTTATTTGTTGTGGCTGCTTTGAGCGGCTTTTCGGCTAGTTGAATTGCTCTGCGGACTCTGTTAGCCGCCTCGTTGGCTGAGCACGTTTCGAGCTCATCTTTTGGGTTTCGTTATATTCTTTTTATGGGTGAACCCCCCTGTAAGTGCTTATGGTAAACGTCGAGGCCTTTTAATTAATGCTTTTTCGCTTTCTAAAAAAAAGGAAGAAACGAATCCAAGTGGCATAGTGGAAGCTGAGAAATACCCTATGCGTAACTTGGACTGAATATAGAAAATATTTGAGAATGATTTTTATATAAAATAAAATGTGTATATGCTAAAATATTCTTTGTAATGAGATCTATTTCGCATTACTTCTGGTTACTAATTCCAGAATCATTATTTTCAGAAAAATATATATGATCTTTAGGTATTTTTTTAAATTCCCAGCATAGAGAAAATTATTAAATATATATAAATTTTAATTTCTATGTTATCAATAAAAAACAAAATATATATACATATTTAAGACATTTTCCAATAAATTTTCACTACATCAACTTTAAGGTATTTGATTCTAAGAAATCTTTTGCTGTCTATAAATACCTTCAAGCTAAGATTAATAATACAAATGAAATGAAATGTGCTAGCACATAGGCTGTAATTATATGTATATCCCTTAAATTTCACGGTATTCCTGCCATGAACTGATTTCAATAGGGATTAAATATAAATTCCTCAAATGCCCAATTCCGATTTCTATAGTCCATTGAGCTGCTACAGGGTATTCAGTGGAAAAAAAAGAATGAATTTAGTCGTCGCGTGGACAGACAGTGACTAATACATTCTTTTTTTTTTCACTGAAGCAACATTTAATATGTTAGCTATGTTTTTTTTCTTGTGTTTTCTTTTTGGTGTGTGCGTCGCTTTTGCACATTTTAACTGAATCAACGTGGGGGGTTAATTAAGTTTATGCGTAGAGAGCGCCAGAGCGTAGTGGCCAATCAGTTTGATCCCAACCTCCCGCGTGCTGAGCAAACAAATTGCACTAATTTGCGTCTTATTATTTAATAACTAAATAAATAGACAAAAGCCGCCAACTTACGACGAGAGCAATTAACCCGTTTTTTGTGCGAACACTTGGCTGGCGCATTGTGCGCAATTATTTTATGGTCCTTAGCACTCCCACTGCCATTGCCACCATTCGTCCCATATCCTTCAGGCGTAGCACATTTTTCACATTTCCAATTAGGAACAATCAATGTCAGAGCGAGACGATGGGCGTGTGCACCGCACCATATCAAGTGCTGTTCCCTTGACACACCTTGACCTTTAAGGCGAGGTCTCAATCGGCTTTCCCCTCCCCTTTCACTTCATCTACATGCATCTTTTTCACTGTTGAGTGCTCCAGCAGCAGTTCGACATCATCAACATTCAGTTTTTGACAAAACATTTCACATAAAATCAATGGATGAGTTTCTTTGCTGTTGTCAAAGATCTTTCTAGCTAGATTTTCTGCACTAATTGGATATCAAATACCTTGATATCTAGCAGTAAAAGGTGAGCAGAGAACAGTGCTTGTTGCTTGCAGAAATTAATTAATATTAAGTTGGATTACTTTATAATTGATAATTTGTTCATTTGTTTGTTTACTTATTCTATTATGTGTTTTCAATTGCGAATGCCTAATCTAGCTTAGTTCTCTGCTCCAACAGGCCATAGGCAATTTGTTTATTTACTGTTTTTTTGTGGCTTAACAAAATTCGAACAGGCCATAAATTACAACAAGAATGGCAAATTCATGGAGCTGCCTCTCCATTTAGGGATTTCCAACTTGACGCAGAGACAGCATAAGACTCGATATATTCAATAAATTTTGGAGTGCATAAAAAAAGCAATTTAAATTTACTTTTTGTTGAATTGATTTCTTGGAAATAGATAAGGGGAATTTACATTTGCGAAAGCTGGCTTGGGTTTGAGATTGGAACGGGTATTTAAGTGGAGAGTTGTTAATATAGAAGTGATGTAAAGCTGATTTACAGTTATGCCTTATATAGGCATAGATGTATCGAAAAGTCAGCTCTACAGAGACTATTCTCTACTCATCCAATCTCTCATAAAACTCTTATATTACAATGGGATTTAAGGTAAATTATTTATGTATTTTTTAACTTTTCTTTGCTCCGGAATATTTAACCAAATTCTATATCTTTTAACAGACTTATCTTTAGCTCTTTTCCAACTGTTTGTAATTGATTAACATCACTCTGACATAGCAGCTTTTGGCAAGGGGAACTGTCATGTCATGTCATTTAGTCGATCCCATTTATATATACACGCATATATGTACATATATCACATGAGTTCCAACCCATTTTTTGTTGTTTTTTGCAACTTGTTGAGTTGCTGTTGTTTAATACCATGTGCGTTGGCCATTAAACCATAAATTTTTATTTATTGCCAACGATTTTAGTGCACCCTGCGTGGCTATAAAAAAAAACAAATGGGGCTAACAAGGGGTATTTGATGAGGTATACAAAAATGAGCAGCTGAATATAGATTTTAATTATTATTTATGTATCATTTTAATTATGTGTGGCAGATGTAAAGGGCAACCGCTCGTCGAGCAGCTTAAGCTAGCTAACGCTCATTGGAATCTGCATTTACATTATAGGGTAAGTGCTAGTCGAGCAGCTCAGCTTAGCTGGCGCCCACTCAAATAATGATGTGCTGACTGATAGCACCGCAGAACATTTTGGCTACAGCCAAATGCATTATGGCCATGTTTATTTATGCGAACTGCAATAAATGAGCAAGGCACAACGATAGAGAGAGAGAGAGGGGAAGATAGAGTAGGAGAGAGAGAGAGAGAGAGGGATGTAAGAAAAACTTGCGGCTTTAATTGGCTCGTATTGCGTGCACTATTTATAAAAATAAATAAAATACTGTGAAAAATATTTTTTTTAGATTGTATATAGGTATATTTACGTTAAAAATAACGGAACTGTTAACTGCGGATACGTAGCGTTGATAATGATAAGGCCGACACCCAAAGCGAACCAAGCTATGTATTTTGCTTTGTTTTGATGCTTTGGCGCTTGACATTCATACGAATTCGATTTCTATTTATAGCCCCACCGGATAGGCTCATTAATAAAACACATGTATGACCACTCGAATTATTAATTAAAATTTCAAAGTGAATTTTAATTCAAGCTCTCGCTTTTTCTGTGCTCTTCGATTATGGGGGTATATACGGTTTGTTATTAAGGAATGTTGTGAAAGGGGTTCAAGTCTTTAAGGCATGAAAAGTTTAATGGGACTCAAGATCTTGAACTGATCTGTTTTTTGCAAAACATATGTGGAACTGCTGCTTGGCAGAGAAATCGGAGTATATACTAGTTTGTCCTTGCCCACTTTAAGTCCTCCAGTTTATCGGTTTTTCTCTCTATTAACCATATATATATACATATATCTAAATATATGTCAGACCTTCAGCTCGGCTCAGGATTCAGGGTATCAGCGCGTCGAACACTCCGCTCTAGAGCATTCTTACTTGTTTGTCGCCTGATTTCATGCGATACGAACTGAAACAAATTCAATCAAAAGATGCAAAACGAAATAATCAATTCCGAAAAATATATATATATAAAAAAAAAAACTTACCGAACCACCCGGCGAACGGTCGCGAGAACAAGTCGGTCGAACGCTCGTCGATCGTTTGGCTGGTCGCTCTTTGCATATCGCTCTGCCTTAATCTCCAGGCCCCGATGGCTGTTTATATCACAAAAAAAAATAAAAAAATAAAAATAAAATAAAGTAAAAAAATTGTTATTTTTAGCTGAATGTATTTTTAAATGGCCTTGGGCCACTACGCAACGGAGCTCAGCTGAATGAAGATCTTGGGCCAAAAGTTGTATTTCACGAACTGTAGATCAACTCAACTTAACTAGTCGCTGCATCGGATCTCTTAACTAAAAGTTATTTTGCAAAGTGCTGCAGGGCCAGACTCAATTAAAGACAAATCACTAGTAATTCGAAAGCAGTTTAGTCGAAGACCCCAGTCCCTGAATAATAGATATTAAGCTCGAGATTAATGCGAATCGAAAGTGGTATATGATTTGGAGTGTGTGCATAGGTAAATTGAGTTAGAGTTGTGCAGAGTTTGGCAGTTGAAATATCATTTAAAAATCTTGAAAATGTATCTTGAATTTGAATAGATATCTGGGAATAAACTTAACATTTCTTAAATAGCTTCACATACAGGATATATTAATTAGAGTGACTCTTTCAATAAACATTTGCCATGCTCAAGAACTCTTCAACTTCCACTTAGATATGTCCTTTTGGATTAGATATATATATAATTCTTGTAATTGAAATTATCAATGGCAATTAGAACAACTTTAGCTGCAGCTGTTTGTGTATGTGATTTGTTTTCTCTTTCACTTGTGACTGCCATCTGAGCCAAAGCCCAATCAGGCAGTCAGCCAGTCAGCCAGAGTGAGCTCAGCCAGTCTGGCGAGCTCGTCATGCGAGAGGAGAGGCAGCCAAGGCGTCGCGTGGCTTAGCTATGCTCCTCTATTTAATGTGCCAACTGGTGGTTGCCTTGGTTACCAGTTGGGTGACTGGGTGGCTGCTGGCTGGCTGCTGGCTGGCCAGCGCTGCCCGTTGATGGGTCTTAACAAGTTCCCAGGCAGGTTGCGGCCCCTTCTGCCTGCCGCTTATCAAGCCATGTTGTCTCGCCTTTTGGTCTGGCTGCCGCACTGTCTGCCGTTGCACGCAAAGTGGTTTAACTGGTATTATGAATATTACTAATGTTCAACTATATATATGCATATACATACATATGTGTGTACATATATCGATATGCACATATGTCTTATATACCTATTAATAAACATACTAGTTTTTTGCGCTCCACTTAAAGCAGGATAGTTTATTCAAGCAGCAGAGCATAAATCATGTTCGCAAATTCTTTAAAATGGCTAAAAAGGATAAAGAGAATATGTTGCCTCTCATAATTTATAATTGCCAAGAGGAAAAAACGTACATTTTTGTGCTAATTAATTTATTCATCAAGTCAAGACACCAAACTGAATTTTTTTCTTTTCGCTCAGTGTAGCTTGAGTTTTGTTATATGTTTACTTTTATTATTATTATCATTTTGCTGTTGCCAATGTGAGTGACCTGCCAGCAGCATTCCAAAACCGAGGCACAAAATTTTCAACTTGGTTCCATGCGGCGTATACGTAATATAAATGCGAATATGTGTTACTTGGGGCGTGCGGCGCTTTGCTGAGCTCCTTTGTCGCCTTGCATTCCAGTCGAGCAAAACTAAATTAGAAAATTGCAAAATTGAAACTAAATTCTGTTTTATTATCTTGCCAAATATCTAGTTTTTATCTAGTTTTTATCTCATTTGAATTGTCAAGTGAAACTCTATTTTACGCCTTAGTTTTCTATGGCAAACATTTCGCAGGCTCTTCTTCATGCAGCTTCAATGCGAACAGGAATTTCTTTTGTCGAAGCGTTCGATAAAATACGAATTTCTGGCTGCTGTGCTGTTTGGTATGCGGTGATCTTTTGGGCCAATAGCGGAAATTGTATTTCCTATCTGTTGTGCTAGCAGCAGCGAGCACCACAAAAACCCTTTGCACTGAGAGTCCTGGCCAACATGCTGCCTGGCTGGCTGGCTGGCTCACAGCTGCCTGCCTTTTGGCGGCCGTTGCGCGCATGTGGTGCAGATTCAAGTATTTAGCCATCGCATCTATTTTTAGAAAATCCTGTGTTTTTTTTGGCAACACCAACAGCAGCAGCAGCAGCAGCTGCTGCAGCGGCCGCAGCTGAGTCCAATGTTTTTGCATGTTGCATGTTGCACAAATTCGATTTTCAAATAAATATTTGAAATGCAGCGCAGTCAGACTTTGACTGTCACTCAATTCATTCAGTCTGTCATTCAGTTCAGCGCCCTTCACTTTCACACAGGCGCCGCTGCTGCTGCTGCTGCTGGGCAGCTCGATATGGACTTCTTAACTGAATGAACCGCATGACTTGAATCACTTGAATGACTCTCTAGTTCAGCCTTAGGCAGTGGCAGCAGCAGTTGAAATGCCAAAACGTTGCAATTGTCGTCATGTAGCACCATTTAAGGCTGCAACAAGCGTCGCTCGTTGCACAGCATCATCACCATCATCATCATCATTAACTTCATCATCATCAGGCGCTGAAGTTGAAGCTGGAGTTGCTGTTGCCAGAGAGTCTTCGCTATCTTCTACATTGTTGTCACTCGTTTGAAAGTGAAATTTTTTCATTATTTTGTGTGTGTGTGTGTTTTTTTCTTTTTGGTGGCTGCGTCTCCTGTTGCCTGTTGCCACACCCACTCGCAGCGCCATCAGGCTTGACATTGTGCTGTCGGAATTTCCTTAGCTGAGCAAAGTATTTTAAGCATCTGATTGGAGTTGTGCAACTGACACAATAAAAAGAAAATTGGTTTTCCAATAAAAATACATGTAAATCCATTTAACATTTTATGTACCAAAATCTGTACAACATGCAAGTGGATATTTCCTTTTTAGCATTAGTACAGAAAACAAATTTAAATATATTTTGAAGAACAGAAAAAAATTTACCAATAATATACTAAGAGTTATAGTAAATAATCGAAAATAAATATATTATATACATATACATATCCCACTACAATACATAGATATAATTTAATTCAATCTAATTTAGTTGTTGTCTTCATTTGATTTGGCGACAATTGATTGAGTCAGGGGCCAGAGGGGGAGGCAAAAACGAAGCGAAATCTTATTACAGCTGCTGGCGCTGTTAACAGTATTCTAATCAAGTGATTGTCTGGGCAGAGAACGGGACATCGGGAGATTGGGCAAATGTGGAATGGAATTAAAGTAGCGAATGCGAATGGAAATGTAAATAGGATTGGGCATGAAATGGAGTGGGTAGCATTTGTATATGATGTGTTCGAGCTGAGGCCAATGGCCCAAGGCGGTGATTGCATCATGGCCAAGAGGACTGGTTGGGGGTCGAGTTCAGAGTCAGATTCAGGTTGCTCTAGGCTCTGTTTGGCATCATCCTTCGACGAGGGGGCGAGGAGCGAAAGGGAGTGCGACACATTCGCAACACTTGAGCAGTTCGTTTGCCTTGTAATTTGATTTGAATGTTGTCAAGCTGGTCTGCCAAGCGTTGCGGCATTCTCTTAAGTTCTGCAAGGAGCAAGTGTTTACGTTCGCTCTCGTTGTCCTGGCCATTTGATAGTTGCTCCTGGATTATGAAAAGTTCATCGCGTCAATTAAAACCATTCGAACTTTGCTCAGCTGCTCTCGTTTCAATAAACAAATGTCATCCAAATCACGCTCTGGAGTCCCATAATCCTATCAAATAATGCCGCACTTGCCACACGCCACACGCCACACTTGCCACGCACACACACACACACACATACACACACTTGGAAGCATTAACTAAATGGCCTTCGAACCCTTTACTCGTTTAGGGTCGGCGGTTGTTGGCCATTTGAGCGTCGGCATCGCCTTACGTTGACAAGGCTCAATAGCTGGCGCTGGCATTGGGGCGTGGCTGTTTGTGGTGGGCGTAAACTTGTTGATGATTGATGGCATTGAACGAGATGCCTAAAGTCCTGTCCTGTTTAACGCGCCACTGAATGGGAGCGTGCGAGGGAGAAAAACTATGGGTATGTGTGTGTGTGGGGGCGTGTAAACAACATAAAACCCAGAAAATTTTCAATCAGTGAGCATATTAAGTAATGTTTGGAATAGATAGGCACTAGGCCAATGAACTTTTATAGCATTCTCGAGGAGGAGTTGATGTAGTAAATATTATAAATTTATTACGAAATATTATATAATATTAAGAATATATTAAAAAGCTGATATGTGTGTATGTAGTCTTTATATATCGCTCTTTATATCAACGCTCGATAATCATAATTAAATAATGCATAATTATGCCTATCGATTAATGCTGCTAATCTGAAGTTCGATTTCGATATGACGAGCTCGAATGCGGAAGTTGTTTCGCTATGTTAAACTTATAAATATAAAGCTTTATCTGCCATAGGGCTTTTAAGCAAACAAATACATATATAAGGCATATGCATACACATATGAATGTATGCCTGTGTGTGTATGTGTGTATGCATATTAATGGAATGACAGACAGATCAGACTGACAACCCGGCAGTCAGTTGTATTCGTCGCCTCACGCAGGTTTTTCTATTTGTATTTGCATGTACATTTGCTCGTGCATGTGTTGCCGTGAGTGTGTGTGTAAGTGTGTGAGAGCGAACTCCCTCCCTCCCTCTCTCGCAACCTCCTTCCCGCCAGTTCTCCTTTGACTGGCTGTCTGTTCGTGAGGTTTGTCATGTTTGTTTGTAAAAATATGTAATGTCGTGTTAGTTTATCCAATGGCGTGCCGTCGTGTCTATTTTTAGTGTACAAGCTTTATTTTTAGACTGCCAGCAGCAACAACTTTAACTTTAACTACACTAAAGTACAAGCACTACAGCAGCAACAACAATAACCATATGAAATGAGCGACTTATTGCATTTGCAACTTGTTGCGCTGCGAGAGCGCCAAAGAAAGAGCACCATAACATCGAGCGTAACTGTGTGAGTGTGACTGTATGTGTGTGTGTATGTGTGTGAAAGAGTGCGGCAGAGGGAGAGCTGCATTGGGAGAGCGGTCGCTGCACGTTGCGACTACGTGATGTTATTGTTGGCGTGGTTACACAACTTCCAGTTGCCTGCTCTCGATGGTCTGCTGGTTTGGTCTGTTCGTTTTTACTCTCTTGTCTGTCTCGCGCTCTCTCTCTCTCTCTCTCTGTGTGCATTTGCATTTGAATTTGTATTTGTTTTTGCATTTGTATTTGTTTTTGTATTTGATTTCGTTAAACGTTTTATCACGTCGTTGCCGTTGTCGCAGCCGCAGCCGCCGTCGCCGTCGCCGTCGTTACGTTTAAAGTTTACTTTTAGTTGCTTCGTTTCTTTTGATTCTTGTTTTGCTCGATTTGTTTTTCTCATATTTTCTTTGAAATGTGAATTCTATTTTTAGCCCATTGGTCTTTTATTCGCCTCTCAGTCTTGGCGCACATTCCGCTCTCTGTTTACAATAAAAATATTTAAATTGTTGTCACGTACCAAGTTCTTAATAGGTTACGTTATGTGTTTATTTAACTCATTTTGATTAGCAGACGAGCAAAAGCACAACAAAAGACACGCTTAGTAAATATGCCTGCTCGGCTCGTTATTGCTGTTCTTGTTGGAGGATAGGCAACAAGCAAAGCTCCGTTAGAAAATCTAGGTTTTCCTGCAAATAATTTAAGCACAATATGCAGGAAGCTCTTAAGAACTATATGTATCTTTTCAGATAATATGGAATTCCAATAGATCTAGTTTTTTTCATTTACACACATGCTAAACACGTTTTTTTTTTTTTTTTTTTGGTGTCTTGTTTTTTGTGAGGTTAGTGTATAAGATTTATTTCTTCAAGTTTTGGAATTTAGTTGTTTTTGATTAATTTTTTTCGAGCCTTAAAAGTTCAACTTTTTCTCTTGAATACCCAATGATTTCAGGAAACTAGGCAAACTCTTCAGTCATGATGCAGGTGAATTGGATATATAACCATGCTAATATCATATGTGTGTATATATAAATGAATTTAGAAATATATGTATATATACATGATACATATGATTCTGCCCGGTTTAGTGTGACTTGGTCGGTTTTTTAATCTCATTCGCAATCTTCTTGATGGCAGGTGGTATGCGCTTAGCCACGCCCGGTTGTGAGCTCAGGAACGAGATCTCGAAGAGGGCGGGCCGGCTGGAGTAGACATTGTGCAGCATACTAATGAACCAGAATAGTAGATCGTCCATATTTTGTATGGTACATTGGGCGAACACAGCGCCAGCATCGCGGCCATGCTGATGAGAATCGAATAGAGCGACTATTGAGGCGCGAAAATCAAAGGTCATCATCACCGTGCGACTATCCGCGATGATAGCGGCAAACAGATTGCTGGGCATCTCTCGGCCACTAGAGCCGCCCGCCTGCTGGAATACCTGCAATGTGATCTGAAAGATTCGAGAGAGCTGCATGGCAACGTTGCGATTATACATGGGATTGGTAGGATCGGCCTCCATATGCGTGTAGAACCACTCCTCCAGCCGGAAGTTCATCTTTTGCTGTGAACGTATCGCCGATATTGCGTCTGGTATATTAAGATTCATATTGCGCGATAACGGCGTATGGGCTGTTATAACATTGTGATAGACACTGTTGCCATCGTTCATTGCATTCCCGAATAGCTCCCAGCCCCGAGGTGGCAATTCGCCCACACGATGATAGAACCTCTCCGCCTTGGCCACCTTATCCGCCAGGATCAGCGATATCAGAGTGCACGAATTGGTGCCACTCTGTTGAAACTCTCCGAATCGGGACTGACAAAAGTCGCGCGGAAACCACCAGATGTTCAGGTTATCGATCTGCTCATGTATGGCCATTCTGAAGTGGGTTTGGTGCGCTCGAAAAGATTGCTAAAATCTGGGCCATGAATGAAACGAAAGATGGGAGTATGAGAGATGATCGCCAATCTAAAGATGGATCATGGAGGCAGCATTATTATTACCGTGCGCGCTGGGCCCAAACTTTCGTACGGGTGTAGTCACATAATTCATATATAAGAGGTCACCTTCTTAACACTGCACTACAAGAGCGAGCTTCCTAGTTTGTTGGTTTGCTTAGCTAAACATTGAATTTTGGGTGTCTTTTTGCCGGAGGAGTGTCGAAACGGAAACGAAAAATTTTGAAGGCAAAACAACAAAATAAAAGAATTTCTAACAAACAAAAAACATGATGTGTGCGACTGGACAGTAAACTGAATGAGAAACTGAGTACAAAAAAAAAAAGAATCAATCTGACTTTCGAAATGTAATTTGGAACGAAAAATTGACTGATTTAGTGTCGAGATGTGAGAAACTAAAGCAAACTCTCTCTGAATACCCTATTTTGCAGATAATCATAGAATAAAGGTTACTTTTATGCCCTCAGCCCATTGACAATGCTTTAGCACGATGGCTTTTGGAATCAGTTTTTGTTATCTTTCAATCTCATTTCAAACTGCGTTTCCCAGAAATCCAATTATCCAGTGCAGTCCTACCTACATAGAAACAACTATGCTACATATAATTAAATGAGTGCAAAAAAACATGATTGCGATTCCTGAAATGAGTCTGAAACGATTTTATTCAAAAGTAAGTTTACATGAAAAGAGGGGAGAAGCGAAATGAGGAAAATAAACAATTAAATTGAATTTGACTGATAAATATAACGGACAAATTTAGTTAGTATGACTACATAATGTGGGAGAAAAGAACTGCAGGTGATTGCTTAACATATTCAATGCATTTAACACATGCGAAAGGGCGACTGTTGACAGAGTCCGAATGAAACATAATGTCACTGTCAATATTATATAATGAGAAAATCGGCTCATGCATAATTAATGCAATGCAATAGCAAACAATGCACGAGAAAGTGACGCGTGCCTCTGTTGGCACAGGGTGGACAGGGGGAGGCGGAGAAGTGGAAGCTGGAAACAGGAAACAGAACATCGTCCTTCTTATATATCGAATGCAAAGTAGCTCCAGGCATATACGAATCTGCTTATGCTGATGAACACGCACGCATACAAACGTGCTTCTACGATAAGCGCAGAAAGATGCATAAACTGATTCAAAGCAAAACAAGAGGATGAAGAAGAAGAGAGAGCGAAAAATAAAACAAAGTAGGAATGCTGGCAATGAAACAAAAGTGAAATTTAACTTGACATTCCATGTATCTTACTCGCACTCTGAGTGGGTGCGTGTGTGTGTGTCTATGTGTGTGTGTGTGTGTGTAACTTTTGACATTTGACAGTCAACTAGCTGGACTAAGTAGCCCGGATATTGCACTCTCTGCCGTACTGCCGGCAATCCAATAGAATTTCGTTACTTTTCACTTTTTACACCACTGCTTGGGGCAGTGAAAGAAGATGACACCAAGGGGGGCGAGAGAGGGACAGACAGAGATAGAGTGTGTCTGTTTGACTTTAACAAACATGAATGGATACCCTGTAGCAATTTATATACATATATTCTTAGATGTTCATAATGGAACATCAATCTATTTTATTCAACAGCAAAAAAAAGAGGAAAAATCAAATTATGAAGCTAGCTGTTTGCTTGACTTTTTTATGATTAGCACAGCTTGATCTTGACTCCTGCTGCGAGTTGAACTTGGTCAATAATGTTTATAATAAGTCCAAGTCTCCAGAATCCTTTATTAGTATTACTTTACTTACATTAGCATTACTATTCCATTATAAACTATCAACTATTCCTTAACATACTCAAGTGGACTACCCAACTTTCCCTTTCATATTCTACTCGTTTTAGCATATTGACCTAATGTCATTTCTTTTCTTTTTGTTTTCCTTTGGTATATTTGCAGCGTGTAAATCTGTTAGCACCCATAGGCGTCGCGCTGAACGGCCCCGGCCTAAGGGGCCATGACGCGTTGGCCCTTCAATTTACTACTATTGCTCTCGGTGGCAGTACGCGACTGTAGCAATCATACCATCCTCACTGTTGGCTATCTGACGGCTCTCACTGGCGAGCTCAAGGACCGCCAGGGCTTGGCCATATCCGGTGCACTGACAATGGCACTGGATGAGGTAAGTTACACACACAAACACAAACACACACACACATACATATAAATATCATAAGCAGATATAATCCAAGGCCAGACAAGAATTGTAAAAGTAACTGGGCAATCAGTAGCTACAGCACGGATTATTCGTAATACTTAACATGGTTTTATTTCTGGTTGCATTTAAAAGTAGCTAACTGTTTAGCAATGCTCTTCTAGTTGATTCTCAAAAGAATACAGATTTGATTTTGGATAGTAATTAATAAATATCTAATTTATATCAAATTTAAATGTAGTCTATAAATAATATTAAGGTTGTGCTGTTAACACACTGTTAATTATTATGTTTAGGTACTGAATTCTTCTTTTCTGTTTACTTTTCTAGATCAACAGAGATCCAAATTTGCTGCCAAATGTTACGTTAGCGCTGCGCTGGAATGATACCAAGGGTGATACGGTGCTGGCAACGAAGGCCATCACCGAGATGATATGCGATGGCATTGCGACCATATTCGGGCCGGAGGGTCCGTGCTATGTGGAAGCAATTGTCTCGCAGAGTCGCAACATTCCAATGATATCCTATGTATGTTCTTATATAGAGTATATATGTTTAGCTTGCGTCTTGTGCCAGTTGTGGGCATGTCGAAACACGCTCGCTGTCAGTTTGTTGTATCAAATTAAATGCATTTCTTTTACTCTTCCTCTAACTCTCTTGCAACCGTCGTCTGTTCCCGTCCGCCCCACGAACATTTCTAATAGAAATGCGCAGAGAACCGTGCATCCTCGATACCAACATTTGCACGCACCGAACCGCCCGATACGCAGGTGAGTGTGAACGGGGATTGGGATGGGAGATGGGAGGTGTCAGTGGCCCAGATGGCACGTGTGTCGCCCACCTGCAACAGGTGTTGAAGCCCTTGGCATGCTGCCACTGAGTTGTATAAAATATATTGCCTTGGCCTTGACAGCTCACAAATCACACATCAATTGCATTGTGGGTGGCTTCTGAAGGCAATGCCGGGCCACGTTCCTAAAAGTAATCCAATAACATTGTTGTCATTCGTGTTACAGGTCGTTAAGTCGGTAATTGCATTGCTGCGCTATTATGCCTGGAACAAGTTCTCCATACTGTACGAGGAGGTGTGGGGCACCGTCGCTGATCTCCTGAAGGATCAGGCCTCCAAGAGGAACATGACCATCAATCACAAGCAATCGTTCATCGACGATCGCGCCAAATGCTGTGAGCAGATGCTTTCCTGTTGCCGCTCGGGCTATTGGTATCAGGTAGGTGTTGCTTAAAGGCTACATATACATATAGTTGAACAGATATTAATATGTGTATATTTCTATCGTTTTCAAGGTCGTGCAAAATACGATGAATCGCACGCGCATCTATGTGTTTCTCGGCTCGGCGAATAGTTTGATTGATTTCATGAGCTCGATGGATACGGCGGGGCTGTTTGCACGTGGCGAGTATATGGTTATCTTTGTGGACATGATGGTCTACTCGGAGCGGTTAGTAAAGACTATATCCATATATCTGTATACTTGATTTTAAAGTCGAATTGTTCCATTTACAGTGAGGCACAAAAGTATTTGCGCAAGGTGGATCAAATCAATCGCATGACCAACTGCAAGAGCACCGAGAACTTCAATCAGCTGGCGCGCAGCTTGCTCGTCGTGGCCTCCACGCCACCCACGAAGGGCTATGAGAAATTTACGGAGCAGGTGCGCAATTACAGCTCGATGCCGCCCTTTAATTTTACGGTGCCGCAGCTCTTCTCGCAAAGCAAGTTTAGCAAGGTAAGGGAAAAGTCAGAGAGAGAAAGAGAGAGAGAGAGAGAGAAACTGGATCTATAAAATCTATTCAATTGCAGTTCATATCGATCTATGCGGCCTATCTGTATGATTCGGTTAAGCTCTATGCCTGGGCTCTGGACAAAATGCTGCGCATGGAGGAGCGCGTGCTCACCGATGAGGTCATCTCTGAGGTGGCCAGCAATGGAACGCGTGTCATCGATACCATCATCAAAAATCGTACTTATATGAGTGAGTGTTCCACTGACTAAGGCTATCGAATATTAGAGATCTGATCATTGGCATTCTTCTGCCCCAAATAGGTGTCACCGGCTCAACGATCAAAATCGATCAGTATGGCGACTCGGAGGGCAATTTCTCGGTGCTGGCGTACAAGCCCCACAAATGGAACATATCGGAGAACATACGCTGCAATTACCATATGGTGCCGGTGGCGTATTTCCATCAAGGCGAAGAACTTCCAGTGAGTGAGTCGTCTTCTCTTTTTTAGTTTGCATTACTTTGAGTTTGCTCTAAAAGCCCGCATCTAAGCGAGAGTCTCACTGAACTGACCCACTCTCGATTGATCGCTGATTGCAGGAATATAAACTGATAAACGGTTCCATCGATTGGCCATCGGGCGGCGAAAAGCCCACCGATGAGCCGATGTGCGGCTTTGCCAATGAGCTGTGCAAGAAGGACGACACCCACTACACGTCCACTGTGGCGGCGGTGGTGCTGGGCGTTCTGCTGTTTTGCTCCGGTGTGGTTACCATGAGCATCTATCGCAAGTGGAAGATTGAGCTGGAAATCGAGGGTCTGCTCTGGAAGATAGACATATGCGAGATCAAGGACTATTCGGGCAATGAGATCGTCTCATCGCCCAGCAAGGTAAGCGAGCGGACCATTGACTGATGGAATAGATTGTACTAAAACGATGTTTCCTCTGCAGGTCAGTTTGATGAGCGCTCAGAGCTTTGGCTCCCGTTGGTCCCATCAGTTTGTTACCTCGACGGCGCGTCTGCGCGGCGCCGTTGTGCGCATCAAGGAGCTAAAGTTTCCGCGCAAGCGCGACATCTCACGCGAGATCATGAAGGAGATGCGTCTGCTGCGTGAGCTGCGCCACGATAATATCAATAGTTTCATCGGCGCCTGTGTGGAGCCCACACGAATTTTGCTAGTCACGGATTACTGCGCCAAGGGCAGCCTGTACGACATCATTGAGAACGAGGACATCAAGCTGGATGATCTATTCATAGCCTCGCTCATCAATGACCTTATCAAGGTGGGAGCTACATACATATATAATATGATCGAGCTCTTGAGTTAAGCATCTGTTCCATATCCTTGCAGGGCATGCTGTATATACACAGTTCACAGCTAATCTATCATGGCAATCTCAAATCCTCGAATTGTGTCGTCACCTCGCGCTGGATGCTGCAGGTCACGGACTTTGGACTGCATGAGCTGCGCCAATGCGCCGAGAGCGAGTCCATTGGCGAGCATCAGCATTACAGAAGTAGGTCTTAAATCCTATGATATATGTATATGCTAAATGATATGTCTATTCGAATTTCTCTCCTCCCGTGCAGATCAACTCTGGCGCGCCCCGGAGCTGTTGCGCAATCATCATTTGCACGGCAGCCAGAAGGGCGATGTTTACGCGTTTGCCATCATAATGTACGAAATATTTAGTCGTAAGGGTCCATTTGGACAAACCAACTTTGAACCAAAGCAAATTGTGGACTTAGTTAAGCAGCAGCCACTCAAAGGCTCAGAGCCATTTCGTCCCGAAGTCGAGTCCATTATAGAGGCAGAGTCCTGTCCGGATTATGTGCTGGCCTGCATTAAGGACTGCTGGGCCGAGAATCCCGACGACCGACCCGAGTTCAGTGCCATACGGTGAGTAAACTGAACATAGTTATGATTCATTCATAATAATTTAACGTATTTACCGTTTCCAGCAATCGGTTGAAGAAGATGCGAGGTGGAAAAACCAAAAACATCATGGATCAAATGATGGAAATGATGGAGAAGTATGCCAACAACTTGGAGGAAATTGTTACGGAGCGCACGCGTTTGCTGTGCGAGGAGAAAATGAAGACGGAGGATCTGCTGCATCGCATGCTGCCGCAATCGGTGGCCGAGAAACTGACCATGGGTCAGGGCGTAGAGCCGGTTTCCTACGATCAGGTAGGCCCCACTTCAAATGCTATTCCATTGGATGCCAATCATAGTGAATCATTTATCTCTTCACCAGGTCACCATCTACTTCAGCGACATTGTGGGCTTCACAGCTCTCAGCGCGGAGAGTACACCGTTGCAGGTGGTAAACTTTTTGAATGATCTCTACACGGTGTTCGATCGCATCATACGCGGCTATGATGTCTACAAGGTGGAGACCATAGGCGATGCCTACATGGTGGTAAGTGGGCTCTGTCTAGCTCTATTGCCGAATTGGTATAGAAACTAATTGTGTCTGTTCTTTGCAGGTCTCTGGTCTGCCCATTAAGAACGGGGATCGGCACGCGGGTGAAATTGCGTCCATGGCGCTGGAGTTGCTGCATGCAGTCAAACAGCATCGCATTGCCCACAGACCCAACGAGACGCTGAAGCTGCGCATCGGCATGCACACGGGTCCGGTGGTGGCTGGCGTCGTGGGTCTCACCATGCCCAGATATTGTCTCTTCGGGGACACTGTGAACACGGCCTCGCGCATGGAGAGCAACGGCGAGGCGCTTAAGATACACATATCCAATAAGTGTAAGCTGGCACTGGACAAACTGGGTGGCGGCTACATAACCGAGAAGCGAGGGCTAGTCAGCATGAAGGGCAAGGGCGAGGTGGTCACCTGGTGGCTGGTGGGCGCCAACGAGAAGGCCATACAGAAGAAGGTGGTGGATATGACGGATATGCCGCCGCCGCTGTTCAGCCGGCCCAGGAAGAGTCCCAAGCTGAATCCGGACTCCAGGCAGCCCAGTTTGCTGGCCATGCACAATTGTGGCACTGGATCGCGGCGACAGAGCAGCGTGCCACGTCCAACGGATGTGGAGTCCACCTACAGTCTGCAGGGCTCTGTCTATCAGGTGGCGCGTGAGTCACCGCGTCTGGCATCGAAGAGGGATCGAGAGCGGGAACGAGAACGGGAGCGGGAACGGGAACGTGAACGGGAACGGGAACGACCCGTGAATGGACTGGGCGGCCATTTTGTTGGCGGCGCGCTGCTGGAGTCCGCGCAGGCCTCGCTCAGCACGCTGAATCATTCCGATACAAATGAAACGAACTGTGATACTAACGAAGCCGCCATGCTCGATGGCGAACTGGAGTCGAACGGCGGCATCAGTGCCGCTGGCCTAGTGCGCCAGCCAAATGCGCTGCACAAGCCGTTGGCCATGGTGCGGCCACATCGCATCATCAATGCATTGCCCGAGGATCAGGCGCTGCCAGCAGCTGTGGCGCATCACAATATTGCGGAGCTGCTGCTGCGGGAGTCACGCTCGCTGGATCCCATGCCGATGCAGCTGCCGCGCAAGCGACACGAACGCGGCAAGCTGCCGCCCTCGAAGCTGTCCAAGAACAACTCACGCTCCCTGGACACGGGCGTCTCGCTGATCAGCGGCAATCCCAATGGCGATGCGGCGGTCGAGGATGAAACGGATGATAATATGTCGGCCAATCCGGTGGACGCCAATGATAGCTACGACGATGAGCGGGGCCTGCTCATGCGTCACGACAACGGGCAGCTGCCCATGCTGCGCTACTCGAGCAGCTTTGCCAACGCCCAGCCCAGCATTGTGCCCGCCGGCGAGAGCAGCAGGCGGCGCAGCAGCAACGTCTCCGCCAGCAGCTGCGCCAAGCATCTGAACAACAACTGCAACGGTGGCATGAGCATCGAGGAGGACATGCAGTCGCCGCTGCTGCAGCGACAGGCTTCCCTAACCGCGCCGCCCGAGGAGCTGATGGCGACCTCCAAGCGCTGGCGGTCGCTGGAGCACATGGAGCCCGGCGTGCCGGGACATGGCAACAGTGTCAGCTATGCCGCTGACATTGATGGACGCCAAGACCAAGCGGGCGGCGATGGTAGCCTGGCATTGCTGCCAGGCAGCAATCAGCGTGGCACACGCGGCGGTGGCAGCAGCAAAGTCAGCAACTGGGTGGTCAACCTGTTCAAGGGCAACGGCATGCGCAGTGGCGACTCCACGTTGCGACGCGTAGGCATCCTGCCCAGCAGTGTGCAGGGCGTGACTGCCACCTCGACGGCTCGGGATCGTGAGAGTATTGTATAATTGGGATGAGCGTTCAAAGGTCGTATATAATTTTGGGAGGGGCGGGGGAGAAAGTTACTCAGGAACAGTGCGAGCAGGAAACGAATGTCTAAGGTTTAAATTACACACACACATACACATATACACTCAACAACACACACACACACACATCATTTAAAGAATACTATTTTGGCTTATACTATATATGTTGTATGTTGTTTATTGTCGTTTTGTGTGTTTGTGCTTGTGTTAAACGAAACTCTATGCATGTTACATGGCACATATACACACAGATATATGTACTATATATGTGTGTGTGTATGTCTGTTGAGAAACATTTACTAAATGCATATACATATTAGATTAGCCATTAAACATCAAATATATAAATTAAAAATTAAAAAAAAAAAAAAGAGAACCGTCTAGTCACAAGGTCTTCAGACTAGTTATTGATTTATAATAATAATAATGATAATACTAATATAAATAATACTATATGCATACCTTCAAGAGCGCGCGAATTCATCCCACACACACACACACACACACATGCAAACAATATGAAACTTGTAACTTCTCCAATGCGCAGCTAAATAAAAGAGAAACTAAAAACATTTTAAGCATAACATGAAATTAGTTTATTTAATTTGCACAACAAATGAATGATAATATACATATATAAAAAAAAAACCTAAAAAAATAATATGATTGAAAATGTGTTTTTTCTAGTATATAAACTAAGTGCGTGTGATTGTATGTAATGTTTAAGCCTAAACTATATGAAATATTTAAAATATATAAATAAACATATGTATGTGTGTGTATAAATAAATACATATGCATATTTATTTATTTATACATGTTTCTATACATATGCTGTTATATATGTGTCTATATATTTATATATGTATATGTATATGTATATATATACGTATGTATTTGCATAATTTTATTAGCTATTTTAATTGATAATAATAATAAACGAAAAGAAGAAAAAATGTGAGCAGAATTGCAGTCCGCAGTGAGCTGTTTTTTAGCTGTATCTATGTATATTTTTAAAAAATATAAAATTTGTTAAATTTGCCATATATAAATATAAACAAAACAAAACAAGAAAACGTGTTTCTTTATTTGAAATATTAACAAAAATGAAATGCGTCTGAGATCAGCTTTCATATCTATTATAAATAACAATTATAATTAATAATAAATATTGTTTTTGATTCTGCTTAAAACGATCAATAAGAGCTTCTCTTAGAATACTGTTTCTTTTGAAACACAAATCTCCAGCTATAATGCATTCAATAACCTTCAGAAGTTGCGCAAAATCAATATACTCTTTTCGTGTATGAGAATAAAAAAGCATCAAAAATCTGGCATACTTTTCTACATTTTTATTTAGCAAACAATGTATAAAATGAGAAAAAATCCTCTAAATCAGTTAGGTTTGTCTTCTATGGTAGTTATTGCGAATATTGATAAGCGATGTCCTCGGAAATTTTGAATGGTAATCAGAAGCCGAAAACAGTCTCGGGGCTATTGACCAAGATCGAGAGAACTGATAGCAGGTCACTCGCTTGGCCAACAGCCCAGAGACATGGAGCTAATAGTCCAGCTCATCAGCCACTGGCCATGTATCCAAAGGTTCCATTGCTGTACTCCGCCATCGAATTGGAAAACTGGTTCAAGGGAACAGTTTCGGAGACTGGACGTAACAAAGGAAATTTTTTTAATATACTGTATAACTGCAAAGGCCTGGGTAAATTGACCGATGACAGATTTACGTCTGCTACTGTGCGCAAGCCTAAAATGAAGAAAGTATCAAGTGAAGCCAGCAGCCACGCCGTTCTGTATGGTCCAGCAGCCCATTCAAAAAAGTTTCCATACAAGGTACCACCTAATTTGCAGAGAAAGCCAAACAATGTGCCTAAATTGAATATCGTTCAGTATTACAAAACTCCAGTTCAACCTAAGAGATATGAAACTAAAAATAACGCAATTTCATTGTCCTCCATCGAGTGGTTGACAAAATCCATTGATCTCATGTTTAAAAGTCTGGAACCAAAGAATGCGCATGGGATCAGAGCTCATCCATTGAAGAAACATAGTATGAAAAAGAATTTAATAGATCGTAATGCAAATTTATTAGAAATACAAAAGAACAAGAAAATAAATGTCTTAGAAGGAAATATTGTTGCAGCGAGAAAGAGAAAAGGAAAGAGACAAAATAAGGATGACATAAAAGAGGTTATTGGTGGAAACAACCAAATTCCGGAGACACAAGTAGTGAATATATATTCTGTACCTGAAAGAAGGATAAGATCTGATATGGTACGGGGCATTGGCGTAGGGGAAAAAATACCTCAAGCAAAGAAACGGAAAAAAGGGATTGGTGATGCAAATATTCTGAATATATATCATACATATAATCAACTTAAGAGAGATATCAAGAAAAAGAAATTGCATTTAAATCGAAAAATTCCTGAAACAAAAGAACCGATAAAGAGTCTACCATATAGGGAGCTGTATAATGTACCTAAGAAAAGGGAAAGCGGCCAGATAGTACAGGGAATAGTTCTGAAGAAACGTCCGGAAACAAATGAATTGAAAAAGCTGAAGGCTGAAGTAAAGGATATTAAAGTAAAGAAAAAAGTTCTGGAAACAAAAAAAGCTAAAAAGAAAAAAGCTGGGAATCTAAATTTGAAGATTCAAAAGAAGAGGGATAATAAAAAAGAGGGTATTGATTTAAAGGTGCACAGAAACGAAGGCAAACGACAAATTAGTGATGTAAAACACAAGAAGATCCATAATTTACCTAAGAAAAAGAAAAGGGATATTAGTAAAAAGAGGATTGATTTAAAGACACACCGAAAAGATGAGAAACAAAAAATTCCAAATGCAAAAGTTAAGAAAATCCATCACTTACCTAAGGACCCGAAAACGGATACCAAAATAGCCTGCATTGAGGATACCACAGTACTTCCGCAAAGAAAGAGTGTGAATCAGAAATTTATGAATGTAAAGTTTAGGAAGAGTCTTGATAGACCTAAGAAAATGCAAAAGACTACGTCAAACAATAATGTGGTAGTGGTTGATGTCGGTAGTACGCTGGACACAATAGACTGGGATCACTCCATCTATCAGTCTGATGCATTTTTCAAGAACAGTGATCGTCCTTTTAAGAAATATAGACCTAGTAGCAAGCAACAGACTCTGGAAAACAGGAGAAAAAGAGAGCAGAAAAGAGACTGGCAGAAGATGTTCAGCAATGACAGTCTTGATATCCTAGAAGATTATGAGCGAGCGAACGAATATATGCTAAGAAAGCAAACATATAACAAAAAGAGTTTCACTAGAAAAGTACCATCTGGGGAACATTCACCGATGTTTAGTGAAGACTTATCGAGGGACACAAATGTAGCAACGGATCAGACATCAAATGTCACAATGAGTGAAACATCTTCACAAAAGAAAAAAAAGTTGAAAATTAGCAATGGAGGATTACGTGTTGTCGAAAATACAAAAGTTGTAAATGTTATTGGAGCTGGAGAACAAATTGATAGGGAAGATAGTTTTTTCAATAATTTGAGATCTAATCTAAATAAATATAGGGAACTCGGCTATTTGAATGCGTTCGCCAAAAAAAAAAGGGCCACAGTGAATACTTCACTAACTTCGTTGTCAAACAACAAATTAATGAGAATTAGTTCAAAAACTAGTAAACTAAAAATAAATGAAAGCAAAACAAGCGTTCCTGATCTGAGACAATCCAGCACACACACGATCGGCGCTCATATGAAGAACTGGTGGTTACATGCAGGCACCGACGGTTACACACCGACCATCAGTAATACTAATTCGAAAGGAGAAAAAGGATCGTCGATCTCTTATTCAGTTGAGCGCACACACAACTTTGGCAAAGACTTAGGTATTCCAGCCTTACCCAAAATAGGAGTAACTATTAAACGTCGTGATGATCATGATCCTGACAATCACTCGCGATTAAAATCCGTGCAAAGACTCAACGCACTTCAACGAGAATTTGAGTCCCAGCCACCGGTGATCAAATTTGTAAAGTCCCTCTCAGCAACAGAAAACGGCTCAACCTTGGAAGATATAAAGCAAAAGGCTAGTAACGAATCATATGAGTCTGTTTACTCTGACTTTACAGCACAAAGAGTAACAGTTGAGGACGTTGCATCGTTTCTCTACTACCCATATGATGTGATATACCAAAAAGATCAAGAGACACCGTCAGAGGTGAAGCCGGTCCCTAAACTTAAAGCTGCCGTCAAACGAAGAAAGGTGAAGAAAGTGCCTTCAGATGCGAAAGATCATCAGATCAAATCCTGTTGTTGCATTTGCAATAGATTATATCGAAACAGAGGATATGATCCATTCATAGCCAAGCTGAAGCGCCAAATGAAACGTCAACAGCTAAAGATCTACCTGAGAAACATGCAACGGCTTAAGCCAGCTGATGAGGCCCCACATGAATCCAAGCTGAAATTTCAATGCACAGATGATATAACGCCGTGTTGTCAAATTGTTCCGTCTGTCTACCGTACACCCAGACACTAGCTGCACAGCTCAAGCGATGTTTGTACAGGATTTAGACGGACTTCGTGAAATTAGTTTATTCGTTAAATAAAAATTGAATGTATGTAGTTTCGTATATTGATTTTGATTTCTATAAGCTACAAACTAAGTACAGTCGAGACAAGTTAAGGTAAGTCAGCAAGACCTCTATGGGCTATATATGTATAAATAATTTTGACTAGATTTTGATAGGTAAACAATGTAATCACAAAAAGGCCGCAATTAAAAGTTTCTAATTACAAATAAAATACCAAAATGGTCAACTCGACGCTTTAACTTAATCCAAGTGACTAGCATTATAATTTCCTTATATACATGTATATTAAATATATCAATTAGTGAGAATCTTTGAGTGCATAATTTATGATGATCATCTATTGAGCTGTACTCGAACCTATATAATAATTGAAGTCGTTTGCTACACTGCCTAAGTCTATTATCTTTAAGTCAACACTTCCAACTAACCTATTGGTGGTCTTATGCTCGTACTGCTGATATATGTATCTACCCGTAACATATACTATCTTAAGGGCTCTCGCCCGATCTATGTACACACTAAGCGGCCACTCCTTATACGGCAGCCTCTCTCGACTTTGTTCGATTTGCATTCTCCAGTAGGGTTTTGGTTGCGGCCTTATTCTTCAGATGGGCTGCCTCGTAATCACTGCCGCTTTCGTCGGCGAATTGGATGTCATCCAGATGTAGGTACTCCTGCAGATCACGGGACGACTTCTCCACAAGCGTCTCCTTTTCCACGTATGAACCGGTCATTGACTGGTCAGAGTCCATGTGGGTTTCCGCCTTGCTTATGCTCTGATGTACTGGAGCTATTTCAGCCTCTGGCTTGTCGGTTTGCCTGGGCCGCAGTGTTCCAGAGTCAGATTCATTGCCAGAGTTCGCTGCATTCAGACGGAATTGCTGCCTGGCCTGGCGGCGCTGCTTGCGAGACATATATGGAGTTGGCTGCTTGGTTGGCGTGCTCCTCTGGGACGTTTCGTTGGGTGAGGTGGCCTTGGACTGATGCTGGCTGCTGGGCAGGGAACGTTCCTCTGAGCTGGGCGTGTTGTCTGTCGTTGTGGACTTGCTGCCCGGACATAGGTAGTGACCATATTTGGGCATTTGTATTTCATCAAAAGTTGGATTCGTTTCATCGGGAATTGACGTTGGTTCGGGTGTTTTGTCCTCATCCTCTCGCTCAGGCGTCTCCTCAAACGGAGGTATCCAAATGCAGTAGGCTGGATCCATGCCTAGGTAAGAGCCGGGTGCAGCACCCGCATTGATTACATTGTAATCATAGTAGTCCATCTCAAGCTCCTCTTGATTGCCCAGCGAGAACTCAGAGCCAGGTCGCGCCAAGAGCTTCTTGCGGTTCTGCTTCTCCTTGGACTCTTTCGGATTGCTAGTTGTGCGTATGGTGGCCGTGCTGACCACGCTCGCTGCCGGAGAGTAGCAGCCCTGCAAGGGAATATGCGATGCCATTAGAACAGAATAAATCACAGAGAGCTGCGTTGCTTACATTGGTTAGGGAGGCGCTAACACTGCGTGATCCCATGCGACCCAGGCACAGCGAGCCGGAATTCGAGTTCAGAGAGGCAGCATCACGCAGACTCTCGTCCAGGCGGGAGCTGAGCAGCTTCAGAGTAACTGCGTCATAGCGATCGGAGTACTTGCTGAGCCTGTGGCTGTTCAGAGGTGGGCTATTGCACAAGGAACTCATGCCTGACGATATAATGGACTCCGAGTCCTTGGCACTATCCTTGCAACTCAAAGGCTCTCCACCTGTGTGCGTTGTGGTGGATTTCTCCACTCCATCCAGGCGTTGCAGCTGCAGTTCCGGATCGCCAGATAGCGGCGAGCCAACTGGACTGCGACTGTCGGTCGCCGGCGACAAGGACGTTAACGAGGCGTGTTCATTGCGCAAAGTCATCAAGGAAGCAGTGCTACCAAATGTTGCCGGCACTTCCTCGCTACAAAATTGGAATCGTTTGTATGAGTTTCATTCATGTACGTTGTTTATGGGCCACAGCTTACCTCTTCACCATTTGCTCGTCCTCTTTGAACTCGGTTTCATGGGTCACGTTCTCGACATCAGCGCTTTCACGCAGTATGGAGTGCCGCAGTTGATGTTTGGGCCGCAATTTCACAAGATAAATCACCTCGGAGAGCAGGGTGGTCGTTGAAATGGCACGTGATGGCGGGTCGTGCAGCGAGCTTAACGATGCTCGTGGCGTGTGCAGGTGCGAGCCTTCATCCTGCCGACGTGCCACGGCCAAATGATATTTTCGATACCGCACTACATATTGAGCACCTGTTGAAATACATAAATGATAGTTGACTATAAAGCAAATAATGCAACAAGCTGATGCATTTTCGATTAACACTGACTTTATGACGTCACGTATGCACTCTCTCGTATTTGTTTGTAGCTCGTAAAAAGTTCATTATGCAGCCCTGGTCTGAAACTTTTGATGCGCAGAGCAAATTTGCGCAATTGGCGCCAAATTTAAACTCTAATTTCTCTTAGCCATTAAACGAACTGTTTGCTGTTTGCTTTCCATGCGGTATTTTCTGAAAAACGTCAACTCGTCAGTTAACTTACCTAAAAGCGCGCTTATTATGATTATAATAGTAGCGAATACCATGGCGCTTAGATGAACTAGAGTGAAGCGCATCTTGGCCAGTGATTTTTTCTGCGAATTCGTGCGACCTTTGGCCGACAGGCGTGTGGCGGCCAGAACTGTGGTGATATTACTACCACTTTTGCCCACTGCATAAAAGAGGCAATATTAATTAAAGAATACTTTAAAGAAGATTATTTAACTTGCCTAAGGGCTTGACGTTGGCCATGAAACCTCCGGTACAAGATGCAGCATCGTAGCCCCCAATTGATGTTCCGTTTGCTGTCACGTCGCCCGAAAATAATTCCACCAGCAGCTGTGCTCCGCTCGACTCAACTGTTAACGGAATGCCAACATGATTGGCGTCGTCAGCAGAGGGACGCCGGATGCCGCCCGCTGTGGCGCCATCTCCATTGAGCTCCACCAACAAAGTGGATGACAGCGACGGCCCGTCGCGCACCTTTATATACTGCGCGGAGCAAGGCAGCCTCAAAAAACTGAGTTGCATTGAAATGTTTTCCTCGCCATCAACCTGCGGATGAAAGTGTGATTAAAGAGAGGATTAAAGGTAAAAGCTTTGTTATCCTTCAGCTTACCTGAATTAGCCAGAAGGAGCGGCCAGGACAGCTTTGCGTGGCTCCAGCAATGATTCGCTTTGGCTTGGATGCGCCCAGGTGCACAATGCAGCCACAGCGGCAGCCGGGACCAATCTCCTGATGAACCTCGGTGACATTCGACTTGGTCAAAATGCTGCCGCTTGTCTCATAGATGCAATCCCAAGTATCCGCAATGCTCTTATTGCACTTCTCCGTTTGCACAGATGCGCCCTGAAAGTAAGAGAGGGGAATGGTTAAGAAAATCAAGACATGTCTTTGCTTTAATTATTAGATTTATATTTATTATTTATATTATATTCATTCGATTTATATTTTGATTTTGAACAGCCTTTATTTAGTCCTTATGCCGAAACAAAACATTTACAAGAATACACACAACATTTTGATAACTGACTGAATCCGTTTTAGTAGAACAAGTTGATCTCGTACTCATCCTCCTCGTCGACATTCTCATCCTCGCCGGTTAGCTCAGTCAGGCCGGCGGTGGATAAGCTTTGCATCGACTTGGTAGACTCCGCCTTGACGACGTCCTCAACTACGGGCTTGGCCAATGGGGCAGTGGCTGGTGCGGCGACGCTGGGCTCGCTGCTGGCCTTCTTCACAGAGACGGTGCTGCTGGAGCCCTCGGGCTCTTCGAGCGGCTCCTCTTCCATCTCTATGACGTCCTCTTCACGGGATGAGGACACATAGAGCGTGGTGCCGAATTCGACATCATATATGGAGACATGATCGTCAACCTTTTCAGTGGGCTTCGCCTGGACCTGGCCCTTCAGCAGACACTCTGGCAGCTTCACCTGCAGGTCAGGCAGTTGGTCCAGCACCTCCGTCTGGAAGAGATCACAAACAGCGGGCCGCGGCTTGTGCGGCATGAAGCCCATTTTGCCCGGCGTGTACAGGGATGAGGTCACAGTGCTGATGGTCTCCAGAGAGGGCGTGCGTGGCAGCTCAGCCGAGTGGGAGCTGACGATGTTCATCAATGTGGAGAGGAGGTCGCTGCGTGCCATTTTATTCATGTTAATCGCCTCCTCGCGCACCTCATCGATGACTGACTGTGGCTCGACGTTGGCCTCCTCAAGTCTCTGGGGGAATAGCTTAATGCATTGCTGGCTGACGATGGCATCGCGCACGGTGACCTTGATCTCCTGAATGATGCCGCGCAAGCGTAATATTTCGCTCTCATGCTGGTCGTGGATCGCCTCCAGCTGGCGCTTCTCCAGCGTCTGGTTCTCGATGCGCCTGCAGAGGGACTTGATTTTACCTTCAGCATCTTTGTTCCGTGCATCGATAATCTGATCCGCCTCCTGCTGCTCCTCGTAGGCTCTGCGATACTGCAGCGCCTCCACATACTTGCACTTGAGCTTCTCGTAGTTCGTGGTCAGGCTCTCGATGATCTTGATCTTATTTATGGAGTTGCGCACCAGCTCGTTCTTGATCTGATCCAGGGCGCTGTACTGCACCATGATCTCCTTGTGCTTCTCCTTCTGGTTGTTGTACATCTGCTGCAGCTTGATCTGCGACATCACCAGCAAATCGATCTCCTTCTGCAGAGCGATGTTCTCACGGATGAGTCGGCGCGTGTAGCCGGCATTGCGGATCTCGCTGGAGCGCGTGAAATCCTCGGAGACCTGCAGCAGCTTGGCTTCCACCTCCTTCTTCAGCGCATCCTTCTCCACGACAGCGGCCTGCTCCATATTGTAGAGCGCCTCCTTGTGCAGCTTCTCCTTCTCTCGTATCTCGATCTCCTGGTCATCGAACTTGGCGAGCAGGACATCGCGCTGTATGCGAAACTCATCCAGGGAGTTCAGCTTGCCATTGAGGAGCTTTATCTCCGAGGTCAGCTGGTCGTGCATCGCCTTATATTTGCCCTCCAGGTCGGCGATCTTATCCTGGGCCACCTGCTTCTCCTCGTTGCGTACCTTCGATATCTCCACCAGGCGCTCCTCCAGCTCTGTTATCGTATTATTCCGCTCCGCCAAGGTGCGCTCCAGGTGGGCAGCCACATCAGTGCGGTCCGTGTCGATGTCCTGCAGCTTTGTCTGCAGAATGATGTTGGTCTCATCCATGTTGGCCAAATGGGAGCGCAGACGCGACAGCTTCTGGTTCAAGTCCGTGATCTGCAGCTCATAGAAAGTGCGATCCACCTGAGTCATCTTGTTGATCTCCGAGCCTTTGCCCTTCGAGGACTTTCTTGGTTTCGGCGGCATCTTGACGATTTTTCTTCAGACTGTGTTCCCCGTTCAGTTGAGTACGAATTTTGTGTTTGTCAACAATAAATGATGTATTGACTGTATTCGATTCGAGCACTACATTCTCTGAATTCCACAAATTCCTATAAACAACATATGAAGCCAAACAGTTGTCAAGGCGATAAAAACTAAAAGCTCTCCGAGCCAGGCCAAGGAACTGTGAAAGCTTTGCGTTGCCAGGACAATCGGCAAAGCGAACGAATATTTGAAAACACAAATCCAAGTCAACAATCTTTTATTATACCTTGTTGAACAATAATGAAAATTAAAAGAAGTGAAAGTATTTCCGCTTTCTTCTCAAATACAGGTGTAACAATTCCCGTTGTCTGATTCGTCCTGTCCCTGTCTGGGTAATGCGTGCAACAATGAAACAAAGCCACTCCTTTGTCAGCTGCCTGCATATTTAATGGCAGCTCCCATAAGTGTATTAAAAAAGGCAGAAAACTGAGAAAACGGAGAAAACTGAGTGCTTAGCCTTAGTGAAAGCCAGAAAATTAGATTTCCTTGCAGCATTTTTCTGGCGCTTCACTTGCGGAATCTGCAGAAAATGTTGGCGCTGTGACCCGTGTTGAATACATTCATGTATATGCATAAATACACATTTGACGATGGCATAGTTCCAAGAGCAGTAGTGCCCATCTCTCTGGCAAAAACTGAGAGCGGGAAGTGTGTTTTTCCGCTTTCTGTTTTCCGCTGCCCGTTGGCAACGTTGTAAATTTGCCAACGCAATCTGGATCGCAATATTGTAACACTCTGCCCAGACAGTCGGGACAATAACAAGAGCAGGAGCCGAAGCAGGAGCTGGAGCAGCAGCAGGAGCACGAGCAGGGAACAAGAACAAGAACAAGTACATGGTTGCCAGCAGGAGAGGCAACCCGCACTACTCCTCCTCCTACCCTGAGATAGGGATCTCTCTATATGTATTTGTGTGTGCGCCTAGTTTGTAGATATGCTGTTATTCAGCATGCAGAAGCAGCAATCAACTGAATCATGAACCTCGGCTGCAAATTGTCTCTGAACTGAAGTTGGTGTCTACACGAATTTATAGACCGAGTTAAAAAGCAAAAGTTTGCCAGCGAAAGTTCGACACGTTTTAGTTGTAGTTGCAGTTAAAGCGGCTCCCCCAAAAAAAAAAACCGGAGCAAAGTTTTGAGTAACTGTTTAATAGATGGCATAAAGTTTATCTAAGCCAAAGTTGAGTACATACCTCGCAGAACTTGGCGCCGTAACGCGGCGGGGGCGAGTCGCAGAATCGATAGCGATTGCGAGTGCCGCCCAGGCAGTTGGTGGAGCACGGCGTCCACTCACTCCAGGCGCCCCAGCCGCCCGTGTCGGATTCTGTGGAATAGTCAAGCAGATTAGTGATTAGCGAAACTGAAAGGAGCTAAACGAAAGCGGGCAAACGAGTGAACTTCAAGCAGCTTAAACGCAATTTGTTCCATGGAGAGCTTTACGTACCGCTGACAGGTAGCGTGGGCACACAGTCCATGCGCACATCCGCAACGGCGCCGGAGATGGCCTGGCTGACATAGACGAAGCAGTACTCCACGTACTTCTCCGAGAAGAGCTCGCAGCTGAAGTACAGTGAGTGCTGGCTCTTGACGACCCGCTGCTCGGCGACGTAGTGCAGCGAGGTGGGCGGCTTGAGCGAGGCCACATCTGCGCGCAGCTTGGCATAGAGACGCACTCGATCACCCTGCTCCAAGATGCAGCCGGGATACTCGTAGAGGACGCCCACGCCCGTGTGTGGATCGCAGGGAAAGATGCTGCGCGCGTAGACATTGAAGACGAACTCGTCGCTCCAGTCCACGCTGAGCATACGCCGCGTGGTGGGCACATTCAACGCCGGCACCATGGGACGCAGCTGGACGGCATAGTTGCCAGCCAGGCCGAACAGCTCGCAGCCCAGCTGCACCTTCTTCAGCTTGGGAAAGCCGTGCACCTGCTCCGCAAAGAGCACGCTCGACTTGGAGACATTGGCCATATCGTAGGAGCAGGTGCGCTCCTTGCCACAGTAGATCAGCTCCAGCCAGAAATCTGGCAGCGAGGGCTCGGCTCCGTGCAGCGCCCGCTCGCAGTTGACCTCCGGAAAGCGCAGCGTGACCTGGACAGGCGCCTTGGGATAGGTGCGCAGCGTCACGGGGCTGACCAGCATCTCGGCACTGGGCCACCGCACGTCCAGTGTTTGCAGCAGCCGCTCGTCCTGCGCCGGCATCAGGGTTGTCGTCGTCAATGGAGTCGGATCGCTGCGATTGACCGTCGTCTTCAGATTTCTGACCACCTGCATCTCGTACAGGCCGCCGCCGCGCGCAAACGTCTGGCACGGCACCGTCACCTGGGTGATGTTCTGCCTGGGATCCGGAAAGACGGGTATATTTTGCACAATCTCCTTGCGCCGGCGCTGCAGCACCAATTGGCTGCTGCCGCTCGTCCCGCTGTCAATCTGCCCCTCAGCTGGGGCAGCATCATTAACGATTTTGCTAATGACTAAAGTGCTCATTATGGTGTTCACCATGCCCTCCGCCTCGCTCTGGCTCACGCCCACGCCAAATCCTGAGCTGCTGTCAGTGTTTAAGTGGGCGTCAACACTGCCGTCTGTTATATTGTTTTGATATTGAGGCTGAAGCTGTGTTATATTGGTCCTTTGTCCGGGCTGCTGCTGCTGCTGCTGCGGCTGTTGCTGCTCCTCGTCGCCGCTGAACTGGATCTGCACATGCAGGTCGCCGCTGAGTGCAGTGAATGTGCTCGGGGACATCAGGCGACCCCTGCGCACCGCCAGCACGTGACCTTTTGTTGAATCCCAGCCAAGTCGTGCCACAAACGAAACAAATTAATCACCACATGCAAAGCATACAGAGATAGATAGATAAAGAGAGTGGGAGAGACACAGAGAGAGAGAGAGAGGGAGAATGAGTTAAGAATTATGCACAAGTCTTTGTAATTTATTTCTTATTGTCTGCCAGCAGGAGTGGAAACCACACCCACGCCCCAAGCCCCTTTTGACGCCTCCTTTTTATTTTTTTTGCTGTTGCCTTTAAGTGCTCCCCAGTTGGCATAGACGAAATCTCTTTTATAACCTGCTGCCACTCTGCCAGCAGAAACCCCACACTCAGCATTATTTCGCCTGCTTTGTCGAAGTCAAGATTTTCAATAGGTGAGTGTGACAGGCTAAACAAATGGAAGCGAACAGCAGCTAGAAAATATTTATTGATTTCTATCTGCTGACATCTTTTCGAAGAAAAAAGCATATATAAATATATATATATATATATATATACACAATATAGGATTATATACATATAAAACTGTATTATAGCTGCTGCTGCGACCCCTGCAGACTTCACTCCTGCTTCAATCTGCAGATAAGAGAAAATTCATTTACTCGAAAATAGAGTGCCAGAGATGCAATAGAGATATGCAGCAGAGTTAATTGAATGAACTTTTCTTTGACAGTTGCTTATAAAGAGAAAGAGAATTTACTCGGATTACTTGAAGTTGACTAGTATTTCTGTAGTTAAAATAATGCCAAAAATAACTCTAATGACTGACAGAATCAAGTCTGATATTCGAAACTGAAGTACATTTATCAAGTTAACGCATTTGGCTAAAGTTTGGCTGTCATTAACCAAATACCCCAGGGAATGCTAAAGCTCTCGCCTTCCCACTCTCTCTCTCCTTCTCTCTATCTGCCTGTTATTGACACTCTCAACCATATTTAACTAACTACAAACAAAAAGTAGTTGTAGAGAGCATTAAGTCTAACAATTGCATAAATCAAGCTTAGATAAGGAGCAGGAAAAGCACTTTCGCTGCGTCCCATTCCCAGTTGAATTGATAACTCCGACTCATAATTTAGTTGAGAACAAAAGAGAGAGCTAAGAGCTAGAACAAATTGCTATGATAAATGTAGGCTGAGTGCAGAAAAATGGCTAAGCAAAAGAAAACCCAAGTAACAGAAGCATACACTCACACACACACTTACACGCACACACACACACTCGCACTTATACACATAGGGAAATTAAAGATTCAGACATCCATGCGGATTGCCACGGCGCGAGCTCGACTCGACTCGCCTCGACTTGTCTGTCACTCACTTGTGCAGCAGAATAGCAGAAATATTATTGATGATATCATAATCTTCCACTTGACTACTGATTCGTGGCCAGATGCTGATGCGGATGATGCTGCTGCTGCTGTTCCTGACATGCCAACTGTCTTCTTCCGCTTTCGATTCGTTGGCATTTTCCTTCTTGTGCGCTTCCTGCGGGCCATTGTCGCCGGCGAGGACGACTTGGGTGCGAACTTCTGCTACTTGCCAATAGATGGCGTCCTGGGTGTATGACGAATTGAGCCGTTAACGTTAGTGTTATTGCTGTTGCGCTATGTGGGGCGCCGTTGAGCGCCTTACCATGCACCCCACCCAGCCAGTGGGCGTGGCAGGGTACGCTCAACTCTGTAATTTATTGTAGCGCGTGTTGTTGTTGTTGCTGTTGCTGTTGCTGTTGGGCTTCTGGCCGATTAGAGATTTTCCATTAGAACATAATGCCAACGGTATTGGGCTTGGCATTTTTCTGAAAATAAACGAAAATAAGAAGAAAATATTGACGTTAAACCAGAGGCCAAACAATGGGCGAGACAAGCGTGCAGTAATTGCTGCAAGCTCTGATCAGATTAGAGAGAGTGAGTTTGAGTTTCTTTTGCTTTTTTAGTGTCTTTATTCAATTCTAAGAATGATCCCAAATACAGTGAAAGAAACTGGGGATTGTATTGTGTTTTATTTTCAATTTATTTTTATGGCATGTCGTCTGCGCTATTGTTCGTTATTTATTTATGGGTAATATTTGCCTCTGTCTACCTCCATGTGCCGCAAAGCTGAGCGGAGCCTAAAAACCGCAATCAATTGCCATATCCCACATGCGGCCAGGTTGGCCGGCTCGCAAAACCTTTAAAGCCTAATGGTTCATATGTTATTAGTGAAATCGGCTGTCATTGAGCTACGCCCGGTCATTAATTACATTCGCGTGCGTATGTTCATTTGGCCAGCCGTTCGATGTATCTGTTTTGGCAACAGTCAGCTTCCAGCTGGTCTAATTTGGGTTTCGCTGACCGGCCAAACTGAGCCGAGTAGGTCCAATCAGGCGCACGTGCTACAGGGTGCTAATGCAGTACGCCACAGTCCATAACAATGAGGGGGATGATAATTTAGGGTAGCTCTTGAAGCCCAATGAAAGCAGCAGCAAATTTCCTAATATTTAAAGAATTTCAACATAGCCAAACATATAGGGCTTCAGTTCATGCCGAAACCGAATTGAAAAACTGCCAGAAAAAAAATACTAAAAAGAAAAATATAATCAATATTTTTTATTGAATTGGAAGCTTCAATAATTCAGTAAAAATATGTGTGAAATAAATGTTAGTTACATGCAAAAATATATCAAATAAAATTGAGAATAAACGAAAATGTAATATTTAATAAATAAAATATTTATATAAAATAAAAAGCAAAACACTAAAGAATTTCAATTAAAAACCAAAGCTCACACAGCTTTTCAATTATAATCAATTTACATAGGCATCATCACACTGTGCCGGTTGTGGAAATGTAATTCGATTTTCGTTAAATAAATAATAAACTAGAAATACTAAAATACTTCACTTTATACTATTTCACAGCTTCGACACATCGATTTCAATTAAAATCAACTAATGTTGGTCTGCATGGATTTGGTACCACTGTGCGTGTGCGCCTGGAAGCTGCATGCGTAACGATCAAGTGAGAGTCGTAAATTTACAATCAATTGCACATTTTACACTAGCCAATCTGCAAATCTCTCTCTCTGGCACCCGCCCCGCAACGCCATCATCATAAATATTGATGAAACACAGGGGCAGGACCTGGGAGCAGGGAGAAGCGAGCAGGGAGCAGAGGACCAGAACCAGGAGTTCGAGCCGTAAATCTGACTTTAATGTGCGACATGGGGTTCTGCTGCCCGCCCGTTTCTAAACTATTAACTGCACTGTGAGGCCAGCGCAGGCCAGGCCAGGCCAGGCCATGGACCGCCCATGGCCGTAGGATGTGTATCTGCATCCTAATTCTGACCGGTGCAGAGATCCAGAATTGTCGCAGCGTGGAAAATCAAAGCCAATGCGATTGCAAAATTGCCAAGTTATACATTGTTGTTGTTGTTGTTGCTGCTGCTGCTGTTGTTGTTGTTAGCGAGGGCAGTTTGATAGGCAAAATGTCAATGCCCCGCTGCATGACCAGTTGGCGTGTGGCATGTGAATGGCGTTTCCGCCCCTTAGCCTTACTTGATTATACTTTGTGCCTCGCTTTCTCAATGTTATGCACATTTTACAGACCCTCTCTGCATGTGTGTGTGTGTGTGCGAGGGTGGAATTTTTCCGAGTGCTGAAATGCGGCGCAAAAAGCAACCGCATGCGACAAAATAAAAAAGCGAAGAGAGGAAGTGAGAAGAGAGAAGTGAGTAGAGCAGTGGAATAGAAAAAGGGAAATGCTCGTTTCAAATATTCGTATTCAAACATTTACACGCTCTGTTTACCTCTAATCAGTAGATAAGGATGGCAGCGAGAGCCGGCTGGAAAAGTCCATTTGTTGGCCCGCATGCGATATCCGCTTTCGTTTTCATCGCCAAGTGTAAATATTATTTAAAATGCTTACAGCCTTAATGGATTCCATACAATGTTATTATGTCATCAATGTGGCTTATGTGCTCAAAATAAACTTAATTGAAGCACTGCAGCGCAAGCAGAAGCACTAAAAGGGATTTCCTTAGTGCAACTCCCCATATATTTACTCTTGTGGTTGGTTTATGGAATGTATCTGAGTAATGTGCTTAAGCTTCAATTTTAAGAAAACAAATTGCAAAGACTGCAGTACATTTCAGTATTTTAGTAATCATGTTTAAGGAATTATTCTTGATTTTCATTAAATTCTAACGATAAATAAATGTAAGAAAAATGAAAATAATAAAAAAAATACTATTGAAAAATAGTAAATAATATATTTATCAAAAAACATTAATGATAATAATAATAAAAGCAAATATTAATAAATTACTCTCAATTGTATTATTTAAAAATAAATAAATAAATAATAAATAAAAAAAAAAAACTAAATAAATAAATAAAAAATAAATAAAAATAATAATAATAATAAACAATAATAAAATAAAAATGTACAAATATGTTTACAATATATGGTAATGATATAAATAATATTATTATGAAAATATTTATTTTAATAATAATGAAAATTTACTTTTCTATTTTCCCCTTCACTTAGCAGTGACAAATAGATACATAAATGTACATGCACATACAACGACGAAGTACATATACATACATATATACTATATAGAGATACTTAGATATATGTATATGTATTTCTGTACAAATAAAAAACAACATTTTCAAGCCACAGCCAATTTCATAGTTCATCATACAACAGCTGCTGCCCCTCTTCTATGTATGTCACTCCATTGTAGAACGTTCTGCGTTCGCCTTAAACTACTTTAGTCAGCTGTAAATAAGACTTGTGTTTGCTGCAGTTGCATGAACGAGGCCAAGTAGCGAGCGCTCGCCGCTTCTGTCAAAAGAAAGCTTATTTATGAGTAGATAAACAGAGCTGCACTTGACCCAAGCCATAAATAGCCCAACACAGCAGTGGCAGCATTACGTATACGCAGTGGTGGCTGTCTCCACTAAGTGGGAATAATGGACTGTGCTGGACTGTTAATTGAGCAGCAGAATCGACACTGGCATTGCTATCAAATTATCAACTGTTGCCCTGACAATGAACCCGAACACACACGTTAAATATATATATATATGTATATATATATATATATTTATTTATTTATATCGTGTGTCCGTGCCAGACCAATTCATTATAATTACAGTTGCTTTCAAGTTGCGCTTCATGTGGTCTTGACATGCAGTCGCTCGTGAATGGGAACGAGTGCGAAGCCGAGTGCAGTACAAATTATCGGCAAATTATGTGGCAGACTAGCTACGTTACAGGATTTTCCACAACAGCAGCCAACTTGCACAGGAGAAGCAGCGACAATTGACATTGAGGGACGAGGCGAACAGGAGTTTCAGATGAGCTGCAATACAAGGGCGGCTGGTTGTCGAGAGAGCTAAGCACTTCCGCAGCTTAGTTAAAGCAACATCCTCCCACACACACACATACACACACACCCACACTTGTCCCTTATCAAAACTAAGTAAGAGTTTCACGTCAACAGAAGGCATATTAAAATAGCTTTGGGAAATGCATCTGACACAAGCAGCAACGCCAACACCAACACCAACACCGACACCACACAAGCCACCAACCTACCGCCAACTAGTCCAACAGTTGAGCAATTTTTTTCTACTCTTTGTGGCTGTCGCCATATCACGGCGCCAGGTAAAATAGAAAAAAAGAAAGAGGAAGCGAGGCTGACGCCCACGTCGAGGTCCATGCGAGAGACCATTTAAAGCAACTCAGACAACCAAAAGGGTTGCCTGCCATATGGATATATAAATAAGCATGAAAATAAAAATGAAAATAAAGAGGAGAAAACAGAGAAAAGCAACAAATGCGAGCATTTACAATGTGCTATGTACATGTTCTATGCTCAGGTGTGTGCGTGTGTGTGTGTGGCCAGACAGCCGCAGGCAAATGCTAGAATTGCATGCAAGCTGAATGGACTCCGAGACGGGACGAGATTCGAATCTACTCGACTCGACACGACTCCAAGCTGGTCTGGGTTAACTCCTTGGGCTACCTTTGTGCTCAAGCTTTATGAGTTTGCCGCTCAACTACTCAATATTTGAGTAGCAGCAGAAGTTGGCAAATCAACAACTAACAAAGTGCCCAGAGGCGTCGGGAGAGAATTTATAGAAGGGAGCTGCAAGCAGTAAATATAAAATATTTTAATATTTTGTTCAAGATATCGGAGTTAGAATTCACCATCACCCATCAACGGATCATATTTCAGATGCATCGTGGTTGCAATTATGGGAAAACTAAATTTCTCTTAATGAAATAGACATATACTTAGAGATATAGATATATCTCTTCGGCTTAGTGTGATTCCAGAGTATTAAACTATTTTCATCGTATTTATCACAATTTCTACACCTATCAGCACCCCCATTAGCCATGTCACTGACTTGCCAAGACGTTCTCATGGATCTCTGTCGCCGTAACTGACTGAACCGTAAACTTGAATGCTACAACATTTTCTATTTCCTACACACATGAGCAGGAGTTCAACAAGCTCCACGCTCGGCTGGAATGGCTGATATCCTTGTTGCAGCTCTCGGAAGTGCAGCCAAGTCCTTGTCAATGCATAATGAATGCCGTTCGCCTGTGCGAGTATGTCGGCTGCGGTTTAGATATTTCAACTTTTAACAGCTGAACGCACAAAGCATTTCAGATTGATTAAATTACTCGATGCAAATCATTCAGCATTAAGCTATTGGCTCTCATTCAATTTACATGGCATTCTCTGGGCGCACTCCAATCGATTTTTGAAGTGTGTAAAAAAGGAATACGCTGCAAAAACATGGAATTGCGGTTTAGCGGGGATGAAACTATGGGAAATAAGTAGGCCAACAGCGAAATCAGAGTTTGTAAACACACCCAGCACCACAACAGCAAAAAAAAAAACAAAAAAACTACTTTAGGCAACCGATGGGAGAGAAACAACAACAATCATGTCATCATGGATTCATATTTGTCTTGCGAACTGAATCCCTTCAAGCGCCGCAGCCCCATGGGTGGTTGCGCTCTGCGCCCGCAGACGGGGTAGGGGGCGTGCCAGCATCTAAGTGATTGTTATGCTCGATATCGAATACGGAGCATAGCATAGCGTAGCATAGCATGCCATACTTATGTATGTTTATTTATTTAGATTTATTCCAGCATTAGCACAACTTCATTAGAAGCCATTGACATCGAAGCGACGCTAAACATACATACATACATACAGACATACATACATACATATAGATGTCTACGCGGCTTTCACGCTGACTAGTCAATTTTTAAAGGCGTCTTTCGGGCGCCACAGCATTGATTTTCATTAAATTGGAAACGTTGACAGAGAAACCTAAATATTACACTAGACATAGGAATATATATATATATACCATATATATACATATATGTATATATATTGCAACATAAAAAACCAATTTAAATTTCTTTCAATCCCACTTCAATTCGCAGCTTTTGAATCCACTGCGCAATATATTGTAGAAGATCTGCGTAGTTTGAGAAGGGAACAATTTTGATGCTTAGAAATAATAATAAACGAAACATGTCTGGAATTAATATGGCTTTTAATGAATGCAAATTATTTATGTCAAAATTATGCATATTTTTATTTAGCTTTAGAGTAATGTGTATCGAATACCCTAAAAAGTGGGGGAAGTTCTTTAGCAAAGGCTTTTAGCTAGCTCAAATAGAGTCTGCGTATGTTAATTGATTAAATTTTATTATTATTCTTTGAGCAAAACTTAAAAGGTATTTTTTAAATTTATATTGCAATATACTATATGTAAATATTTGTATATGCTACATATCTTTCAATTTGTATATAATATAATTATTTAAAAAATATAAAAGATTTTTACTTTTGCAAACTGAAAGGGAATGAAGAGCACATGCCAATTCTTAATTTGTTTGGACAGGCAAACGTTTGTTGTGGTCAGGCCGCTTTGTTTTCATTTAATTTTGTGGAAACTCATGAATAAAATTACAAAATATTTTTAATACTGTTTTTACAAGTAATGAGAGTGCGCCCGGAAAAGTAATCAGGCGGGCAGCCTGACGCTATTCGGCCATAAAAATTTGCTGTGGATAAATCTAATTTGAATACACGACGAAATGTGCGCGAACTTTTACAGCAGACAGACACGTCATAGACAGGGAGCTGCCGCCTTATCAAGACAACACTTTAAGGACACGCAGCCTGCGGGCTCTGGCCAAGTCATAAATAAGGGGCGGCAGGTGGGGGTGGCAGCAAGCCGGAAGACAGACAAATGAGATTGAAACTTAGGTGAACCAGGAAGCCAGCAAGCAACAAGAGCTCAGCATCTGCTGGGAGCAGCAGCAGCAGCAGCAGCAGCAGCAGCAGCAGCAGGAGGAGGAGGAATAGGAGCTGGAGCACGATTTATGCATGCTCCGTCGCTTGGCACCGAAAAGTAAATTAAATTTTTCCTTCTGTATATATTGTAATGAAATATGTGATTGAATTTTATTGCTGTCGAATTTATGACACACATGCAAATTGAATAAGGTGTGTGGCATAGGTAAACAGTGGAGTGATGCGGGGAGAGAGGGTGGAGGGGTGCAAATACTTTAGCTATTATCGTGTAAATTACTTTCGCTTCAGCATTCTAAAGACACTTTTCGTTTTTTATTTCGGTTTACTAAGCTGCATTGCGTGATGCCATGTGAATTTGAATTGCTTTCAGCATATTGCTTAAAGTTCCATTCAGTTCAAGTCAGGGGACTAAACTAAAAACTTATGCAATTAAGTCAACAACAAGTTCTTCAAGTGGAAACGCAAACCGCCATCAAGCAAAATGAAATGACTCTCTCTCTCTCTCACGCCTCTCGCTTCCTCTCTCCCTCTCTCTCTCGGAAAGCAAAGCAAAGTGAGCAAAAGTAAAAACTTATTTCAGCTAAATGAGAAAATTATTGTACCAAGAAAATACCTCTATAAAAGTTCCTTAATTTAGTTTAACTTGAAAATTACAATTAAATGCAAAATGTAAAATGCAAAATGCGAATGCAAAAGGCTAAATGCACTCTCTGAAGCCTTCTAAGTGGTTCTTCCCCTCCCCCATTCACACTTGGACCCTGTTATGCGATACTTGCAGCATTTGCATGCAGCACACATGCCAGGAAGCGGGGGTGCAGCTCTTTGTAAAACGAAAACTAACTGAAGCCCTGCGAGACAATGTAAATTGTTGGCTTAACAAATTACTAATCCAATGCTCCTTGTTAAGCCAAACTTTTCAGCTGCTCGAGCTTCCAGCAGTTTGGCAGGTCAGGCATAAATCCAGTACAGCTTTGCACTCCTTCCTTGTTTTTTGCTTTCACTCAAAGTGTTCTCCTGCGGAACATTGAAAGGACTGTCAGCTTACTTGAAATTAAAAATAACGTAACTATACACCTAGGGTAAGGGGCAAAAAAAAAACACAAAAAATAGCATAATAAGTAAAGTTACGTGTTTATTTTTATGCATTCTCCTTTATTACTACAAACTTTTATTACAATTAAAAGCAAATAGGAAGCATTGCTGCGAGGGAGTAATCGACGGCATGATACTCATTCATAGGCTGCACTTATTAAACAATCTTTATGATTTTCTACTCCTCCAAGGGGCGAATGTATCTATAGAGAAAATAGATATATCTATATAGAAAAGCCAATACTAAGCCATTACAAGTAGTAATAAAACTATGAAAGATATAGTCTTTAGCAACTAGAAATGTCTTCATGGAGAGAGAATACAATATAGTACCATACATTTGTAATCAACAGGGCAAATCAAATTGCCCACAAGGGCTTAGATCTCTTCCTCGAATTTATTATTTAAAAGTTCCCCAAGCCCCAAAATGTAACATAGATGGCTGAACAAGTTGCTTCTTATATCTAACTTTTTCGTAGCATATATATTCATAATTAAAGATTATATTTTGATATTTTCATCTGTTAATAGTATATGAATATCTATATAAATATTCGTAGATTACATTCAACATCGTATAGCCATAATTAATAATAGCGATTGCCTTATAAAGGATAAAGTAATTCTTCATTTCCGACTGCCCCACTTAATGTATGCAACATATCCATCCTAATATAGCCTCTTAAATTTTGTGAACAAGCATAAAGCATCTCCTACGCAGCAGCTCCCCAGCTTAAAAGCAAGTTTTGTACATGTATAAATAAAATGGAACCATTTTTTGTTCGTCCTGTCGAGCTGAAGGAAACCCATTTATAATATGCAAACTGTGCAGGATGACAGGAATAGGTTAAGCCTTAAACACATTTCCTCTAAATGTGGTTAACACAAAAGGTATACATTTTTTTTTTGTAAACTAACGTCCTACCACGGCCTGTGGCGGCCGCAGCTTGACGCAAGAATTTTCCGCACTTTTTAATAGTTTCTCATTTGCGAACCACTAAAAAGTTTTATGTGTTGCTGTTTTAAATAGTTTTCCTGCTTGGCTCGCCTAACAGGGCCCGCAACACGTTGAACGTAATAATAATTTATGAGTATTTTGCCGAGTTTTATGTGCAATTAGAACTTATTAAGTAAATTGTCGAGCTGCATACGAAACGTAAGTGTAATAAAGTAATATCTAATATGGACAGATCCTTCGACTTTACTACATATGTTTATGTGCCCTCGTCCTACCGGCCATCGCGTGTTGTCCTTTCATTATTCGACTACCTCACGATGTGTGTGCATTATGCGGTGTTCCTCGCCCAGGACTTGGGCAGACATTTGGCCAACCCCCAGCTAGGGTCAGACAGGAGTTCAATGCATTCAGGCGGCCGAAGAAAGGAAGGAACAAAACCAAAAATGGAGTTTTCCTTTTTCAAATGAACTCGCCCGGTTTTCCTTTTGTTCGTGCTGTTCTTTCTCTGTTTAGTTTTGAGATATGCCATATCATGACTTGGCATTGTGTGTGCTTCGATTTTCTGCTAAATTAGACGTGAGATTTCGATCAGCTGTATCAATTTCAATAAGTGCTAAACAAATTTGAGGATATCTATGCTACAATATGATGATGGACAGAGAAAGAGAACTTTCTAAGTTACCAAATCGTCAAGTGAAAGTTAGCTCCATTAAAATTTCTGGAATTGATTATCCCATACCTGTGGCCCGGCTAAAAAACACACCCCAAAATGCAGCCGATTTTTAAAGACACCACCAAAACAACAACAATCACAACAGCAGGCGGAACGTGCGCGACAGTTGTTGTACGGTAAAGTTTGGGCTTTACTGTTACTATTTACCTGCTTTTAGAGCATCCATGCTGCAATCTAGCTGATAGTCCGCACACACACACACACGGGCTCACACAAAGGTCTATTATGTAGCCAAAGTGCCCATTTGAAGGGGGCTTAATTTAGAGACGCACTTGTGTTTGGATTCGGTCTGTATTGTTTGCTTGTCTACGGTCCCGAAAAGACGCCATGACAATCTGAAGAGCCTTTGTTTGCCTTTGGCATTTCACAGCGGCATTTGGGCAACTCAATTTTCACAAAATCGCACATATTCCCACAAAAAAACTTTCAAGTGCCGCTTGACCATAACACTGGACAGCGCATATATAAACAACAATATTTCCCGGCTTTTTTCTAGCGTCTAGCGGCGCTGTGTGGGTGACTCACAAAGACCGACGGATACGGCACGCTGCTAACAACACGTTGCACGAGTACCGAGTGCTGAGTGCCACAAATCGCAGCGGCTTACTATTGTGGACTTTCACCCACGAACGGAGACGCATGCAAACTGACAGCCACGCGACTCGAATCTAACAACCAAAGCACAAACACAGCGAACGAACGAAATGCCGAGCACGAGCACGAGCACGAGCACGAGCCAGCCGATGGCTCCGTTCAGCGGGTCCTGGTCGATTGACAGAGAGGGAGAGTGAGAGTGAGCGAGATGGAGACAGAGAGCGGCCGAGTGAGAGTGAGTGAAAACAGAAGGTGGTTGTTTAACCAGCTACGAAGGTGGCAGCGAAAAGGGGTGGTTTGGGTGGTTGCGCTTAGATTGCAAACAATCTGCACGAGCATTGCGACGACGCGTCGTCTGCTGTGAGTTGTAATTCAAAAATCGTGATCTAGGAGGGTGGGTGTTGGGCGTTGGGTGGTGGGTGGCGCACACTGAGCATACGCTAGAGCTGTGCGCGCTGCTCTTCTGTTGCGTTGCACAAAAGCAAACTGGACCTACTATAATGTCATGTGCTTAAATAAATAAGTAAATGTTTAAATGTTGATATAGTGTAATGCAACTGGGAAATTTATAATATAATTTATGTGAATAAATATTTATATTTTGCTGTCATTAGCAGAAGATCCTTTGGCAGAATAGCATTTTCCTGGCAGCAGCGATTGCAAATAACGTATTTTTTTATCGATAATTAAAAGCGTTTTATTTTTGAAAATTCAAAATTCAACTTTGAATTTGGCAAATATTAAACAAAATCTGAGGTTTTTAATATGGATGGATAATTAGATGTTCGAAATGAAATCAAAAATCGCTTATGAAGCAAACACAAATTCTAACTCTAATCTTACATTTGCCATTACCAGCAAAACAGAAAAAAGGCTTATCATGCTGGCCATATCTATAAGCGTATCAGATTCGCAATAATCTATATTATTGAGCATTATTTACTTCAATTTAAAGTAGTCCATTTAATTTATGATTATATTTAACTCGACTCTCTTATAAAAAAAAGAGTATTTTTTGGATAGGAAGAGTAGTGCGTGCTTTAGCCCTACTTCAGTAACGAATTGTTGGCGGCTATCATGCCTATTATTTCCCGCAATTATTTACCCAATGTTTGAGGTGTGGGTGTGCTAGAAAGAGAGAGAAAGAGAGAGAGAGAGAGCTGTGTGTTTTAACATAATAAAGCGGCTAAACTGATAACCGGAACCCATTCAAAAGCAAAAGAATATATTGCCAAAATTGATAAGCCCTATCGTGTTATAATAAATATTATTCATACTCGTATTCGCAAAGCCCAAAGAGCAATACATTTCTGACCATTAGTCGCGCTTGTGCTTTCTAGAGTGCTGTATTATGTCGCCAATCGATCGGAAATATTGCAAAATAATCTGCGTTACCGAACTGAATGTGTCAAATTTGTTAGAAGTATGTGGAGCAAGATAACTGAAAGTTATAAATAGAAATATTGGACTAAAAGAATGTAAGCAAAAAAAAAAAAAAAGTTCAATGAAAGGCAATATACTAATAGCAACAAACCGAGGAAATTTAGAAAAACATAGAAATACTTTCGATAAAAGTTTGGTGAAATAACGCAAAAATGGCAATCGTATTAAAAGCTTGTTTGATTGCGCTTCTGCTTCATTGGAATATCAGTGCTGCAGAAGTAGTGCCTGAAACTCCTGTTCAAAGTAGTTTGCATTTGAGTGAAAATTTAAATACGTCGTTTGAAAGCGCTCACCAAAATACGGAAGGTCCAGAGACCAACACAGATTCCACTGAGGAGACAGATCTTAGCTCCCTATTTGTCAAATACGGCACTGATGATGGGAATACATGTCTTTTGGATAACATTAAACAGGAAATACTATGGTGGACATTTCCTAATGGAACTCTAAGAACCACAAGTGCTAAGTATGGTAAGCACACAAATAAACGCAATATTATTATAAATGTGTTCAACGTTCTATCAAACGTAACTGATTAAAAATTATAAATTGGTAGCTAATTTACGAATGAACATGCTTTATTTATTATTATACATGTACGTATACTATTTAAGATATTGTACAAGCCTGAGAGAGAGCGAGAGAGAGAGAGAGAGAACTATAAAGAAAGAGAAAGCGGATGGTTGTTCTTAAATAAAGAACTCGCTAGAATTTCTACAAATTCACCAATTAAACGCTTTTTAAACATTTCTAATCCATTTTTACTGTTCTAAACTCAATGCTTGTTACTATATCAGAAAGCTTCACAAAAATATATTCCGCTTGAAACTAATTGCGTGGTGAGCCAAAATATACGTCGAAATAGGCAGGTATCCGTGGACTGTATTATATTTTTATTTCCTGAAGCCATTGAACATGAGAAATATGTAAAATACATATATAAAAGTACACAATGCTTCAAAATATATTTTTAACTAATAATAATTTGTAATTTCTTTGCATCTTAATTTCTACAGAGAGTACTTAAGCCTACGACATATCAATACGTTTTGGGCACCCATGACCCAATAGTTTAGTTTTTGTTCTAAATGATTTATAGCAGTATTTGCACTCATGGACAATCATGTGGGCTTGAAGACTTGAAGTTCTTTTAAATGTTTTCCGACAGAATGGACACTTATAGGGACGTTCTTCGGAATGGATGCGATAATGTTGTCTCAAAGCAGTCACGGTAGGAAACTTCTTTTCGCACCGCTTACACTGATGAATTTTCTTAGCAGTGAGCTTGCGTATCTCTCTAATTTTAGCTAACTTATCTTTCCAGTTAGAATGTTTGTCTTCTTTCTCAGTGAATTCGATGGGTCCGAGCTCAGTCAAAAGAACTCTATTCTTTTTATTTTTGTTTAAGTTTTTACAGTCATTGTTTGTTGCTTGACTATTACGTTTGTTGAGAAAGTTGGGTTTATCTTCTTTGGAGAACCCGTTTCTTTTTGTATTTTCCTCAGAGAATTCGATAGGTACAAGTTCAGTAAGAAGAAGTTGATTTTTTAAATTTGTATATGAATTAACTTCGCAATCTTGATCTTCATTGGGATACTCTGTTATTTCTGTACTTTCATCTAAGTTGGCATTGCAACTAATTGCTTCAACATTATTTTCGTTGGTTAAATTCTCAGAAGATTCTATAGGTACGATTTCAGTTAACAGAACTGGATAACTGTCTTGACTACTATCAACACCTGTAGGGATGTCTATGTCTGCCTGCTCCATTTCCGGATGCGGCTCGTTTTTATCGGAATGCGTTTGAATATGTTTCTTGAAAACAATCTCAGTGAGGAAGATTAGAGGACAACTTGGACACTTATAGCTAGTTTCCTTGTCATCATTCGGTTTGAAAGATTTTGAGCAATTGTTTTTACTTGTGCCAGATAACGTGACCTCCTCTGAGTTGAGATCTTTCCTCAGAATAGAAGCATTCATTACATCGCCTCCGGAACCTCTTTTACAGTCCGGGTGATTATTCTTATGTGTTCGAAGAAAGTGTTTACTCTCAAAGATCTCGCCGCAGTATTGACATTTCCATAATTTTTCCCGCGAATGAATACGAAGATGCCTATTAAGAATGCTACGATGTGAGAAGCACTTCAAGCAGTGTTGACATTCGTATGGAAGTTCACCAGTATGTGAATATATATGCTTGGTTAGATTATCTTTTCTTATGAAGCCCTCTTCGCAAATCGGGCACTTATACGGCCGTTCGCCGGTGTGTATACGTGTGTGAATAATGAGGCTGCTATGCGAAAAATAAATCTTTGAGCAGTAGGTACATGAATAAGTTTTGCGGTTACAGTTACGGGTATGAATGTCTAAGAATTCCTTAGACGCATAGTTTCCTCCGCATATCAGACACTCAAATGACGTCTGTTCATCACATTTTTCAGTAGTTAGATCCTCTTTTTCCTCCTCTCTATCCTCCTCATCCATTGCAGTGATAATTTCAATGTTTTCATTGTTTGTGCTGCTACCCTGTTGCTCATATTCCACAGGCTCGTCTTTAATCTCAATGGAAGAGTGCAAGTGTGTATTTTCTTCATCGCAGTTGGGGTTACTCTCGGCACTCAGCAACTGCCAAAAGTATTCATGGTTTTGTTCACACAAACGCTTGAAATGAAATGCACTTCTGGCAGCTGAGCTGCAGGAGAGGCAAATGTTCTGCGGCAATTGATCATTGAGTTGTATTTCACAAGTGACCAATTCACTCAGCATGTCAATCAATGGTGGCTCCATCTCCAGTTGATCCCGTTGATCGAATATATTTACTAAGCTGACATCGTTTCTTGCGCAAATTCGACAAAATTCTTCCATTTTAAGTTTTGTTTTCTAGCGTGAATTGAGAACGCAAACATTTATTTATTAATCGATAGATTGTTGACGGCATCTGTATATCGATAGTATATGCTAAGCTGCTTTGGTATCGATATTGACCGGTGGTATCGACAGTATTTCTAATTGCTGTTGGTTTCATTTAATCATTTTAAATTCAATACATTACAAAATTTTAACGGATGTTCATTAACGACACACATTTAGTATATTATCTGTTACTATAAAATCTGAAAATACGTCTAAATTAATTTTGTTGCAGCTACAAATATGCATTTGGATCTTTCATATGGCAATATCTCAGATGATGAAGAATTGCTAAATAAAACGAGATTCGCCCATAGATATAGACTTCAAAAAGTCGAAGTGTTCTCAGCTGCCTACAACACACTAACTGCAGTACCATTCCAAACCTTAAACACAATGAGTAAATCATTAAAATATCTATCCCTGCAAGGCAACCAGTTTGCAGCTCTCAAACACGATGTGGAAGGTAAGTAGATAAAGTTGGTTATATATTCGACCGACCACAGAGAGTATTGAAAAACACACAGTTATCTGTAGGAACTTTGTTACATTTCAGCAATTGAGCAATTTTTACAAGAAACACTAAACACCAACCCAAACAATGGCACACAAATCAATTGTGATGAGGTTTTAGCCGACAATACTAATAAGAATTATGATCTTTATGATCGGGAATGTTCATCATACTATCAGGACAATAAAAAAATTAACTCTCAAACAAATACACAAGATATTATTTATGAGGAGTACATTTGGAAAATTAAAAATAAACATAAAAGATTCGGCAAGTCAAGTAAGGCATTCAATTAGTTAATTAGCTAATGTATAACCCAAAACTGTAACCAAAATGTAATATATTTTTCATTTTATTGCTTATTCTTTTCAGAGGAAAGTATTGCTTGGGCTACTTTTCCGAGTCTGCCGAATTTATTGGAGCTCGAGATTAGCAACTGCAGCATTGAGTATGTGAGCAGAGAGGCATTTAAAAATGTGACAAATCTGCGGAAGCTATTTATATCCAACAATAAAATAATGACTATTGATTTTGATACCTTTTACTATATACCTCGACTACAATACTTAGATCTGTCATTCACAAATGTCTTGACCTATAATTATCAGTTCTCGGTGCCAACACTTGAGATGATCCTAAATTTAGTATATGGACTAAAGATACATCAAAGCACGTTCAAGTATTTGCCAAATCTAGTTTATTTGGATTTGTCGCACTCGAAAATTACGAGAAATAGTGCCGTCGCCTTTACATATCTTGGCGATAAGCTGAAGTATCTGAGTTTATGCTACACTTCGTTTCCCATGATTAGCAACGGCTTGTTCAAGAATACAATTCTGGAGGGCCTCGATTTATCCGGCAATCCATTTGTCTCGTATAACATTTTGGACGATGCCTTCGATAGCATAAGCGAAACACTGAAATTCCTATCATTCGAACACTCTAATCTCAAGGACCTTGACTGGTTGAAGCCCCTGAATAAATTGCAATTATTGTGCTTAGCGGGGAACAATATAAATGCCCTCGACGTTGATATATTCAAGCCTCTGATTAGTTTGAAACAGCTCGACCTGAGCTACAACCACATTGGCAATTGGTATAAGAGCGTCTTCTCCCATAACAAACAATTGCGAGTTCTCAATTTACGCAGCAACAACGTCAATATGTTGACCACGGAGATGTTAAAGGATTTCGAGCTATTGGAATATTTGAGCTTGGGCAGCAATAACTTTCTCTGTAATTGCAATCTGCGGGAGGTCGTTGAGGTAGCTGCTAATAACAACAAGGAAGCCAGCTGCTCCTTTGACTTTCTACAAAACGCAGCGGCTGAGCTAATTTACCAATTAAATGACAGCAGCCTGAATCAATTGAGTAATGTTCTAAGCAAATATATTGAACAGCAGCTGTGGAATCGAAAATATATTCCCTTGCTGAGCGACAGCTATAAGAACATTAAAGACTTCAAGCGCCTCAAGAATATCGTCAAACTGCATTTTGTTTCAAACAATATAAGCAGTAGTCAATGCCCCCTCTCAAAGCCGACCACTGTGAATGATACAAAACTTAAATTTCAATTGCTGGACTATGATGCAAAGAACTATTGGTGCTTTAATGAGACGGAAAAGTTGCAGGTGGATGAATTAGTTTGCCAGAGTCGCAACTTACTTATACTCGAGAGGGAGCTTCATAACGCAATGAAGATCATCACAGCTACAGTGGGCAGCCTTCTCTTCATATTCATTCTGGGATTTGTCATATACCTGAAGCGTTGGCACATTCACTACTATTATGCCTCACTTAAGTCAGCTGCGCTTTTATCTACTGCCGCTAAAGATAGGATCCGACATCTAGCCGAAAGTGACCCGAGTGTTATTTATGATATATTCATAAGCTATTGCCAAAACGATCGACAATGGCTTTTGGATGAGCTTCTGCCAAATGTGGAGAAATCTGGTGATATTTCAATATGTCTGCATGAACGTGATTTTCAGGTTTGTTCAAAATGTCCTTAATCCCAATAGGGCACGATCTAGTTCTATTATCTTGTTTACAGATCGGAGTGACTATATTGGACAATATTATCTCGAGTATGGATCGTTCGCGCTCTCTTATGCTGCTAATATCATCAAAGTTTTTACTCAGCCATTGGTGTCAATTCGAAATGTATCTGGCTCAACATCGGTAAGAATTAAAAAAAGAGAAAGCTCAATATAAATATGAGGATTGTGTGGAGTGACTCCTTTAAACATACATTCACAAATCAATTTCATTCTATTCCAAACAGTATATTTGAAATGAGTAAAGAGCATTTGATACTTGTGTTTCTGGAAGACATACCACGTAGCAAACGACCGAAAACTCTACAGTACCTAATGGATATAAAGACCTACATTAAATGGCCGAGTAAAGGAAATAAACAGCCATCATTGGAAGAACGGAAACTGTTTTGGAAACGTCTAAGAAAGTCTTTGGAGTTTATTGGCATAGGCACTAAAGATTCCAGAGTATAAGCGCTGTTTAGATTTTAACATATAAAAATATTCTAGTCTGTTTATTAAGTACCTGATATACACATTAATTAATTTTATGAAATATACGAAAATCGCTTGGACTTTGGTATATTTTAAGTTATAAGCATTAAATTAGTTTAGATTGAATAAATGATTCGTTGTTGCAACTTACATTTATCGTTACTAACAATACGGAATATTCTAATAAAATTTAAAGAACACCATCGATAATTTACTGTAATCGATATGTGATGAGTATACCAGGCTTGCCTGTTATATATATCGATATAACTGTGACAGCTGTTAAATGGATTTGGCGCCATTTTAGTAAATCGCAATTGTGCATTATTTGCCAACATGGATTTTAATTTAAAGAAACGCGCACGACACGATGTAAAAGTTGAAGTGATTAGCCTGGAAGCCAAGTATCCGCATAATGTAATGCTCTATCATTATCCGCCAACAGAAGATATTCATATTGATGAATTCGAGGATCTCGCTTTGGAGCGTCTACGCCTATTGCGCGTTTTCGATCGCGCCACTACAAAGGGATTACGTATCCTTTCGGACGACTGGAAGGAATATGTGAATGCTGAAATGACCAAAGACGGACTCCGTGGATACCTGCGCATGGGCATGGCCAGCAGTGGTACCAAACACGAAGCCGATGTACAAATGCGCCGGCGTGACTATTTGTCGCATTTCATACTACGCTTAGCCTATTGCCGTTCGGAAGATCTGCAACGCTGGTTTGTGGCACGAGAAATGGAGTTTTTCAAATACAAATTCGCCGCACTTAGCACAGCTGAAATCAAGATGTTTCTGGATGCCAACAATTTTCAAATTCACCCATTAACAGAGGAGCAGAAGGACGAGGTCAAGGACGGCCTCTATGAAAGCACAGTGGGTCAGAGTGTATCAAAGATCGAGCTATTAGAGTTCTACAAAGTGCCCTTCACACAAGTCTTGGATTTGGTGCGTACTAGACGTTGTTATATAAAAGCGGGATTTGCCTATGTTAACACGCATGATATGGTGTCTATTGTCGGCGCCAGGCAACTGGAGGAGATTGAGCTTGGCATGCAAGCAGCTAAAGCTTTTATTGCTGATGTTGAAGCAGACGAGCGCATTGCTCGAATGATTAAATCACTGCATAACTCATATACGGGCAAAGACTACACAGTGTGCAGAGATGAGTCTGTGCCTATTGAGTCTCTGGATCAGTTATCCAAGACATCCATGCCGTTGTGTATGCGCATGTGCCACGAGCACATACGCAGTCAGCACCACATTAAGCACGGCGGACGCATGCAGTACGGCCTCTTCTTGAAGGGCATTGGCGTGACGCTTGAGGATTCGATACGATTTTGGCGGGAAGAGTTCACCAAGAAAATGGACGTGGACAAGTTTACGCGTAGCTACGAGTACAACATTTATCACAACTATGGCAAGAAGGGCTCAATGGTCAATTACACGCCTTACTCCTGCCTAAAGATCATCAAGGAGATGGCCGCTCCTGGTGATTGCCACGGTTGTCCATACAAAACAATGGACCCAACTTCGCTGAAGGCCAAACTCTCTGCGTATGGCCTCTCCGCGGGTGGGATTGAGGAGGTGATGTATTTCGTGTCCCGCAATCATTATCAATTCGCCTGCGGAAAATACTTCATGCTTACGCACAATTCCACAGTGGAACCCACAATCAATCATCCAAACAAATATTTCGAGGAGAGCCAAATCTTGATGGGCAATCGACAGAAACGTGCACCGGGCCCTGCTCCAGCAAGCAATAAACTTAGAACCGGAATCAAGGGAGGTGCCAACAGATCCATGTTGAATGGCGATGATGATGACGAACTGTGGAGAATAGCTGAAACCCAAGAGAAAGTCTACCAGAGCCAGAAAGGCATTGCAGAGGCCTTCGATGATGATCTAGATCTTACAGAAATAATAGAATAAATATTAAATAAAGCTATTTATAAGTGTTCAATAGATTTGAATGCAAAGCGAAATGAAGGAAAGACGAAAGAAAATCAAGCTGCAATATGACAGAGAGTGGATAAAATAAGATATCTTTGGGAAGACAGGTCGATTTTAAACTGAAATTTAACATATATTTTGCAATTGTTAAAAAAACTAAGACTTTTGCAATTTACTCAGAAATTTAGAAATGCAGCTGGGCTTAGCGCATTCAGCGATACCTTGCCTTGGTACATTGTAGTTCTTCCCAAAGGGACTTCGACCATTCACATCCACGTAGAAAATGCCATTGGCCTTTCTATTTATCAAGTAGCCCATGGTTGAAGTTATGTCAGATTCGCATCTGTGCCACTCAAGCATTTTCCAGGAGCTGCATCGAATACCCACAAAACTGCGCTCCTGCTGCGGATAGACACTCTCTGCAAAATACTCAACTGCACGCGTGTGAGAGCAGCCGATGGTCAGGCAGCCAGGCTTTATGGGATGAACACCACCGGGATAGAAGTCAATGTCACCGATTGGATCTCGTTTAGCCAGAATACCATTATTTGTATGTATCACATCTACTAATTCAGCATCGCCTCGCATTAGACCAGGAAGTGACTTTTCATTACGAAAGCAGGGCTTGGCAGGATCCAGAGCTGTAATACGAGACACGCGATATCCTGTGAGTTGTTTGAATGTCCGCCCAGCGGTGCCCATGATGTGTGCGCCCAATGAATGGCCTAGAAAATTTCTGTCTGATATCTAGTACCCGAACAATTCAATATAATGCTCACCTATCAAATGAATATCAATCAACGGGGAGACTTTAATCAAATGGTGTAAGCCAACAGCTAGATGCTCGCCAATGAGATCAGTATTCAGGGCCGACCACTTGTACAGAGTGTCCACATAGTAAGCGGCATCTACAATCTGCAAGTATATTTATTTAATATTTGTATAACTACTTGAATTAACAACTTATTATTTACCACGAAATTCACACGAGGTCTGCACATAAAAGCCCTCGATATCATCGAAATGGTAGCTGAAGCGTTAACCGTATTGGTCCAGCCCGTAGCCAATATAACTAATTTACGATTGCGTCGAAATTGGGGATGATTCCAAAGTTTCTCAGCTTTCAGCAAGGGAACACTATAGTTCAGACACGGAGTCATGTACTGAAAGTGCATTTTCGTTATATCCGGTTGAATTTGTGGTGGTACGCCTCCCATAAACAATGTGGAGGAGCCTGTTAAGCGTTGAGATGGGATACTGAGAGTAGAGGCGAGTGTATTGCTAAATGAGAGCCAATAGCTTAATTGCCCCATCAACTTACACAAGCTGTCAATAACAGTGGCAGCCATCTCCAATGGAAACGATGTGAATATATTCATTTTCAACGTTAGGATATCCAGGAGTCTGTCAGAGACACTCGGCCACCAGTTTAACGTTAAGTTATTCGACTGTTCAGTATGCTCCATGCTGCTGATCAGTATAATACTTAAAATTGTAAATCTAAAGAGCAGGGATCGCATTTTGCAGTATATAAAGTCCGCAATAGACTAATTTTGCGTAAAGTATTTTAACTTCTACACATACTGGCAAAATGATTGCGAAAACTTTTGTCTTTGTATTATTGCAAAAATTAAAAGAATTAGAGCCGAAGCTTATATACCCTTGCATAATTAGTCATCAAAACATTTACCTAAATTAATACGAACGAAATTAAGAACTCAATATACCCCGCGCGTAAATGAAATCGGGTCATGAAACATATGTTCTTTGCACTTATAGTTAATTTAACCCAAATACAAATCCAGATTAATGTCAATGCCAACAGATGTGTCGAATTTAAGGTACATTCAACTCTTAGACAGTAGGATTTCAAGTGAGAGCAACTGCAACAGTATTTAAATTATACAGATTATGCCCAAGAGAGTCTTTGTTTATTCAGAATCTTCTAAAATCCATTTAAGTTAACACACTACACCAAGGCACTTGCATTCTTTATTTACATCGTCCGAATCTACAGTTGAATGCTTGCCAAATGGTGGCTTACTATTCACTTCTAGATAGTAAATACCTGTGGCATTCTTATCAACTTCATAGCCCATAACTGAGTGGGAGGAGCTGCAGGCTTTAGCACGCATATTTTCCATTGAGCTACATTTGGAAGCCAGGAAGTTTTGCTCCTGGCCTGGATAAACACTTTCGGCAAAGTACTCAATTGCTCGACTATGTGAGCATTCAAAGAATATGCAGCCGTTTTGAATTGGATCGTCACCTCCTGGATAGAAATCGGCATGAGCAACTGGCGAATCCTCTCCCAATAAGCCAGCATTTGTGTGTATGACATCTACGAACCGGGCAATATCACTGGCTTTGCCATCACTTCTAGATTGGGCTTTAAAGCACGGCTTGGCCGGATCCAAACCTGTTACACGATCCACCAGGCGTCCTGTTAAATTTTGATACTGTCGCGCAGCGAATGCCATAATATGTGCACCCAATGAGTGACCTACAAAATTAGATCGTTGATAATTATCTGAATACAGTGTCTAGTTAGTTATTGATCAATGCAAACCGATAAGATGAATCTCGGCTGATGGATTGGCATCTGTCAGTTGCTTTAAGCCGAGGCTAATGTAGTCCCCAATAATATTGGTGTTCTGCACAGACCACATATAGAGCATATCCAGGTAGCTCGATGTATCTACGACCTTAAGAGCAATATATATAGTGTATATAGAAAGAGATATGCATGCCTTAAGGTATACCACGAAATTAACATCGGGACGACACATGTAAGCCCTTTGTAACACGTCCTTGGCAAATGAAGACCTGAAAGTTGTCAACCATCCACTAACGACAACAACTATTTTTTTATTCCGATTAAATATTGCATTGTCCCAGAGAGTTTCGGCTTTCAATATAGGCACTGTAAAATTGCAACACGGTGTTATATAATTAAAATTTAGCTTTGTCATGTCCGCAGCTCTGACGTTGGGTACGTTGAAAGTCTCTGCAAACTTGATGCCTGTAAATTAAATGATATATAGAGTTGGGACTTGAATGTTCTTCGTACTCACATTGATCATTAATTAAATCAGTCCATTTTTTAGGAAGAATTCCCATATTCAAAGCCATATTAATTCCCTTCCCAGCTTGTGTCCTTGCCCAATCGAATATTGAATTTGCATATATTCCGCTGAGACATAAGCAAAAAACAGCTACAGAAAAATAGATTCTTTGCATATCCAAGCGATGAGGGTTCCGGCTTACAATAGAAGTCTTTCTTAACTGTCGCGTTAAAATTAGAAGTGATTAAATGAAATCCATTCGATTAGTTTTGCCATTCTGATTAAATTTAATGCACACCATGAAGTGAAAGTGAATTATTTTTCCACAGTACATTTACGTTTAGATGAAACTATTCTATATTTCTAATATTAAGTGAACAAAATATCAAGTATATAAACTTAAATCTAAGCTTAAAAATTAACTCTATCTTTTTAGTACTACGTGCCATGTATTTTACAGATATCTTCATACTGCACGTTCTCTACAATACGTCCCTTTAGTGGACCGTGCAGTATCTCAATGGTAACACAATATTTGCTTTCATTTAGCTTTTTTAGCAGAGCTTCTGAGCCTCTGTAAGCACCATTTACCACAAGTACTTCTTTGCCCAAGGCAGGTATCACGGTCTCCAGATGTGCCTGAGCAAATAGAAAATGTTATTAATGAAGTATATGGTTAACCTTTAGAGAATTTGGGTAATTACCTGATCCACTTTACACTTTTCCCCGCTGTCCAAGAATTTAATTTTTGCACGATATTTATCTATAACTTCCTGGACCACAGCCTTCTGTTTGTAGAACTTATCACCCATGGAGTTAGAGATGAATTTAACTACTATATTCGGATGGAGCCAGTAATCCTTGCGATTTGTACGTTCCTTCTTCATCTCCTCCTGTTTTATGATTTCATCTAGCGCTGATCTGCTAGACTCGATCGGAACTGGCTTGGGTTTTTTAAAGACTTTCTCATCTGGCTGGTCGGCTGGTCGTTTTGTGAGCAACGCTGATTTACCCAATATCGACTCAGGCTGAAACTTTTTCTCTAATCGGATGTCCAGCTTTAGGGGTTGTTCCTCTTCACGTTTCAGTTCGGTATACTTCTCCTGCGTTTCATCATCCTCGCCTTCTTTAGACTTTGCTTTCTTGATTTGTTTCTCAATAAATTCGGTCATACGCTCTTCGTCATCCTTTTCCATTTTCTCTTTGCGTTCAGCTTTCGCTTGACGCTCCATAGCCTCCGGACTGCGGTCAATGTAGGTGACAAACCATCCTTTTTCCGTTTCATCAGCCACCACTTGGCCAGTGCGTCCCAGCCACTTGACATAGTCTGAGAGCGTCAGCCATCGAGTGGCATTCATGTGAATGTGCTCCTTGTGTGCAATGTACTCCTGATATACTTTATTAGCGTTCGTGCGCTTGGTGCCAAAGCGACGACGCAACAATTCCATATAACCATCGGAGAACTCTTTGGAAAAGTTGTGCAAAAACTTGCCAGGCGAATCCGCAAAGAGAAGCAGCTGCCGTTGATGCGACTCGCTCATTGTATGGCATTTAAAGCCATTTTCATCGCGGCACTGTTTCTCACACATCTGACAATACCAGCGCAACTTCTGCAAGCCCTTGGCCTTCATCTTGTTGGCCAAGTACTTGGGCGTACCAACTTCAGCGCGACCCATATTTCCAATTTATTCGTGATTTTTAAATACTTTAAACAAAACGAGAGATGTAAATAATTCTACAGCTGCTAGTTCCGCTGCCCTTACACCATATGATATGTAGTTCCACAAGTGTGAGTCAGTGAACTTGTTGCTAGGCGATAACAGAGTTATTTTAAATGCAATCGAACGCGATAACATAATGTAATCGATTACCAGTGTTTATAATACAGATAATTGGGTCACACAATTTTTCAGCATCTATAGGCGCGATTTTTAAAGTTTAGACTGCGTATCAAGATGGTCACATGTTCACTGAGCTATGCATCAACAATCGTATATACCTAATTTACATACCGGTTAAATTATGCAATAAAAAAAACAAGTATGCGTATTTTACTTGCATATTGTAATAAATTATTTGATAATTACTAGTCATTCAACACTAAACTTGCTTTGATCATAAGTGTGGAAAGTGTTAGGTTCAATAATCGTAGGTTAATATACGTGAGCAAACTAACAAATAAAGCTGGTTTTGATAAGATATAATCCACAAACCGGCGTATCATAGGTAGATTCTCTAATCTTTTTTCTAGCCACAGACACTAGGTACTTGAAAAAAGGTTCACCCTAATGTTGTGGCATACCGGCACGAACACAGCCCAACTGTAAATATATGTATATACGTCTCTAGGCGCCTATGTACATACATATATATTGATGCGTGTGTGTACTATGGTTAATTAATTTACAACTCTAACAAGCATTCAGCGCGAACTGAGGTCCAATGCAGCGATACGGCCAATCAGTTCGCATTCCCAGTTGAGTAGCGGTTGGCGAAGGTTCGATCGGAAATATAGTGAAATGGACGGTGAAAGTGAGACCACTGCTTCGATTGTCAATGGCGTTCGCATGAGGTTAATGGATGATTGGAGGATTCTACAGAATGTCTTCAAGCTGGTGCAGCGGGAGGAGACTATCTGCGTCAATCCACAACAATGGCAGCAACAGAAAATAGTCGATTTTATGCAGCCAGACGAGCTGAAGGTGAGTGCCCCCTGTCCTTCCTATCCGAGGTCTAGACGTCCGCCTCGTCAAAGTAGCCGAGACAGTTTCCGATAAGCGCCTTTTATATTCATCATTGAAAGAGTTCACTATGCAGTTGCTTGATCATTTTAATGATTTGCTGTTTTAATTTTTATATGCGCATATTCAACCATGAAACGTCTTTTCTATCATTACAAAGTAATACAATTTATATTTATATGTATATTTCATAGAAACATATTAATCTGACTATCAAGGAAAAGGAAACATCCACACTCTCCGACATTGAAGAGATCTGTCAACAGGTAATTAAATATTCTGTGAAAACCTCACATGGACGCTTCCACAATCAACTATTTGGTCAATTGGATCCCTTTGGATTGGCTGGCTCCTGGCTGACTGAGGCATTGAACACGAGCTCGTAATATGTCAAACATGTATATGTATATTACCTTAACATATTTAAATGGCTGCATTTCTAGTTACACTTTTGAGGTTGCACCAGTCTTTAGCCTGGTCGAGACTGAGGTCATATCAGCGGTCTGTAGATTAGCCGGTTATAGCCATGGCGATGGCATATTCGCGCCTGGCGGCTCCGCCTCGAATATGTACGGCCTGGTTTTGGCTCGGTATAAACGCATCCCAACAGTGAAGTCTTCGGGCATGTTTGGTATTCGACCTTTAGTAATTTTTACGTCTGAGGATTCGCATTACAGCCTGAAAAAGGCTGCCCACTGGTTGGGTATTGGGGCCGACAATTGCGTAGCTGTACGCACCAATGCTAAGGGACAAATGGCCTTAGACGATCTGGAGGACAAGATTAAAGCAGCAAAGGAATCCGGTCTTGATCCATTTTTTATCAATGCAACGGCAGGCACAACTGTGCTGGGCGCCTTTGATGACTTGGACGGCATTGCTGATGTGGCACAGCGTTACGGCCTCTGGATGCATGTGGACGCCTGTTTAGGCGGTGCTGTCTTGCTTGCCTACAAGAATCGCCAACTACTGAAGGGCCTACAACGCGCCAACTCCTTTGCCTGGAATCCACACAAGACACTTGGAGTTCCGTTGCAATGTTCCTTATTCCTTACCAAGGAATCGGACTTGCTAGCACGCTGCAACAGCATTGAGGTCAACTACCTTTTCCAGCAGGATAAGTTCTATGATGTTACTTACGACACCGGCAACAAGAGCATTCAGTGTGGCCGCAAAATCGATGCCTTCAAGTTTTGGCTAATGTTTAAGGCACGTGGTTACGGGCTCTATGGACACTTGGTAGACCATGCCATAGAAATGGCACGCCTACTCGAGCAGAAGTTGCGCGCACGTCCTGATCGATTCAGACTTGTCCTCGATCAACATGAATACTCCAATGTTTGCTTTTGGTACATTCCGAAAGCGATGAGAGTGCCCAGCTCTGAGGAGAATGAAGATTGGTGGGCACGTCTGTATACCGTAAGTATGAGCTGCCAGTTGCGATCGACTCGTTGCCAAACTTTCTTCCAATAGGTGGCACCGAAAGTGAAGGAGCAGATGGCATATAGTGGTACCTTGATGGTCGGATATTCACCGCTTAGTAGCCGCCAGTTGGGCAACTTTTTCCGAATGGTGTTCACTTGCTTTCCCGTGCTCGAAGCTGCAGAGTTGGACATAATATTGAATGAAATCGAACGACTGGGCGAGCTCTGATAGTGCTGAAATGCATATTTAATTAGAAATCTGATTAAAATCTGACAATACTTTACCCAAAACAATAATAAATAAAGAACAAATTATAATAAAAATTTGATGCTTCAAGTAAAACGGTTTCTTTTTTATATATGGTTTCTCTTGATTTAACATATTATCTTTGCTTTTTTTTCAATTTATGGTATATGTATTATTTGCAATTTTTCTTTTATTCGCCAACAACGTTAAAATGGAAGAAGGATTGTGTGTGTATGTGTTTGTGTGTTCTTTTTGTATTATTAAAATATTCTATTTTATATTGTTTTCGATTGTTTTCTTTCTTTTATAAATCAACAGTATTCAATTTGCGGTCTCATTAATTGATTAAAACAGTGTGAAATTTTCTAGTAGTCATCTAAATCGAAGCAGTCGTTGTCCAATTCATCGAGCTGCATACTCTGGAAATCCACTTTGTAGCGCAAGATACCTGTGGGAAGCATTAGCAATATATTAAATATTATCAAATAAAGTTTATCAAAGAGATCAAATAAATCAAATGAGCACAGAACAAATTGTAATTGAAAGGATAAAAGCGAAAGTGCAACAAAATGAGCGAAAATAAATCAAAGTAATAGCACAACACATTTTTAGATAGAAATACAATACTAATTAATTTGTTTAGCATACTCAAGTACTTTTTTTTATAAATATTTTGCCAAATATTGTTCATAAATTCTTTGTGTAATAAACCAATTAAATAGAAATTAGCTCTACAGAATGAAAAGTTTAAATTAAAATATAAAATAGGCAGAGTGCGTTGCAAACAGTTTGGAATAGAAAAGTGAAAGACTTAAATAAATTGGTATATAGCGAGATTGTTTGGTATTCCAGCTCCAGTGGTTAGGGTAGAACTCATCAGCGGCATCATAAAATCGGGACTGATAGCACTTCCAAATTTATACATAAACAAATTTAATTGTAATTTATAAGCAGATAATTTTTTACGTTGTCGGGAGGTGTCAATTTTTTTTTATTTATTTACGCTTATTCAGGTTTTGTTTGTTCAATTATTGTTTTTATTTTTGTGTTTGTATTTTGTTTTGTGTTATTAGAATTTTACGCGTTTAACTTGTGTCAAATGGAAACAAGGAAGTTGCCTATGTAAATAATTTAAATGCTTCTCAAATACGAGTATATTTCTGCATAATACCACGTTTTCTAGTGGACCTATTTGAACGAGACTCATTGAACAATTTAAATGATTTCTCCAAGTTGCGCTTATGTTATAAAATATATATCGAGCTTTCTAACAGTCACGCGAATTTGTTAAATACGAGTAAATCAAGTATTATTCCTGCTATACTCGCATGTTCATATTTTTGTAAAGATTTATGGCCTGGATTCCTTATATATTTTTGTTGTGTCACGGTAAGGGCTCAATCAATTTGAATATTTACTTTTTTATTTTAAATCAAATGTAATACACAATGCCTGAATCAATTAAATTAAAATATGTTCCAACTGAGGGGTTAAATGAATTTCAAATCAAAATATCGAATTACGAGGAGGGGCATTAATTGTTAATATTAGAATATAAATTAATGTGTTCGTTTTGAATTATTTGTTAAAAACTATGCGTCGAGTAAATTGGTTCCTATCAAGTTTTGAACAATTTATGGCGTTTCAGAAGAAATCAAATAAAGTATTTCGTGTGTATTGAGATCCGAAAATCTATGCAGTGCGATGCTTTCTTTTTCTCTTTTAATTTCTCTTCATCTTTTCATTTCATTTCTTTTCTTTTCTTAATAATCATCTAGGTCAACGTCCTCCAGTGGCTCATCAGCTTGTAGCGATTGAAAGTCTACTTTATAGCGCAATATGCCTATACATTACATCATTTCAAATAACAAATATATACATAAATATAATATATATGTGTGTATATTAAAACAAGTAAAGTTTGATGGTTATGCACAAGAGCGTCGTCAAGTTGACCAAGTTACATTTAGAGTTATGTTTAAAAGCAGCATGAAGGAAGAGGAGTGGAAACAATAGATACATAATTAATTGTTTAGCTTACACTCGCACTATATACATATATTTAAAATACAGATATATATATATATATATATATATATATATATATATATATATATATATATTAACCAGAGCTATTTTCTAATTACTTACCGCCAATGCCACCAAAACCTCGCACAAACTGGCTGCCCTCTTGAGATTTGTCCGTAATTATCTCAAGGGTGGCTCCAAACATTTTATAATTGTTCGCCAGCCATTCCAAAAGCGGTTGAGACTCGATTAATTCCATTTCAACTCCGCTCTGTAAAAATTAAGTTTCAATTAGACGGATTTTTTTTTTAAATATGCAAATTATAACAACGCACCTCCTTGTCCGTGAAGTGAGACTTATCTTTTTCCTGCTCGGGCGTCAAATGTAATACTGTCGTTGACGTCGAGTTCGCATGATTCTTCAGTACGTAGCGTTGTATATCCAGATTTTCCCAGCAAATCAAGGTTTCCACAGACCCCAGCTCCAATGCTCGCAAAGTATCTTCAACACCGAAACAGTATTTGCCAGTATCCTTTATACAAACATTATGATTAATATTAAAAAGCTCGTTTTTTGTTTTAATTACTTACTTGAGAAATTTCATCAAAGTAACGACCAATGAGTTTCTTTTCCTGTATGAATTTGACATTTTGCAACGATTCGGCGGCTAATTCGATCGCCTGATTGAAACCGTTCTCGCCACCATAGGACACGTCCACCAGCTTGATCACTTTTGTTTGTAAACGCTGAAAGAGTCGAAAAATATATTAGTTTACATGAAAAACATATTCTATGTAGTATTTCATACGTTTCTGTTCATCATTCAGGATAATAATTGGGCTCCACTGGCTGCATGACTGACGATTTGAGAGCTATAGCGATTGAGCTTACGTAAACTTCGCTAGACGCAGTTAATTGTGTGTCGGTCGGTGAGGCCAGTGGAAGTAGCCCTTGGGATCTAGCTATGCTTGAGCAGTGTTGGATTACTTACAGGATCAAACATGTCCGATTGACTGAGTTCAGTTTTGAAGTCCGCACTACCAGCCAAAATGAGGCCAGCAATGTTTGGCTTGTCATTCGTAATGAACAGTTGTGTGGCAACCTCGGCCACCTTTCGCACATAATTATGACGCTTCTCCATACGTAGACGGGCGAAACGAAGCGCAGACTGACCACCACGCCCGTGCTTCTTCGGCAGATCGACAGTGAATTTGTGAAGCACCTCGCGCGTATTACCCTGCAGGGTGCCAAAGAGAGCGCCGTTACCATCCATTACAATAAAGCCGAACTTATTGTCGTCGGCAAGCAGGGCAGTGAGTGCCTCCGTATGGAACTTGTTGTCACACAGATACAATGAGGTATTAATGGGCTTGAATGGCTCGAAATCAATGTTCACTTTCTTCTCTTTGCCCTCCTCTGTAACAATTGTGCCGCAATAAATGACCAAACCATTGGGAGGCACTACAAGACAAATCATTAATCATTAATTGAGTGATATTAATACTAGATAGCATTACCAACTTACCTTTGGTGTATAACTTAAGTCTGTGCTGCACCGACGTGATTGCGCCCAGGACGGAAAGGCGATTGACACGCGACTTGATGTTGGAGGCCGTACCAAATTCATCGGCCAACATTTTGCTGACACGAGAGATTTGATCTTTAGGCGGAATAATCAATGAAATCATGCTGGTGCCATTTCTGCAAAGAGAATATAATCAGTATACAGTATTTATTATTTGTACGAAAAAAAAAAAAAAAAAAAAGAATGGAGAAAGTGATCTATAAAAGCACACCAAATATGACGTTACTTTTTCTTCGAAAAGATCGATAACAAAACAGAAATATTGAAGAGCAATAAGAGAAAACATCGCAAGTATAATCAGTTCCTATCAAAATATATATATGAAATACGATCACTATCTGTTCCCCCACAGTTCACAAACTCTACTAATTCGAGGACCAGCACACTTTAATCTATCGATATGCAGATCAAGTGCATACGATATTTTTTCATGTGACATCTCTACCTGGCACAATGCCGCCGCTTCAAGTGGCTAGCACTCGTTGTGAATGTCAAATTGCAGCACCTCGCAAGATTGATTTGTTATGGTTTGCAAATACAAATCTGACCTTTTTACAGTAAGCCAAGTCATCAATATTTTAGCAGAAGAGAGAAATAGAGACAGAGAGTATACCATCTGTATATTAATACATATAAATGATTAATGCAACTTTTCGTTGCTAATTTCAATATACAAAAGGAATATATTTCTCACCAAATAAAAGCATTGTTCAGTTTTGGTGCCAACAAGGCATTAGCATTAGCATTAGCTCCACGCATTACTCACAACTCGATTGGGTTGTTGCCTCAGACTGTCTGGTTTGAACTGATAAAACCCTGACAAATAAAAACGTGTTGCTCTCCCCACAACGTATTTTCGCAAAAGTAAGAGCGCGAAAGAGCGCCAATAACACACTTCAATCGCTGAGAGCCGTTTGAGTAATGCGTGTTTCTGTGCTTGTGTAGGGAATTGTGTGGGGCAACGCCACACAGAGCAATGGGGCTTTTGTTTGTTACCAATCCGAGGCACCCATCTAAATCAAAGTGGTTTGATCCAAATCATTGCTATTGCTAACCAATTCAGACCAGATATTGATGCTATCGCATTGCTATATAAGAAGCTAACGTAAATCAGCTGCGAGATAATTTATACCCTTTGATGACCCACTCCCTTTTTATTTTTTTTTCGCACTTTCATCGCTAATTGACGGCCCACAACATAGGGTGAGTCCAAAATAACAATCGGATATTCGACTCACTCCACTCTTTTCGTTGTACAGCGACGGCGCGCTGCAAGGCTGGCCCCTGTCCCCCTAACCCAATACTTTCGTATGTACCAGCATATATCAACAGAAAAAATAACAAATTCCAGTTGACAAACTATGAGAGCTACGTGCTATATAGACTGGCTTACTTACCCACGTGCCATCTCCAGGCTTTTGATGAGCTTCTTTATTTTCCATATTTCGACATTGCGATCAGCAGACGTTTCTTCGCCAGACATTTTGCGTACTTATTGCTATTTATTTGCGGCCCTTTGTGCAAATTGGGAATCAAAAGAACGGGTCTGTGGCCTGTGCTCCTTTATTTGCCTTTGTAGAATATTCACTTGCACTGCCAGAAGTGGAAATGTAACGAAAATTGTTGTTTTCAATTTAAGTTTCAGTTTTGTGATTTTGTATTCACATTCACGTTCTTCCTTTTAACGTGGTTGGCGATGAATACACTAAAAAATAATTACATACAAAACATAAATATGTAGTTGTATCTGTATATGTATATGTAGATGCATATGTAGATGTGGATGGATATGTAGGTGTAGATGTTGTGTACATGCATATGTAAGTAATATAAAGAAAGCTTAAGCAAAATACGTAGACAACTGATAGAAAGTCCAATCGGAAGGGGTTATTTACAATTTTGAATTACGTTAAAACACAGCTTTTTCAAATCTGACTTTCTTTTTCGTAAAACGATAACAAAATAATATTTAAACTTGAGTTGAAAATCAAATTCATTATTTCACTTCACTAAGGAGAGAATGAGAGCATGAGTAAACGTGAATGAGAGAGCGGGAGCGGGGCTCCAAAGGTGACGTCGACACTAAAATCATTTCGCAAGCACTTAAAAATTTAATAAGTAACCCAAATAAGTTGGAATTCAATAGGTATCACGTCTAAGAAGACCTTGCTGCACTTTTTTGATATTAGTAATATAATTTAAGCTATTATAATTGAAATGTAAAACTTTTTACGTACAACGTGCGCACAAAACCCACTCGGATCTAGTGTGACCGAATGTTGAAAAGAAATAAATACTAAAAGCCATCGATTTAGTTCATATTTTATTGGACTTGGTTCCATTTCTGAAGAATTACTTTTAAAAAAGCACTATATTCGAAATTAGGGTTATTTAAATTTCTTGAATTTTTTCCATTGATAAATTGTAGAACAATTAAAAGGCACTCATTACACAGAAGAACAGTAAACCATGATTTTTATTTCACGGAACCTGTCGATTTTTAAACATGGTTATCGATTACAAACAATTAAAGTGAATGTCATTAAAGAAGAAGAAACCCAAACATGAATTTAGAACTGCTTGGTGGGTTTTGCGCTAATTTATTAAAATAATATATTATTATATATATTTTTGTTGCTTTCTAGAATCTTTTGGTCAAAACTATCCCGAGGAGTTTGATGGCTCCCTGGATTGCATATCGCTAGCTGTTACCTGCGCCTTTAACAAATACGGAACTTTACTGGCAGTCGGCTGCAATGACGGACGAATTGTTATTTGGGATTTTTTGACGCGCGGTATAGCAAAAATAATATCAGCCCACGTACATCCTGTCTGCAGTCTTAGCTGGACTAGAAATGGCCACAAAGTGACAAATGCAATTTTAATTATTCATTAATCAATATGTTAAATTATGCTTTTCATTTCTAGTTACTCTCCGCTTCCACTGATAACAATGTTTGCATATGGGATGTGCTTACCGGTGAATTGGAGCACAAATATCGCTTCCCTTCACCCGTGCTAAAGGTGCAGTTCGACCCACGCAACGACAGCCGCCTGCTTGTCTGCCCAATGCGCTATGCTGCTGTTTTAGTTAAAATAGCAGGCTCACATCGCTGCCTCCCGCTGGATTCTGATGTAAGTTTATTTGGAAGACCAAGCAATATTGGGAGCGGCAACTTTTTGATTAACTCGTTTGCTAGCCGGAGATTTACGTATAACACTGTATTTCCTCTTACAGGGCGATTTGAATATAGTTGCATCGTTTGATCGACGCGGTAAACATATATACACTGGCAATGCGAAGGGCAAAATCCTTGTGCTGGATGTGGAAACATTTGAAGTAGTCGCCAGTTTTCGGATTATTGTGGGAACATCGAGTGCGACGGCTGTGAAGAGCATTGAATTCGCACGTCGCGGGGAGTAAGTGTGTCATTGTTTGCCCTGTAAATTAATAAACTTAACTACGAAACTTTCTTTTTTAGTGCCTTTCTTATAAACACATCCGATCGTGTGATCCGCGTTTACGATTCTAAAGAGATTATCGCATTGGGCAAAGATGGCGAGCCAGAGCCCATACAAAAGTTACAGGATTTGGTCAACAAGTATGTTCTCTGTCTATTTATCCCACCCCTCTCATAGTAATTCTTGATTGTAGAACAACGTGGAAGAAATGTTGCTTCTCTGGCGATGGGGAATACATTTGTGCGGGCAGCGCTCGACAGCATGCATTGTATATTTGGGAAAAGTCAATTGGAAATCTTGTGAAAATTTTGCATGGCACCAAAGGGGAGTTGCTGCTGGACGTTGTCTGGCATCCTGTGCGTCCAATTATAGCTAGTATTAGCTCAGGATTGGTCTCGATTTGGGCACAGAATCAGGTGGAGAATTGGTCGGCTTTTGCGCCTGACTTTAAGGAACTGGATGAGAACGTTGAGTATGAAGAAAGAGAGTCTGAATTCGATATTGCCGATGAGGATAAGTCGGTGGACTTGAATGCCGATGCTCAGCAGGACGAGGAGATTGAGGTAGATGTACAAAAAGTAGAGCCGGTCGCAGCATTTTGTTCCTCGGACGAAGAGGGCGAAGATGAGAATGCCTTACAGTTCCTGCCCATGGCACCCGAGGTAGAGGACCCCGAGGATGGCTGGACAGCGCAAGATAATCTGGATCCTCCCCCTGCGTTAGTGGGTAGCGATTCACGTGACTACGAGGAGGACATAATGGCTTCAAAGCGCCGGCGTATGCAGCACTATGATGTCAGCCTGCCCGACGCGCCTACCGATGGTAAGTAAACAGCAATTCATGCTACTGATAACATAATCAGCGGCCTCGCTTTTGTTTTTCTTTTAGAAACACATCCACTCATTTCGAGCAAAGCCAGCAAAGACAAACAACAACCCATAGGAGGGAAAAAGGCTGCTGGACGGGCGAAAAAATAAGAGTTGATTCGTATTTGTAGTTTATTTAGGTTATGTCATTAAAACGAAAAAATTAACTTGACTTAAGCCGCTTTCGGATTTCTCACTTGGCCGGCGAAGAGCAGCAAATTGGTTGACTTATCCACAATCATGTAGAGGAAGGGTCGGTTTAAGTAAAACTTTGGTGGCGATGACTTGTTGCTCAGCACGGCCGAGGTGACAGCCGCTGCTGTCGTGCCCTTCTCGTCCACAATGATTTTGGTGGCATGCACACAGAGCCTAGCGAACAAGCCATCGGCCATGCGACTTAGATTTGAGCGACTCTGATCGAACAGATCCTGGATGCCCATCTGTAGAAATCATTCTGTATATTAAGAGAACTACAGCAGGTTTCGACGTGAACTCACCTCTTGCAGTAGTTGTCTTAGGTTGAAGTCCGTCGTTGTTGTAAACTTGGGTAGCAAAACTTCCACCACATTGTCTTCATCCGCATTGCGGGCAAAGTTCTCCAGACGCCTCAAGACCGGTGATAGACCTAGGTCCATCAGGTTTTTGGTTACATCGTTGAGATTGAAGCCCCGCTTTGGCAAAACAACAATCATAGAGAGACGATTCTGTTCGCCATACGGCAGCTCCAGTACGTAGCCATCCAAGCCCTCAATGTTGGTGACATAGGCAAAGTTGCCCTCCTGCGCCATCATCGACACCTGGCCGACGACTTGTCCTTGCTCATTATAGAAGGGCTCCGGACGTGTGGCACTTACATTAAAAGGGTACTAGTAGTAAATTTTGTATTAAAGACATGTATAACAGCATATGGGCAATTTGTGTATCACCTTCCACTGGCCCTTGAAGTAGAGCGACGAAAGCATAAACATCTTGGCGCCATAAATCTCCTGAGGCAGCACGGCATAGGGTATGAGGCCACGAGTGGAGCGATTTGTGGCATCGTTGATCAGGAATATTGTTTCGCGGTTATAGAAATCCACCTCCGCGGGCTGCACACCGTATGATTTCGAGACCTCTCTGTAAGTGCTCTTAACCGGCGTCTTTGAGTCCGTGTACAAGGCCTGAAGGGAGGCCACCTCAATCGCTGAGCTGTTGGTGCTACATGGAGTAAAATAATATTAATGATAATAGCTCCACAGTTGATAACCAAACGTTGGGCTTACTTGAGAAAGCTGCTCCACACACGATAGACGGAGCGCAGCTTCTCGTCATCCACATTGATGCGCAGCGCCTTACGCAGCTGCTCATAAGTCTGCCCGCCGGCACCCTCGTACAACAGTATCAGCAGCGACCAGACCGAGAAGGGAGATACCATAAAGTCGGCGTTACGTTTGGCCACCACTACGGAGATGCGATTCAAAAAGTCGAGTCCAAACTGTTGTGAGCTCTGCGCCACGCTACGCAGCGTATCCTCATCGAAGTTGGAGCGCAGAGCGTATTCCTGACCGCTCTGCGGCAGAAAAGCCGCCGCCGGCGTCAGCGGCTGTAGATCGAAGCCAACGGAAAGCTGTGGGAGACGCTGTTGAGCCCAGGAAATGGAGCAGAGCATGAGGACTGTAGCTAGAAGACGGCTGACATAATCTGAAATTTATGAAAGCGAGAATATACATACATATATACTAGATATAGTCAATGGAAGTCAGAATCAGAGAATCAGAATCATGTTATCTACTTGCATTAATTACTTTAAAGAATATAGCATTAATTTTAATCAGTTCTTGGAAAAAATTACGCAGAGCTTTAATGGGTTTTACCTATGACATTCATCTTGAGATTCCTTTGTGTTCGCCTCAGATATTTTAGGAATTGATATTGATAAGTCTCGTATTTCGGTTTTGATTCGCAACTTGAGTATGTGAGAACAGTTTAATTTATGCGAATTTTTCCGTTTTCGATTGGGATTTTTGTCTTGTTTTGAATTTAAAATAGTCTCTGACGTCGCAGCACACGTCTCCCTTGCCTTCGCCTTCGCCTTGTCGCCGTCGTCGATTTGTTGATTAATCCAAAACCGGAATGCAGTGTAGCTCGCACTAAATACATATAATAAGTAAGCATATGTATATACATATATTTATATATAAAAGTCAACTATTTATATATACAGATACTTATCTGCGTATAAGACGCTAGTATCTAGTCAACTTGTTATAGTTTATATAATATGATTTCTTATATTATTAGTGATTCGAAAATGTCATCAAACTCCACACACACCCGAGAGATCCGATGCCGTAGAAACCAATTAAGCGACTGACACTGGACTAAGGCCATTGAAACATATGCTGATAAATGTGCACACACACACAGATTAACACGAGCACACGCAACACATGCATATACAGTTTTACGCGAGATCACAAACAGAGAAAAAGAGAGCGAGCAAGAGAGGAGAGAGAGTAGCATGGGAACATTGGTGTTTTGTCTATGAAAACCGAACTTAAAGCACATATTAATTGGTCAAACAACAGGTGGGTGAGTTAAGTTTCCGCAACAAATTAAATGTATTTTAATTGCGCATGGTTCGTCATTCGCTTAATTGAAATCAAAGCTCAACTTCATTTCATGAATGAAATTTGGAATAATATATAAGTGGGAAATAGATAGAGATTATAATACAAAATCTAAGCTAAATTTAACGTTGTCATAACTTTTAGTATAGAAACTTAAAAATACTCTTAAATAATAATAAAGTTATGAAGTTGTTTAATCTTGGACACAAAATTAGGCAATCGTTTTTATCCGTTTAGCAGCGCCATCTATGCGTCGACTGATTAAATAAGCTAGGTTTATGTCTCCACTTATATAAGACGGATAAGAACCTTCAGAAAATTTGGTGCTTAGACTTGCTTACCTATTGTAAAACGGAAACATGTGGCTTGAAAAGTTAATGTACAACTGATTCTTAAATATATATATTTATTTTTTTGAAAAATTAATAGTTCGTAATCACATATAATGAATAAAGAAATTATTTGATAATAGGAACTGAAATAATAATAGATATGAAAATAAATGCCGAATTCTTATGTATAAGATTATTTACCTTTGTCATTGACACCTTTATTTATATATATCTCGTAATAAATATTTCATTTGACAAATAAATTTCGCTCCCAACTTCTTGAAATGGAACTAGCAGCGCTGTTTGCTGAAAAGCGCTAAAAAATACCGACAAAAATACACAAACAACGTAACGTTTTGTTTGTCGTTACATTCAACAGCGTATCTCCGAAAATGCCATAACGGCGTTTTTATCAACAACTTCGCTTAGTTAGTCGATGGGATCGCGCGGTGAAACTACTTACGTGCTGCATAAACTTGCCGGAGCAAACGGAGTAAAAGAAAATACACTTTGATAGTTAAAGTGCACACACACACATATGTGTATGTTTTATAGTGCGTGTGTGTGTGTCTAGTGATTGTTTCGTTTAAACACTTTGCATATTGTAAAAGAAATAATGTGCGATATTTAGCATATTTAAAGGAAGCGAGGCGACGTGAAGCGAAGCGAAGTGAAGTGAAGTTTTTTATTCTGGGAGCTGGTTGCAGTTAACGGATAACGGTAAAATTAACGTGAAAGTGGACAGTGCAAAAAGAAACAAAATGCTTGTTTTTTGTATTGTAGCTGTATTAAATAATACATTTGCATTGGTGAAAGTATGTTAACTGCTACGCTTATGCACGAGCCCAAAAAATACAAATAAAAAAATTATTGAATTGAACGTCGGTCGGCCAATGAAACGTGCAACAAGGCACAAAACGACAAGACCTGAACTTCAGAGAGTGCAATAACAACAACAACAACAACAACAGAAACAACCAAAAAAAATGAAAACTTGTATAAAAGAAATTATTAACTTTGACCTGAATACGTAATAAACACACACACACTCACACATCTAAATATAGATTATATATAGGATATTGGGCATAAACAGTTACTTTTTTAATGTGAATGCTGCAAGTGTAATACGTGTTGGGGACCATGTTTGTTGTTGTTGTTGTTGCATTTACTTTTGTTGTCATTGCTGCTGCTGCTGCTGCAGCAAGTGACTCAAGTGTTACGTTGTCCAAGAAATTGATAACCAGATTTTTCACTCACTCACATACACATACACATACATATAGGCACACACACGCACACATAGCCATAAATGTTTGGCTGTAAATATGCTTTTCGAGTCATGTGTATTTGCACAACCGACAACAAAAACCGGCGCGAAAGCCAATTGATTGCGCAAAAAAACTGACCCCAGACAACAACAACAATAACAACAACAACAGCAGCAGCAACAATAGTAGTAGCAGCAAAAACAGCAACATTACTGTAAACATAATAGATGCGTTGGGTCAGGGCAAGGTCAACACAATTAATGCAGCTCCACTTAGCTTGAACTTTCAAGAAAAACTTTGCAGAAGTTTCATAAAAAAAGCTTGAAAAAACAAAAGACTTGCGACACGAACTTGTTGCGCAGTCCACACACTTGTTATTTATATCATGTACTTAAACGAACGCACATGCAAATGTATATAAATTATATAACAGCGGCAGCAGGCCAATTGGAACACACAAAAAATTACAAAAATTGTAAAAAAAAAAAAAAAACATTTTGGATATAAAAAATTCCAAGTCAAATTTGATTATATTTTTTTCCATTTGAAAGTTTTTTTTTTCACCCGACAAATATGCTAATTAGGCCTCTGAACAAAAATATCATTTATAGTTTATATTTCTTTTTCTGCTTTTTTCTATGCTTTTATTTGTCACAGCTGCAAATAATTTATGTGCGCCAAATTGGCACAAGCTAAAAAGTGGGAAAAAATAAACAAAAAGAAAAAGAAAAGAAAACAAAACAACAAATTGCAAGTGACATTGACAAAGGAACAAGATGAGCAACAATGCCTCGCTTTTTGTTTAAATGCAAAATTATTGTTCGATACTTTTTTTCCATAGTAGGCGTTTTTTCTGCTTCTTCTTATTCATTTTGTTGTCATTGTCATTGTAAATGCTTAGCTTGTTTGTTATAAATAGTCAAAATATGTTTTTAAATTGCGCAATGTCTTTTTTTTTTTTTTGTGTATATTTAATGTTTTTTTTTTTTAAATAATTTCTTGTTTTTTGGCACATCTTGCGACAAAGCTGTGTGCGAAGATCTCAAAGCATTTTGTTGTTTCTTTTTGTTTTTGCATGTTTCATTATTTAACTGCGCACATAAAATTGGCAGGTTAATTAGTTGACTATGCTGCTAAGATTCAAAATACAATGCTACAAAACAAGATCCAAGCACATACACATATCTCTAAATAACTCTGTCTAAAAGTATCCGCAGCATTGACAAAGCGAGTAATACCCTTGTAGACTCGTGTTTCGGAAATACCGCCCGATTTATCAATGATCCACATCACATGCGTGTGTGTAATACGCTAATCTCTCTTCAGCGAGGTTTATGTTGTTTCTTATAGCTCACATAAGCATATGTTTACGGTGATACCGTTAACTCAAATTTAAGCTCTTGTAATGCATATTTTATGTGTCAACAAAATCGTGACAAATTTAAACTACTCCCCAAGCAAGTGTATATAAGCTCTTTTTCTGCAATTCATTCAGACTATAGCATAGCAAACTGGTTATATTGCAAACCAAAAACAAAAAAAACAATACAAAAAAACAAGGCATTCATTTGTGCTAATCATGGACTTGTGGTCAATTTTGTAATGCGAAAATGTGTGTTTTTTTTGCGACATCAACTGCGAAACGCCTTAATTTGATATGCAATTCGAATCTCAAAAGCAATCAAAGCTGGATTTCAGCTTTTCAACTCTTAGCAATTTTGAAATCGAAATGTTCTCAACTGAAACTAAGCAAGTTTGCATAATATAGAGACTGTAAAAATGTTATCTAGCAAATGCCTTAATACATACTCAATATATATGTATATTATATTAAATAGAATATGGCTAAGAATGCTTAACTGTCTTTTACTCATACTAATTATGAAAGTAGTTTTCCGCACTATACAATATAAATAGCAATAGAATATTCTACGAACTCAGGAATTCACTTAAATATTCGAGGATCATCTGTAGATTATGGAGAGTAGCAAAGAAAAGAAACCCAAGGAATTCAATAAGTGTTTGATGTATATAATGAAGTATTCTTCATTCTGCTGTGCTGGAGTTCCAGCTAGCTTAAATCCATACTTCTAGTACGCTTTCATAGCCTAGATCCTATATGACTGCCTTGAACTTAACATATGTAAATATTTATGCATAATTGGCATGTATTGAAAGCATGATTAAATCAATCAAACTGCAAGGTTATTTGCAGCTCAACTTACCCAGGCATATTTCATAATTTTGAAGCCGCAGCTCGTTCTACTCGCTAATTATTTAGTATTTAGGATATTTCCACATGCTTTTAACCGCACAATCTGCCTTTTTAATTATTTGGAATCATCCATTACCACACACACCTAAGCACCCATATACTTACACTCTGCTGCGTTTACAAGGCCTGCAATTTCAATTTCATTTTCATTTTCATTTTGGTTTTCATTTTCGTTTTCGGCGCATTCAACCCAATGCACGTACAATGATGGCAATTATTTTAGAGTCTTACTCTGAATGCTGGAACTGGTTTCTCGAGTGGAATTCAAGCTCAACCATGGCGCTAGTTACCCTTACTCGATTTGTCTACGGTTAGTTGGTAACAAACGCATGAGCTTTTCGAAAGCCCAGTAGCTGCTACAAACTGCCTAAATTAAGCAGTTGCTCAAATGTACAATAATGAAGTAGTTTAGCTACTGGAATCAACTGGGCGTGTTAGGTTGAGGTCGAGAATTGCATCAATCAATAAGATATCTCTAGTTACTTTTAGAAATATGCGCAGAAGAAGAATGTATAGGTCATCTTAGATCATATTCCATAGCTAAAGACCATGTTCACTCATTGCTTTTTATCCATTCGGCTCACTCTTCAAGTTCCTTCTACCAACTCCTTATAGAGTACGTTCAAGTCGCTGAATTTTGTAAATTTTCTCGGTACGACAGCGTGACCAATTAAAAAGAAAATTCGTAGCCCGTTAGATTGTTGAAATATAGATATAAGATAAGCGCTATTATTTTTTCTCCATTTATTTTCGGTTGCTTCAAGATTGAAAAACGTTTTTTAGACACGCTTGAGTTTGAGTTGGCCATTAAGATGAGTCTCTGTAATTATTTTCGTCTATCTTTTAAATTGTATAATATGTGTATAGAAAATTACCTCATTTATTTATACATATATACATACATACAAAGTATATATGCATGTATGTGTGTATGAGTACGTATTAAATTTGTGGTACATCCGAGTACAAACTACAAAATGCTTTCAGTCTAATAATTTGTTTCGACGTTCATTAGGGTCGCATTCTAAGTATAATATATTATATTGTTTTTTGTGCCTTAATTAGTTTTTTTCATTTTTCATGCATTTCACCCATCACTTAACCCCGCTGAACCTGACGAAAATCAAATTAGGAACTGCAAGCCTGTTGTACATTCTATCCATTACATGACACCTCTACGTACTCCCTGTAACAAGTTGTCGTTTCATGGTCAGTGACAAATATAGATGTCTTTCAAGAATACATATATTAACTAAAAACAATTTAAATACAAATATTTAAGCAGAACAATACCAAGCTTAGCTTTACAGGGTGTATCAAATTTCAATTAACTCATTTTTAGCATAATGTTCTTCTTCGCATTTAAGTATGATGATCATAATATCTTTGATAGCTTGCTTACATTTGCCCATGTCAAAGTTTAGAGTTCAACGCTGGCACGTGCGCAGACTTTTAGGCAATAGTGTGATTATAGCCCGCTTTACGAGATTAGTCTAAAACGCACTTTGGTGAACAACAAAATAATTATATGTATATATATGTATATCTATAACATTTATATTATTTTGGGTGACAGAATCATGAGCATTATCCGCTCGATTACATGCTTTAAATGCCGGGCTCTGAACATTGGCCACGCTTTACTATATAGATTATTATGTATATTATAAAATTGTATATGTATCTATATACTATATAGTTACAAATTATAACTATAAAATCAAGCTGCTAGCGTATTTGAATTTAAATACGGTGCTGAAGTCGAAACAGTCGGTGGGTCACTCCAAAGTTCGTTGATAAAAATTGTGCCAAAACTAATTAAACAATTAAAAAAAAAAATAAAAACAAAACACAAAATTATGTTAAATTTAAATCGATTTTATGTTTTCTGTGCAGCAACATGTTAGGAATACGCTACCTGCTAATTGTCACATTCACCTGCCAGGCCTTGGCTGCTGATATCCTAATGGCCACGATGGGTGGCACCAAATCCCACAAGATTCCATTCTGGGAACTGGCCAAAGGCCTGATAAGCAGGTGGGTAAAACTATATAATTATATATATATCAATAAAATTTGTAAAACATCTACAGCAAACAAACAAGAAACAAAAATCGCCTAGCATATCACTGTTTATTTATGAAACGCAATATGTTATAACATCTTATATCATTGGCAACGTCTTTGTTCATACATTGATTCAGTAAAACTTTCTTAAATGATATAATGCGCAAATGAGGGTAAATAAATTGTAAGCTCAAGCGTGAAAGACACTAAAAAAACAACGTGGGCATTGCGCTGCAGGCATTTAGAAGGCATTTTTTAAAGCCAATAAAAAGACTTTAGAAAATCATTAGTAACGCTCTGCAGTGACCAAGCTTTATATAATTAAGCGGGGGGAAATACGGAACTGAGCATTAAATGAGACTGCTAATTGATATAAAACTTCTCTAAATAAAAAAAAAAATATTAATTGATTATTAATTTATTGAACTTCTGCTTATTTCAGGGGCCACAATATCACGTTCCTAAGCGGATTTCCAGCAGATTTTCATATTGATGGTCTGCATGAAGTGACGCCAGCTAATCTGGTCGAGTATATACAGAACTATACAAATTGGGATCTATTGGGTGCCAGAATGAATGGCGAAATGCCCATTAAGCCCTGGGATGGGCTACGATATGCCTTTGAGGTGGGACAACTTACTGATCAGATATATTTCATATGTAAAGAATTCCCTTTGCACTTTTTAGTCCTGCGATGCCATGTTGGGTGATGCGGAAACTAAGGATCTAGCGAATCGCACATTCGATCTGGCTATATTGGACGGCGCCTATCCTGAGTGCCTGCAGGGCTTAACGCATCTGTATAAAATACCATTTATGTATATAAATACAGTTGGCTTTTATACGGGCAGCTTGTCCTTAGCCGGAAACCCGGCCAGCTACGCAATAACTCCCAACTTCTACTCCAGTTTCACGGATAAAATGAGTCTCTACGAAAGAGCTCTGAATACCGGCATGCAAATCGGTCAGAATATATTACACAGCGTGAGTATATAGAGACTTAATCATAGTTGAACTTAACTAATCATTCATAAACTTTTCGTAGTATGTGATGCGTCGCACTCATCGCATCATGCGGGATCACTTGGGTGCGCATATACCCCATCCGTACGATATGTCACGCAACGTTAGCTTCATTCTGCAGAATGGACATGCAGTTGTGTCGTATCCTCGTGCGCTGAATCCCAATGTGGCAGAGGTGGCTTGCATCCATTGCAAGCCAGCACGACCCTTGCCCAAGGATTTGGATGATTTCATTTCGGCATCGGGTGCCTCGGGCTTCATCTATGTATCGATGGGCTCATCTGTGAAGGCTGCCAACATGCCGGAGTCACTGCGTCGCATGTTGGTCAAGACTTTTGCACGCCTGCCCTACAATGTGCTGTGGAAGTATGAGGGCAGTGCTGCCGATATGCAGGATCTAACGCCCAATGTGAAACTTTCACGCTGGCTCCCACAACAGGATATCCTTGGACATAGTCAGCTGAGAGCCTTCATCACACATGGAGGACTGCTGAGCATGTTCGAGACGGTCTACCACGGTGTGCCGGTGGTCACAATGCCTGTGTTCTGTGATCACGATGTCAACTCGGCCAAGGCGGAGGTTGATGGATATGCTATAAAGCTGGACCTGGAGACGTTGTCCACCAACCAGCTCTACAAGTCTATCATGAAGGTGATCCACGATCCGCGCTACAGGAATGCGGCTAGATATCGACAGAATCTGCTGCTAGATCAGCGATCTACAGCACTGGACACAGCTATCTACTGGACCGAGTACGTGCTGCGGCACAATGGAGCTTATCATCTACAGACTCCAGCGAGAAACATGGGGTACATTATTACCAAATTCACCATATTTACATAATACCCAACTTACGTATATTTGTCTTTATTTCAGATGGTGGCAGTACTATCTGCTGGACGTGGTTGGCCTCTATTTGTTGGCGCTTTGCGCTCTGATATTAATTCTGAGGCGCTTGGATATTCGATCTGAAAAGGTGCGCAATCCGCACTATCCCAACTTAATACCACCAACCAAAAAAAAGTCAAAAAAATTATAAATTCGGCACAGAAATATTTTCTATAATGCGTTGGAAGAATTCGAATTACGGCCTGACAAATAATAAGTTAAAAACAATTAATTTTCTATCTAAGATAGACTTAAAATGCTTAAGCCTAAGGTACATTAGTAACGGGTTTAATCATAGATTAATCTAATGCCTTTGCCTTCTTACCCTCCCTATCTTTTGTAAAAAATTCAATTTCTCATACATATTGTGTGTGAATTATTATTTGTCGTCCATCTAAATTCTCTTCACTCTATCGGAAAAAGTGCCTTGTATATAGTGTTTATATTTATAATGTTACACTTAAGTAGTTGTTTAAACACCAATTTTGAATATGCTTAAAAGTTTTGTGCAAAATTTAAACCAAAGTCTACGAAAATAATCTATTTCTTTTTGTATGTACGCAACGTTTTATGTAGAAATGACTTGGACAATTGAAATAAAATAAAATGGAATTAAAGCTTTTCAATTCAAACTGATCTTATTTATGTAGAAACGTTTTATGAATTATGAAATATGACAAATCGCCATCTGACGTTAATTTACAATTGTGAACAATTACACTAGCTCGTTTGTTGAATTAATTTCGCCATCATCTTCTCCTCTTTGACCTTTCGCTTAGCCTCCTTCTGCTTGCGCTTGTCTTCCTTCTCCTTTTGTTCCAGCATTTCCTTGAAGCGTTCATCACGTGCGTCCACCTTGAATCCGAAATGCCGACGAACCTCTTCAATCAATCGTTCTTTGCGTTGAATGGCAGCTGCAGCATCTGCTCTACGTTTTTCGACCTTTGCATTTAATTCTGCCTTCCATTGCTCCAATTTGTCCAGCTTCTTTTGTATGTTCTCTTCGCGTTCATTTATAGCTGCTAGCTTCGCCTCTTTTTGGATGCGAATTTTTTCCAACAATTCCGGCAAAGTCTCAGGTTGCGTAATCCTTTGCAGCTCTTGGGCTTTCGTTCGTTCGGCGAGTGTGCCGAAACATATTTTAGGATTGACATTACTTTTCGATCCATAGCGCCCATACAAGGTTCTTTGATACTTTTCAGTCAAATGTATCCATGAATGTGCCTCGTCGTATGGCAATGTTTCGTGGAGCACATTTTTATGTTGTCGCCGCAATCCAGATTTATCCCGCTCAGGCACATATTCTACCTCCTCCAAAACAAATGATGCCGGCAGTTCTTCCTTCGCAACGCTGCTATAATATCTCGTACGTCCGATGGCACCTTCAGCAGACCGAATTAATTTGTGAAAATTCATATTTAACCAATTCTATTTGTTAAAACTTGTAAACATATCAATAATCGAAACAAACTAGAGCTGGTCTAATGTTAAAAATACCGAAAATACTATCGATAAGTATACTGTAATTAGTCGCTGTTACAATTATTTTGAAAATACAAAAAAAAAATATTGTTCATAATTGATAATAATTTTCAGAGGTTTAAGCTTTGTTATCCATAATACAACGTGCTATGGTTAGATCTCTATATGTATCGATTTCTAGGCCATCCTCAGCTGCAATTTCCACTACAGCGCAACTGAAATTTAAATTCGGAAAAATCATGCGATTTTTATTTTCTATATGTATATGAAACATACTTCTCATTTTGTAGAAGTCCTTTTGTTGCTAGCATTCTTTTTGATAAATAAAACATTCCTGCCTCAACCAGATCACCTTTCCAGTCTTGCCTTCTTGGCCTAGCCTCCAAACGAAAATTATCAGGCAAAATTTGATTGTCAATTAATTTCCAACGTAATTGGTGGGATCTATTAAAATAAAATGTTAAAATATTTAAGATATAACGTCTACATCTTACCTTTTAACAGAAAACACACAATCATGCGACTGAAATTTATCAACCGCTTCCTCAATATATTTTTCTTTTAAAAATACAGATGTGCATTGAAACAAAGCAAAATTTTGAATTGTTTGATGTACTTCTAAAAATTCTTTGATAGCTTCTATGGACGAAGTTTCATCCCTTGCATATTCCTCAGGCCGTATATGTACTAGTGCGCCATCTGTAAAGAAAAAAAAATCAATTATTAGGAAGCGTACATAATAGAAGCATTTGAGATATTTGAAATGCTCACACTTCTTGGCTTCTAATGCGATTTTCTCATCATCCGTGGAGACCCATATATGCTTGAAACAACTGGAATTACTTATGGTTATAATACTACGTGACAACAATGATAAGCCATTAACTTCAACTAAGTTCTTAAGTGGGATTCCTTTGCTGCCCCCGCGAGCTAGAATTAAGGCATGTAAATCGTTTGTCGAGCTATTTAGATAGAAAATGTTGATTAATGTATAGTAAAGTATAGTATCACTTTATGCAGACAATAACATAGATTACTAAGAAAACAATTTGAAAGGTATGGTATGCTTTCAGCATCGCTTTCAATATTTGTTTTTGTTATCAAATATGTATTTCATATTTTACCAAAAGGAATTTGCTTCCACCTGTGCAGTAACCCACTGTAACACAAGAATAAAACACAAAATCTTAAGAGCTATCATGATTATATAGCACATGGGCTTGAGTAAAAAGAGCAACTAAATTTAGATGCGATTCGAATGCAAAGTTTACAAGAATAAACTTTAAGGTGACCCTAGTTTTCTGTTTTTCATATTTTGCAATTATTTCTGATATTATAATATATTTGTTCTTAGCATTAAATATGTAGATTTATTTGAATAAATAATTTAAAATGTTCTTTGTTTTATTTTCTTTGTTTATTTTATTCAATGTATAATCATTCTTTTCATATAATCTGGTCCACTCTAACGTTGATTACGTTTTTGTTATGCCGTAATTGACATTTTATACGCATCAAGTAAACACACACACAAACATATTTACGCTATTATGCGTATGCTCGTGTGCATGTGATATGATGTTTATTGCATTAGTATTAGGAATTCTAGCTTCGACTACTTTTTACTACTTTTTTCTAAAAGCAAAAGAACAGGCACAAGTACTCAATGCTCTTTATACCATTAGAATTGCATCTACAACAGGTACAATACTACAATAGGAATTTTTGAACTTTTATTTTTAACTATTAGGTAACCTTCACAAGGTTACTCAAAGTGTTATTGAAATAAAACTATATTAAATCATTCTCGTTTTTTTGTTTATAAATATTTATTGCACAGTTATTTTTTAATATTGCTCTATTTAGTTGTTAGACTTTTTTTTTTTTTTGTATGTAAAATTAGCACTTACTTAAATATTTTTTGGTTCATGAACAAATTTTAAATAAACAAGTATATCATCAAAATAAACGATACAAATAACTTAATCTATTGACAGGCTTTAGGCTCAAGTTTATAATAACTAAAGTTTCTCGAATTTCAATTTTGTATGTCATGATATCGATTACAAACCGGGATATATTTAGGCTATTTCTCATCAATGTATAAATAATATGTACATTGTATATACAAAACTCTTAAAACCACATCCTATAACATTATTCTAACCGATTTGTTATGTGAAAAGTTCGCAAATATTTCGAGTTTAAAGAACACTTGCATATTTCTGATTGATATATGCTTTAGTATGATAATTGTATGTTCGGATCGATGCAGCTAATGTTTGAATTAAGTGCTTATCCCGCTTTGTGGACTGCGAGTAATTATCAATACCACCAGCACTGCAAGAAGGGGAACAAAAGTTAAATAAAAATAGTATTACATAATCTCACTATTCTTACTTGATATCTCTTGTACGCAATACACGTTCTGCCCATGTCTGGGGTCTCGGTATATCCCGAGCAACGCCAACTTGCTTTTTGTCTAGATAATCAATGACATCATCATAATAATTGGTTCTATAGTTGTACATGTATTTGTACTGCAGAAATTTCGGCCTTTACAATTAAAATAGAAGAAATTATTATATATACCGTATATATTGCCTTATTTAGTTTTGATTCTTACCTAACCCAATGCCTGTATAGTTGAACTGGTTTCCTGTAACCGTCATCTTCTGGTGGTGGTGGAGGTGCCTTCACTTCTTCGGGCTCGGCTGCAATTTCCTCCCCCGGTACTTCTGCTGCCTGGGGTCCTGCTTCGGATCTTGGCTCAGATTTCACACTCTCGGGCTTTGATGGTACAGGATCAGTGGAACCAGTAGGTTGTGTAGTTGCCTCAGCATCACCGCCATCATCGAAACCCCAAGGATCTTCTTCGTCCCCCATTTTACTGATTTAAACAAAATTTTAATTAAATAAAACTAAGGCAATAAATATATAATAAATAAAATTATTTAACCTTTCAATAGTTTAGCCTAATTTAGATATAAAATGTCGCAGCATTTTTAGGTTAAATTCTATAAATAGTTTAAGAATAGGAACACAAATAGTTGGCGTCGTAATCTTAACGATTGGATTTATATTTCAATTTGTCAATAGATTTTTCTTTAAGTAAATATTTGGGGCATTGAGGCAAATGCTAAATGATAGAAATACTTTAACTGAACCAATTGATATTAACATTTATATGATTTTACAGTATCTAATAATTGTTAGATAACTATATCAAATGTCGAAAATCCTTTTCCTTAAATTTAGGATGTTCAATGAAATCAAGGACTTGAATTTATAATATTCTAACCGAAATTTCTATTTCCTTTCTTAGATTTATTCATATTTTATTTGAGAAAAATACCTGTGATATAGTGTTTATATTGGAGTTAAATTAAAAAGACTAATCAAATAAATTTTCTGGTTCATGCAAGTGCAATTTAGAAAGCTTTCAAGATAAAACCAAAAGCAAAATATATGTGTGTGTGAAAGCTTTACAATACAAAATAGCTTGCAAAACTATTAACACCTATCCTCAAAAACGAATCATAGAGATGGAAACAAATTAGAAAGCATCGGTATGTAATTTTCTTTTACGGAATCAATGATATAAAGCTTGAGAATAGAATGATTCTTTAATCATTAATTTTCGTATACGAATATATATATGAATGCTTTTATTGGTTATTAAATGAATTGCATTCAATAAAAACTTAAATATTTATTCATTGAAGTAACTATTTCATCATTTTTTCTGCAAAACTAGCATCTTTAATATTTTTAACAACTTACATGACCCACTTAAGACAACATTATATACAAAATTTAAATAATGTATTTAAAGAATTTAAGATAACGCAGTGGCACAAAACAACTAACATTCAGTATTTTTAGATCGATTCATTCCACTGTCGCAAAAAAGACCATCACTTTGAATGACTGTTTTGTCTGCAAAAAATACTAACCTCAATTTTTCATAGTAAATATGAGAAACTATCGTCAATATCGATATATGAAGACACGAATTATTGTTTATATACACACTCGCGTACACATATGTATATATGTTTGTATAAACAAGTACTCCCTTTGATAAGATTACTAATGTTTCAAATGTATTTTGTTTTTCAATATACACATATACACATACATGAATCATAGTGTGATTCAGATTGTCTGTTCGCACAATACGCAAATTTAATTGTTAAAGCCCAAAGATGGCAACTCACGCGGAAAAGGACTTTTTTCACCTGGTACGTAAAGATCGGCACAGCTGTAGTAAGAAAAACAAACAATATGAACATGTAATTCATATTTTTCTGATCGTATTTTATAAATGAGTGTAGAAGAAAAGTCTATACATTATAACAATGACTGTAGCATAAAGTAGAATTTGCGAATGTAGGGCAAAAGTGAAGTGGAGTCACATATCACACCACACACACACGTATATGTATTTATACATACTTATCCATCATGTAGGTATATATGTATGTACTTACTCAGCATGTTACTCATGTTTATGCTTTGGTTATGGTGCAATGACTTTAAGCATTAATTTCTCCAGACTTGAATTGATATTTGTATTTATGTATTTACATGTGTATATAATTCAGCTGCTGATTTTTTATTTTATTTTTTTTGAGGCAGGCCTAACTTTTGCTGAGTAAGCAATAAAATATGTTAATCCTATAGATAGTAAAGTGTATTTACTGAGATAGTAACTCTATAAATCGTAATAGTAGTAGTAATAGTAGTTTATTGAGGTGCAGAATTTCATAGTAATGCGAGTAAGTTGTAAAAGTTTCATTCATTTTTAGTAGTAGAGCACAGATGTTAGCTTGATTCATGAATCGTAATTACTATATACATACTTATAATATCAAATGACAAGCAAAGCGCCTATAAAAAACACGTATGCCTCCATGAAAGCGCTGTTACTCTTATGTACAACTTTAATTGCTTTATTTAATTGCAGAATGTGAGTGTTCACAAAGCGCTCAAGGGTATAGAAGGTCCGCTGAAATCGAAGCATGCTCGTTCCATTATCATTATAATACACAGATCAAAGGAGGCGCAAACATTTTGGTCGCTCATAACTCGACAACCGATTATGGAAAATAGATTTACGGCCTGGAAGTTTTGCCATCTATTGCATAAGGTGTTGAGGGAAGCGCACAGATGTGTTCTACAGCAATCGCAGAAACATCAGAAAATGATTTTGGAGATTGGCAAGTCCTGGGGTCATCTGCACGATGATATCGGCTATTGCATTAAAGCATATAGCAAGCTCCTGGTAACCAAGCTCAACTTTCACGACAAGAATCGTTTCTATCCTGGAAACCTCATTATACCGTTTTCTGAAATATTAAAAGCTTCAGATAGAGATTTAAATTACTGGTACGCACTATGATTATTCTCTCTCTTTATATGTATATTTATACTTAAATATCTTATAGCTTTCAATTATGCGTGGAAATCTTTGACTATTTGGAGGACATCATTGCTTTGCAAGTGGCAATATTTTCTTCTATAAATACCTATAGGATATCATCGATGACACAGCCAGGCCAATGTAGATTGGCGCCTATGATAACCCTCATACAGGATTCCAATGCCTTGTATGATGTTAGTGTTCGCATGATGTTCAAACTACATGAAAAATTGCCCAACGATGTGCTTTACGGTCATAGAGAGAGATTCGCCGGCATCTTTGCCAAATTGAAGCTGTTTTATAATAACGTGAGACCTTTACAATACTTTAATGACCTCATTACGGTTCCACAATTGCCCGATCAAAGTCCGAACTTTAAGTCGCAGGTCGAGTTTGGTAGCTACGTGCCACCTGTTGTGGTTGTTCCATTAGAACCAGACCCCGTTGTAGATGACCTTATAGATACCAACTTTCCTAATGCTGAGGACAATACGGATCATGTTCAACAAGATCAAATCTTAAATGAACGTATAAATGCCTTGGAAAATATTGTGGAAGATAAAAGCGATATGATAATACAACTGACAGCCAAGCTGGATGAGTGGAAACATAATTACGAGAGCTTAGAGCAGAGTTATAAACAAGATGTTCTGGACCTTCAAAGGAGTAATACTTCGTTATGCAACGAATTGGCTTCTGTTAAAGAAATGTGTTCGAATATGCGCATGGAAAAAGATGAACTAGAACTACAGTTGACCAATAATCACATTATAAGTCGTAAGTAAAAATTCTTATAATATGAAAGTACATCTAAAAATTTTATGACTTTGACTTACAGAAAAGGTAGTCGAAGAGGAGGAGAAACAAAAGTTATCATCCGAAAAGTTCAACAAGCTAAAAGTTATGTACACCCAAATAAGAGATGAGCACATTAATTTACTACGACAGGTAAGAATAATTGCGATATATAAAAATTCACACTTATTGCAAATTATAATTTGTATATATTATTATAGCACAGCGACCATTCCAAATCTTTAAACAAAGAAAAGCAACTTAATTCAGAATTATTGTTGCAAATAAAAGAGCTTAACAATGAATTGTTGAAAAACAACGAGACTATGGAGTGCGAAAAAGCAAATAATCTTAAGCTCTTACAGCAAATCGAGGAGCTTAAGGCTGAAAATGCAAGACTTGAAACAAGTGGCAAAGAGTTAGAAATAAAATATGAGGCTAGAATAAATGAAAAAGAAAATGAAAATCTTGATTTATGTTCAAAGGTAAATATATTAAAAGATACAAATATTGAGCTTGACAGTGTTAAATTAGTTTTGCAAGAAAAAGAAGCCAAACTTGCAGAAGCTGAAAATTTATTGCATATTAAAAATACGGAATTTACCGAAAGCCTTCAAAAGTCTGAAGATAAATACTTACAACTCTCAACTGAACACAAACAACTACAAGAAACAGTTCAACGAGATGCTCAAGCTTTGCGTGCAACATTGGATGCAACTGATCTAAAACTTAAGCAAAAAGAAATTGAGTTAGAGGTAAGAAATTTATGCGAAAATCTAATATATGCCCAATGATTACTACAACTTTTTCTTTGTATAGGAGCTGGAGGCAAGTTTAACACTGTTGAAGGACGAAAAGATCATATCGAATAAACTTTCATTGGATATGAAAGATAAACAGAGTCAACTCGAAAATGATTTAATTCAAGCTTTAACCAAAGTGGATTCCATTACAGTATCACATAAACGAAGTGAAGATAAATTGCTGGAAATAAGAAAATTAACCATACAGACTGTGAAAGATCTATGTATTTCCAAATTGAATGAAGGCGCTCAACAACCATTGGAATTTGTACCAAAATTATCCTCGCAAATCGAAGCATTGCTAAACAAATTGGGAACTTCCGCTCATATGCCAATTGATGATTGCGTTGCCAAGATACATGACATTTTACATTTAGGATATTATTTTATAGAACTCTATGAACAATGTGATATAATTTATACAACAACAACGGACATCGAAAAGGGGGAAGGTAAGATTCAGATTCTCTTTCAAATATACTCTTATCAATAACTTTCTCTTATATCCAGATGTTTTAAACAAAGTGCGTTCCATATGGCCAGACCTTCTCAAGCTAATCGAAGTTGTTGAAAATGATGATAAAAACCGCCAATTTGAGTCTCTTGCAAAGGAAATACAAAAGAACTTAAATGGCTTAAATGAGGTGGTGCAGGGTATATTGAATAACTTTGAGAAGAGCGTGGATCTTGATAAGCTAATCGAAATAGAGCTGAAGGAGATGGATGCTGCCATTGAGGAGGCTGCTTCCAAGATAATTAATCTACTCTCCAAGTCCCGGGAAAACGACAACCAAATCAAACTCGAAGTAAATGAGAAAATCTTAGAGGCATGCACAGCTCTGATGGAGTGCATAAAAATATTAATCTTAAAATCGCGTGTGCTGCAACAAGAAATCGTTTCTTCCCAAAAAGGTCAGTACATAATCTATATATAAAATGTAAAACCTGCTTTCATATAATGTTGCTTTATCCTTTTAGGCAATGCGACAGCCAATGAATTCTATAAGCGCAATAGCCAATGGTCAGATGGTTTGATTTCGGCTTCAAAGAGCGTAGCCAAGGCTGCAAATTATCTTGTGGACGCAGCCAATAATGCAGTTAACAGTGAATCGGGCCAAAACTTTGAGTTAATCGTTGCTGCTCAAGAAATCGCAGCCTGCACAGTTCAACTGGTTATCGCAAGCAAGGTGAAGGCAAATCGGAATAGTGAAAATTTGGTAAATTTGACCAACGCCTCGCGTGATGTGACCAAGGCAACAGGAGTCGTAGTAGCCACTGTCAAGGATGGAAATGCTCGACAGGAACAACAGCAGGATAATGATTTGCGCAACCTAACACCATCTCAACTCAAGACTATGGAAATGGAAATTCAAGTTAAAGTATTAGAACTGGAGCAATCTCTGCAAAGTCAGCGCTTAAAGTTGTCGGCATTCCGCAGAGAGCATTACCAGAAAACAGAGTACTAAGAATAGCCCAACAATATACATTTTGTTATTATATTGATCATTTATTTACTTAAATATACTAATTTTGTATTCATTTGTTTATATTACATAAATTGGCATATGATTATTATATATATCCAACTTATAGGCACTTTCCGAATGATATTTGAACTATTATTACCCGAAACATGTTCAATCAAAATCATTTTACATATTTTATGCTTACTTTTCACTTTTATTTAAAAGCAGTTGATAAATCTTTATAGTTTGCTTTCTCGTAAACTTTTTTAGCTCTATCAAAAGCCTCAATAATACATGATCTGTAAACATACATTTATAGAATTAGATAGATATTGATACACTATCTGGAATAGTTCTTACCGAAACAATTTTTGGTGTAAGACATAGGCGCTCACATGTCCAGCATCTAAATACCTTACTTCAGCTCCTGGCCATATGTCCTCGAGATTCGAGCATCCATCTCGCGGTACGTACGCATCATCTCTTGCACACACTGCTATGATGAGGGAGGTGTCGAAGGGTACGGAGAAGTTCTTTAAATGTGTGCACTCATCCATCATTCCTCTCATAAATTGCAGTGCCTCTCTCTCCCACCAATTCGTTTTGGTGATGTCAATTTTCTTACTTTTACTCTGAGACGACGCGGGCAATATAAATTTCATTAGTTTCGTCAGCGCCGATCGCTCGGCCGTGTCCGGTTGTATTAGAGTTAAATTAGAATTACATGATACGTTTTTATCGAGCATATCCTTTAATGGCACAGGCTCACGGTTCGGGTCCATTTGATTGAGCTCAAGTGATTTAGATAAAAATATTGAATTATTCCCATCCTCAACCGAATTGTTATGCGTCTCACATTGGAGAGACTGTATTTTTCTGGTATCATCAATATCCTCTTTGAGCTCGTGCAGCGATCTATTAAAATTTTGTATAAAATTTTGACCAGCTGTAAAAGCATCGTCAACGATGGTAACCATTTTTGATAGACGTTCCCTATATTGGCCATCAGAGTAATACTGCGTCTCCAGCATGTCCCAATTAATTGATTGACTCATAACTCCCTGTTAAAGAATATGATGAATAATATATATGAATCAGTTGTAAATTAATAATAATTGTTACGAATGTTGTTAGTTGAAGAATTTCAAATTAAATTTGTTAGACAAAGCACCTTCCAGCTTAAATGGAGACTATGCAACCTTTTTTCATTAGCCCATTTACAAAAATTAAGTTTAACATAAAACCAACCGTAAAAGCTCGAAGCATGGATAGCTGAAAGTGTGATGTATTTTAAATACATCTATTTTGTATTACATACAGTGGTGAAAACAGCCGATGCAGTTGACCAAGATAAGCAGGGGACTAGGACTAAAGGCTTCGGCCAGTTCGTAGCAGCTAAAGATGCCATCTGAAAATATATTGATTAGAGTTGAAGCTATTATAAAATTGGATATCCTTAATACTTCTGTTAGATTTATAATTTATATTTTTAACACCTTTCATATAATCAAAGCGCATACTTACATGACCTCCCATTGATAAGCCAGTGATTCCCAGTGGACCAAATCCATTCCTTTCACACCAATGCAATAATACAAGACATTCGAGTATCAGACAGCCACCCATAACAAATATGTCAGAAACATTATGCAAATTCGATCGACTGTAACCAGAATACATTGATTGTTAAAAATTAGATTTAGATCCATTCTACATACACTTACATTTGATCGTCTGGTTTACGTAGTCCATAAAATGGATTTTCTAGTATAATAGATCCAATGTTTGCGTCTTTCAATAAAGGTTTTGCAATAAAGTTTCTTCGGCGCCAAAAAAACTACATTTATTACAAATTTATTACTTTGTTTAAGAGATTGTTGATTCGTTTAATATACTCACATGATCTCCAGTACCTGCTAAATGAATGCATATTGGTTTGTGGTGTTCATCATTCCACTTGTTTGGTAATAATAATTGAAAGTGAGCTTGTTGGGCTGCTTCTGGAACGACTCCCGGCATATGCAGCTCGAGAGGGGTTGTAAAATTGCCTTCTATCAGAGTCGAATCAGAATATGTCTTCTTCTTAGTTATTTCCACTGGATAGTCACGTGGTACGAGTTTAAAACATGTTTCCCGGCACGATATTATTTTCCGGAACTGAAATACTCTGAAAATAAATAAAAGTCAACTAATGGTTAGAGTGTACAGAAAATTGGCTGAGCAGTTAGATTATTTTGTTAAGTCAAAATACCAACAACATATCCTTATCAAGGCTTATGATTTAATCATTCTCCTTATCTAGAGCAAAATAAGTTCTGCAAATTATTCCCGTGACCAAAAAACAAATATCTGGAAAAAATGGCAAATGATTGCCACGTAATGAGAATATTAGTAACATAATTATCCAATTCAAAATCTGTGGTTCACAAAAGTCAACTTAAAAGGGGAATACCAGCAATTGGTTGGGGCTGTAAATCGATTTCCGCTTTTTATCGATATGGTCTCGCCTGCAGCAAGTTTTATTTTAATTTTAAAAGTCCACAGTAAACACACAGGTGTCCAAACATGTTAAGTACTTTCCTCATGGGCTCCAAGCACCACAATTGATGGGTGCGCTATCGAACTAATTTTTATTAATAAAATTTTAAGTGATTTGACTTATTACGTAAAGGATGCAAAGGAATAACAACAATACATACATACATATTTACATACGGATTGAACAGACCGCAAGTTCTCATGAATACAATTGTTTATATTTGACTTGCAGTTCGCTAACTTACCTATGTAAGTTTTCAGGCTTGCCCCATCCCTTCTCAAAAAATCTTGTAATAAGCATTCGCCGATAGAGACTGTCAAGTTTGCTGGGAGGCATGTTTTTATAAAAATAGTTGTCAAAACGGTGGGAGGTTTTACTGCACCCAACAAGGTGCTTAATTTATTTTAGTGGTTCGTAATAAATTGATAAATAGAACCATTTTGTGAACTGCTCAAATGAACATTCAAAATTATATCGATATCCTCTCAAAAAATTGATGGTAAGACAGTAAATAAATATCGAATTAATTTAAATATATTAAAAAAGGAATAGCTTGTTTTTAATAATTACCAAAAACGTGCTATACCTAAAGAGAATTTTTTTGTGAATTCACATCATATATAAACTACTTAATACAAAAAAAATACCAAATTATTCAATTCTTGCGATGATTTTAACGATACCATAAACATATGCAATTTCAGACCGGTTCGATGAAGGAACTATTTGTTTGTCGGCACTAGCAAAAGCTGAATTATTTTGTGTGTTTACAATTGCATTGTTATTGAAGGAAGCCAAATATTTAAATTGTGTAATTATGAATCCATGTGTATTGATTTTATCATATGGAAAACTGTCTGCAATGGAAGTGCTTGAAAGTATGTAAAATTTCTTAAGCAATCGGAAATACTGAGAGTAATATATGTAATTGAAAATATATAGTTGTTCATAAGGCAGAAAGCTGTAATGAATAGCAAATCTCAAAATACGCCTTTATTGTGTTCAATGTTAGTCTTAAATATGCCGGTATGATTCACTATATAGCATTTTCTGTATGACTCTTTTTTTTCAGATATATTAACTGAAATGAAGCAACCTAAGCTAATAACACCAAAAACATATGAATCTGTTGTTATAAATCATTATAAATGTGATATTAGAACTAAATATTACACTACGAGTATATATCTAATTCCATTCGATGGGAAGCTCGATAGAGTTCCAGTTGAATTAAAAACCATAATAGAAGCTTTAATTATCTACTTTGATCCATTTGATGTAAGTATAATTTAAGCCTAAATTAATATCATTAAACTATTATATTAATATTTCAGAGAACTTTCATAAACAGCCTCTCGGCCATTAACGACTTTTTAATATCAAACAACATTGAGTTGGGATTTTTAATAACAACTGCATTGTCGGATAAGCCAAATGAATTAACTTTTGAAGAACTGAAAGAAAATGCAAATGTAGTTTTTGATATAATAACACTGAAGGAAGATGAAGAAGACTCAGAGGAGCCAGAGAAATATTCGGAAATTGTGGAAGGCTTAGAAAATTTTGTGTGGTCTAACATAAAAACAAAGCCATCTTCCTGTAAGTTTTACATGTGATTATTTTCATATTTTGTAAAATTATTATTGATCAAAAATTTTTTAATTTTAGCTTCGAGTCGAAATCAATCAAATAGTGCCGAACAACTGGAAAATGAGCTAAATGATTTTGAAAAGCTGTTAATTACAGCCCAAAATTTGCGTAATGATACACATTTAACAAGAGACGAAATGTTAAATAAAGCGGAAGAATTAGCGGAGGCTATGTCGGCAATTTTAAATGATAATGATAGTGATTAACTTCAATAAATAAGATGTTATCAAAATATAATAGTATTTGACTATCTTAGTTCTATATTTCAGTCAGTTATTATTGATTAACTGTTGTCATTTTTTGTAAATTATTTGGAGAAACAACAACCGGCTTTAGCTCCTAGACCGATTTGCATTCGTTATATACTCGATAAATATTCTTACCAGAAATTTGCTGGGTCAGCATACTATTTTTAACACTAAAAATATACTATTTTTACGTTTAAAAATACCATATATAATCGAAGCTTTTTGGTATTTTAATAAATGTATTCGATAACATAATTTATTAGAAATTATCTGTATCTTTTTAATCATTATTAGTTCTGTCTCTGCATGTAAGTTTATTTTTAATATTTATTTATTATTAAAATCTGGTGGGTGATCGTGTAGTTTTGTGGTATTATATTCCATAATATGCATTCAGTTTTATTAATATATATGCGGTGGCGGTAAATTCGTGCAATAAGTAAATCCATACACATGAATATGAGGCAGAAATGTATATATTTATGTGTCATATATGCACTCATCTCGTGTATTCATTATTATTTCGTCTCAAGAAAAAACATTACTGCCAAAACACGCATATGTACATATATATGTTGCTTAAGTGTGTATGCAGTTATACAAATACTAAAAAAAGTAAATGGTGACTGTGCCGTTGAAAACACATACATACATACATGTATAAGTACGTATGTGCGAATGTGTGTAGATATGTACATACATATGTGCTGTGAAGCGTATATAAAAGCAATATTCATTTGTGCGTACATTACATATGGTATATACTTATGATGTGCTTATCTAATAATTTATAAAGTCAAAACAGAAAGCCCCAAGCATTTTCCCCTTGTAGTAAATGGCGATTTGAGCACTTGAGCACACCTACATCTGAATGCATGTTGCCTGTATGTTCATACATATGTATATAATATTTCATATTGTTATTACACGCCAACAATAATAAAATAACATTAATGTAGTAGTAGTTTATTTTCAGACTTACGACGCCTAAGTCGTATACTTCTGTATTTATTTAAGTATTAAATTGTCTTTCTCTGAGGTAATAAGAGTTAGTCATCAAAAATGTGTACATAGTTTCTTGTGCACCGTTCGTAGGTTAATAGCCCGATTTCACTATGTACATACATACATACATTCTCTTTACTAACTTAATTTATAATTGCTCTATGTTTATAATGAATGCAAGGCTAAAAGCAATGACTATGACGTTTCGAAATTCATTACTGTAGTTTATTAGGCATAGAATATTATTATTTCAGAATATTGCATGTTAAAGTTGTCTAGCAAGTGCTTTCGACCATAAATCTCACTTCCAACTATTAACTCATCTGTGTCTTGTGTTAAGCAACATATATTTTGTCCTAGGGCATAAATAGCAGCTGTATATAGTGATGACACTGAGGTGTTTTCCATATTATCGATCACAATGCGATGATTAGTGTTTTAATATGTCATCAGAAATACCGGCATTCTCTTAGAAATTAGTGAATGTTTACATTCTCTTCGTTGATGGGGTAAATGACTAAAAAGGAAGGATCGTATAGGAAACAACTTTCTGTTGTTGTGCTTGTCGTTAGTAAAAAATCGTATTCTTTTAACAAAACCGTACAAATAGTATTTAATATAAAAACGCTATTGTATGTAAACATTGTTAGGGATGTTTCTTCGAAGTTACAAATTTGTAGTTCCTGCGCATGCGCAAGTTTTACATTATTGATTTGTGCAAAAGTATTTTTTTGAGCCACACGCGTTTTGTGAAAATGATTGTTTCAAAAGCTATCAAAAATTACAGAATGTAACAAACTGAAAATCATATTCAACTTCATTTAACTGTCATACTGTTTCCTTAAAACATACAATTTTTATATATTTTTCCACATTTTGTAAATAAACGTTTTTTCTTTTTCTGCAGACAGAAAATTGAGCAAATCGGCAAAATGACGCAGATGTCGCAAGACGAAATTATAAGCAATACAAAAACTGTTTTGCAAGGCTTGGAAGCCTTGCGAGTTGAACATGTTTCGATTATGAACGGAATATCCGAAGTTCAAAAAGATAATGAGAAATCTGATATATTACGAAAGAACATAGAGAGCATTGAACTTGGCTTGAGCGAGGCGCAGGTCATGATGGCCCTAACATCGCACTTGCAAAACATCGAAGCTGAAAAGCAAAAACTCAAAACACAAGTTCGCCGTCTTCATCAAGAAAACGCTTGGCTGCGCGACGAGCTAGCCAACACCCAACAGAAATTCCAAGCATCTGAACAACTAGTGGCACAACTCGAAGAGGAAAAGAAACATCTTGAATTTATGGCATCTGTACGAAAATATGATGACAATCAAGAGCAAGATGAATCCTGCGAGAAGTCCCGCAACGATCCAGTTGTCGAGCTCTTTCCAGATGAAGAAAATGATGATAGACATAATATGTCACCCACGCCTCCAAGCCAGTTTGCTAATCAAACTTCTGGCTACGAGATACCAGCCAGGTTGCGCACTCTTCATAATCTTGTGATTCAATATGCATCACAGGGCAGGTATGTAATCATAAATATAAAATATATGATATAATGGATTAGTGGAATGTAAAGAAATGGGTGCAATTTTCCTTTTTATTAAAATTCGTTTTAATATGTATATAAACATATTTCACAGATATGAAGTAGCAGTACCGCTATGCAAGCAGGCACTTGAAGATCTTGAAAAGACCAGTGGTCACGATCATCCCGATGTGGCAACAATGTTAAATATTTTAGCACTTGTCTACCGTGATCAAGTTAGTATAAATTAAAAGTAATCTCATCAACACAACTAATGTCTACTAATATATATTTCAGAACAAGTACAAGGAGGCTGCCAATTTATTGAATGATGCTCTGTCCATTCGTGGCAAGACTTTGGGAGAGAATCATCCAGCCGTAGCAGCAACATTAAACAACTTAGCTGTGCTCTATGGCAAGCGTGGCAAATACAAGGATGCCGAACCACTTTGCAAGCGTGCTCTTGAAATACGCGAGAAAGTTTTGGGCAAGGACCATCCAGATGTTGCAAAGCAACTAAATAATTTGGCTCTTCTTTGCCAAAACCAAAGCAAATATGATGAAGTTGAGAAATACTATCAAAGAGCTCTTGATATATATGAATCAAAACTTGGTCCCGATGATCCGAATGTGGCTAAAACGAAGAATAATTTGGCTGGATGCTATCTGAAGCAAGGTAGATACGCAGAAGCTGAAATCCTTTACAAGCAGGTGTTGACAAGAGCCCATGAGCGAGAGTTTGGTGCGATTGATAGCAAAAATAAACCCATTTGGCAGGTAATTTCAAGAATTTGTGTAATTTTTGCGTTTGTCTTTGATTAAAGTAAGTTGGTGCTTAAATTAATCCAATAGGTAACCAATGTGCATTCTACATAAGCGGTTTATTTTACATTTTTATCATTTAAGAAATGTGTGACTGCGCTTTTCATAAATTTGTTAATAAACATTTATCATTATAACTAATTTGCATTAATGCCTTTTCGTTATTGTTTATTTTAGGTGGCTGAGGAGCGCGAAGAACACAAATATGACAAACGTGAGAACACACCATATGGAGAGTACGGAGGATGGCACAAAGCTGCTAAGGTCGACTCACCCACTGTTACAACAACGCTGAAGAACCTGGGCGCACTCTACAGACGACAGGGTATGTTCGAGGCAGCTGAAACTCTTGAGGACTGCGCCATGCGCAGTAAAAAGGAGGCCTACGATTTGGCTAAACAAACTAAGGTCGCACAACTTCTGACGTCGACTGAAAAGCGACGATCGAAGCAAATGAATGATATGGACTTTTCGGATGAGGTAAATTAACGAACTGAAATTAATCTATAATGCATGTTTAATATACCTCGATATATATAAACAAGTAGAACAATCAAGATATTTATTTGCAATTCTGCACTTTTGATGAGTGCGAAGATGAAGAGATGCAGGATTGGTTAGTATAAATGCACATTTATTTTAACAACACACTAAGTTAAATTCACTTATAAAATAGACAAAACAGTTTAGTTTGTTTCAGTACTACCAATAACTAATTTATTCCATTGTCTCTTTTCCAGAAATCCATAAAGCCTTAAGCACATTCTTTGTCGTCAATCGTAATTGTGGAAACAGTGTGCTCCTTATGAATAAGCTAACTCGAACATTAACATTATTTATTCATTCCTTAATATTAATTTGGTCAATTTTCTCAATAACGGTATGAAATCTAAAATCAAATCTTATTACAAATAAAAACTGTGTTTTTTTAATATTTCTACAATTTGCTTATACAAAATATATTTTAACCGATTATTGAGAGAAGTGACTTAAGTTGACTCAAGCATAATTAAGTAATTATACCATGTTTTATATAATTTGTTAATTTTACAAAATATAGGAACGGCTTTTTAATAAACAACCAAAAATAAGTATCGATAAAATTCAATAAAATGTGTCTTAACTGGTTAATTGTATTAACCGTTTATCCACTAATTAATGTAAAACAGGAATATATAAGAAATTAGAATAAGGAATTTTTATGATATGGGAAATGTTTTCGAGAGAATTTCATTTGGTGTTAGATTTTGTCGCATTCAACTTAAAGCATATAGTTCAGTCATTTATTTCATAATCAAAAAAATCCCATTTTATACATAAATATATATATATAAAATTAATGCGTTAATAATATTAATTATATTTCAATAGAGACAGCTCGCGTTCATCGAAGACACTTTTAGCATAATTAATCTGTAAGGAAAGACATATTCATTATAATATAGATTTATAAGCCATGGGCAATCAATTGTCTAGTTTATTATAAGAGCTCTACTTACACATCTAGACACAGCCTCTGCACATTCCTCTGTTCGACAACGAATTCGCGGTCGGGTAATCTTTGGTAAGTTTGTTGATATTTCAATGTAGTAACTCGATGTTACTTTACTTGCAGATGGGGCAGTGCCCGTGTTAGTTGTTAATGGATGACAGGATAGAATTTCACTGAGGTGACACTCAAACATAACAGTTGGATTGCCTTCGCATATTGAGAATATGCGAACATATTCCGTTGAAATGAGGAGTCGTAATCTAGCCTCTTTATCGCTCCAAAGATTTGGCTCATAGAATATTATTTTCTCCACAAAGTTTTTGCGGTTTATTATGTAAAGGTACTCTTGCCCCTTGCTTTGACGACTGGAGTATGGTGGTAAAAGACCACCAGGTGCGCCTGTCACGCATCTTGGCAAGCGTTTTCGTTTCGGAGCCTGGCGCTGTGAATCTCGGCTGGTTTCTCGAACAGCACTGGCCGTCTCTGAGGCCAGGTCAAGCATTCCGATAATTGGTTTCGTCACAGTGCCCACAAGTCCTTTGCCCAAGCCGCTGAGGAAGCCAGGAACACCATCGGCATGGGCACCATCGTATGTGTGTCGAACAATGCTAGTGACTCCCCCAAGCAAACCAAACCCAAAGCCTTTTATGCCAGCAGCAAGATGACCTCCAGATGTATTTGATTGTAGCTCCAAAATTCGTTGCCTCGTTTCGTTGTCGTGATCATCCAGCACAACCTTTCCCAGACTATCCGATAATGTTTCTGTTAGCTTTGCTGTAGAGTTGGAAATGCCATGGGTTACATTTTTAACCAGACTTTTCACAGAGCCTTCAAAGATCAGTCCAGATACACCTTCAGAGAGATCGTTGGCGAATCCCAAAGGATTTCCTAAGAAATCAACACTTCCCAATATCGATGCTGCGTGCCACTTAATTTGGTTGATGTAGTGCATTTTTATCGCTCGCAGATAAACATCAATTGTCTCAAAATGATATTTGTGAGAGAAATGATCGAGCTCTATTAAAGCATCTTCAAATTTGATCAAAGTGAGGCCCAACGATTTTTTTGTTCTTTGCAAATCCTCAGGCAGTTTAGATGCAGTATAGGCAGAGAGACGAACCTATTAATATTGAATAGAAATGTAAGTAAGGAAAATAGAAGCTAATTTATCAGTTTTCATTTACCTGAGTCGAACCAATAAAAAATTTTTCAAAGTAAAATCTTTTCATATCATTCTCAAACGATCTGTCCTTAAAATCTTCATAATCCGAAGGCAAGAATGAGTCCTGTAGATTTTCTTTGCCATAGCCAAGAAATGAGGCAATCTTCAGTATCAGCTTCTCCTCTAGGTACATTATACAGGGCTTAACATCCAACGTCAAGTATTGAAATATTAAAGCATTCTTATTGGGACTGGGCAACAGCTTAAGCGTAAGCAGCACAGCTTCCTGTTTCTCGTCGTCGTCTTTATTTGGCAAGCAGCTATGCAGTGTCACTTGGCTAGCTGAGTCCAATAGTTGATTGTCAATTTGTATGTAGGCTATATTTAGATCGATTGACTTCTGAACAGGTGTATCTATGAACTCGGCTATTATGTTGTCCATGCTTAGAAAGATGATCTCCTCACAGGGCTTTAATGTTATTATGGAAATTCCTATGCCCTTAGGCAATTGGACATTTATCTGAAATTAAAAAGATAATTGAGTAAGCATTTGAATAAAATATTAAACTGCATGTCATGTTACCTGATATTCATAGGAAGCATTCGATTTTGCCTTATCAACGATGGGTCTGTTATTGAAGGATGCATGGGTCCAAAGTAAATCTGGCGCCAGAAATGTTTCATTTGGCTTTAGTTTAATATCACATATTTGAACTGTGCAAATTGGCCCATCCATTTTGGTCGATATTTCCAATTGCCCAGAGCCAGGACGTAGTTTTTGAGCGACGAGATGTTGTTCGCGTGGAGTTAAATCGCGACATTTTGAGCTATGCCTAATACGTCCGACCACTGCCTCGGCGCCAGCCCTTAGACCATGTTTATGAGGTGGAGACTGTTAAACGAGATTCCATTAGAAATTATATGCATAGGAAATATTTATATACTCAATCTTACCTGCACACACATATTCGCATGACACATGAGTCGTCCGTTTTCGAATCTCCATGTCTGAGTCGTGGCCCTCTGTTTATTGGGCGTGCGTACTACTAGCGCTGTAAACTCGGTCGGATTCGGTGGTTTTTCTAAATCTAATACCAAACGCACAGCGCTTGCTTCGTTCGTTTGCACCGGTGGTGTTGATCCTTCGTGCTCCAGTTGACCATTCGAATTCATCAGCCACAGCTGCGAACGATCTCCAGAGTTCTTTTCCATTATGACGACCCTTTTGTCAATAACACCCAACACTAATTGCTTGAATTTGTCATCTGGCTTGTCGCCATCTCGCTTGAATTGATCGAAGGTGTCGTGGAACGCAATGTATATGAAGTTGGAGTAGGTCAAAGTTTTACTAATGTTTGCATTTTCAATTGGAAACTCAACAATGTTTCCTCCAGGCGCTTCCATGAGCAATATCTTGCCGGCCAAGGGATCATCCATGACATATGATAAGGCCGACTGCGGTCGCACAGGCGTAGGCCATAAAGGCTTCGAGCCCTTCTGTGAAAAATTGATAACCACCTCAGAGAAGTTATCAATTCTAATGGGAGGTGGCAAACTGCGAGCATCCGTGAACAGAAGTATGAACGTCGCACCTCTCGATATGATTTCCAATCTTAGGAAAAACATTTCACACCATTCATTGCGTATGTTGATATACAAACTCTGGACCTCATTAATCGGTATGCCCTTAGACCAGCAACAACATTCGACATCTGCTATTCGTACACAAATCAATGGCTCTCGATCCCAATTGGCCCAGTGAAAGGGGAAATTGCAATCAACGGGCGCTGAGATAACATGACTGGCATTGGTGACATCCTAAAATAAAGGTAGTTATTAATAATATGCTATATTCTTAGCCTTAGAGATTATTTGAGGCACTTACATTATGCACAATATTACATTTCTGTGTAAACTCCAGCTGGTGGCCACTTTTGTTGTAGAGATGAAAGCGCGGAGACAATGTCACAAATGTTGTGCTCGCATATAAACCTCGGCCACGGCGAACTTTAATGCCAATTTTATAGCATCCCGGTCCGCTTTCGGTGCGCAGTTCCCTATATGTTATGTTCTTGATCATGCTGAAGCTTTTGCACCACTGCAAAATTTATATATTAAAATGAATATTGACTTTACAAACCAGTTTAGTAAACTCACCTGATTATTGGCACCGAAGGTGTTGCCTAATCTCACTTCCAGATTGGGGGATCCTTCTTGATCGGAAAAGGAGAACATTAAGGGCGAAACTTGTCGTGCGCGTTCGTGCTCATCAAATTGGCCAGCTGCTATCTTATTGGTGCCCTCTTGTTTGTAAATCAGTGGAAGACCGGACTTATTCACAATCCAAATGGGCGCACTTATATATATTTCCATGCCTCTGCCCTTCAGGGATTGTATTGATACGTGGAGATGGAGCTCTCTGTTCTTAGCATCGAGTAGCTTCAACTTCGGCTCGACTATCCCTTTATGATTCGTTGGCACCTTTAGCTGGCCAGAAACTTGGAAATTATCTAAGGTGATGCTCAAGTTGAACGACTGGCTTGTATTCTTATTATAGATATTTATGCTCTCGAAGGCGTTTATACGTCCTGTACTCGATCCATTTATATTATAGCTTAGATCACAGCAAAGCATATTCTTGAGCATTAGAGGCGATAGAAGTGTGATTGAATGGCCGGGCATATTTTGATCTTTATAGGGATACATTTCCCTGCTTATGCTGACGAGTGTATACAATATGCTTTTGCTGGCATCGTAGCAGCTGTACAAATTTTCTACGACGTCATTACCGCACTGCTTCCAAGCTATTTCCTCATTGCTGAACCCGACATCCTCATTTTTGGACTTGGACTTAGGATCACATGGTATATGGGAAATATATAGAGCGGCGTCTATAAACTTCAATGGAACGCACTGCTCATCATTTGGCCGAATGGTGGTTATAGCTGAGGCTGCATCGACTTGATTTTTATTTATTACCATCTTCAGGTATATATCATGATCCAATTTGTTGATCACCCGCAAAGGGGACATCACCTTGATCAACTTTTGTGCAGAGCCCATCAGGGAAATATCAAAAATTATACGGGTTTTCTTTTCGTAATGTGAATCGAGTATTGTTGATCGGAAATACATGCCCACCTTGTCTATGGAAATGGGTCCAATTAAGGTCCAGCCATGGATCTGTACTAGAATCTGATGTAGATTCAATCGATGTGAATCAATGTGCCGCAGTTTACTTTTCTGACTAAAATCAAAGGTTTTTGTTTCCTCTGGCTGCACTGACGTCCAGTTCTTAATTATATCCAACTGCTGGAAGTCCGAGCACGTCAAGTCCCCAAGCTGAGCGTAGATGGGCTTGAAGAGTAGCGCAGAGCCAGTCAGATTCTGCAAGGCAAAGGGCACAAAGGGTGCACGTTGACGGAAATTGGCATTATCGAGGGAATGAAAGTCACTTGTCCAATTCTTAGATACCATGTGAAAGAGCTCGATCAGAGTGGAAGTTATGTTTATCTTGAGTAATTGTTTGCTGTTCAAGAAGACTTCAAATCGCTTCTTCTTGTCGAAATGGGTCTTTTTATATTTCCATGTCGCAGCGCATTGCCACATTTCGGCAAGCGGCTCCCAGCCACTGAGCCGCCGATTGTAATAGTTGAGCGTTACTTCAGTGTCCAGATCTCCCTCTGCCGTATTTGAGTTTAGGTTTTCAGCTTCCATTAGGTTCGCTTGAAATTTGTATTTTAGCAAAACCTTCGTCAGTGATATCTCAAGAAGCGGCACATCGGCATCCATGCAATCGTCGATTACGCACATGGATATGCAATTGGCATCCAACACGGCAGTCTTCAATTCCAGTGCGGGATTGCGAGCTGTGCTGCGCTTCTGCTGGGACAACCACAACGCAGCATCGTTTAATTTCCAATTGTTAAGTTCCATGGCAACCCAGCAGTTTGTTATCTCAAATCCCATAGCCAGGAGCGGGGCGATCTTTTCGAATTCCGAATTCGATTTGGACAAAACATTCGGCGGAGTTGAGGCCTGTGTGGGTATGGAGCTGATCATTCTCAGAAACAGTTTCATGTCGATGTAGGACAATCGTATATTCAATTGCTTTTGCACAACAATATTTAGGCAATTATTTCTTAGCTCGACGTTCAGAGTAAATGGATCGATTATGGACAGCGCACTGTCGTCTTCAGCATCCAGAATGCATGAGAATATTTCCAAATGATTTATATTGATCGACAGTGGTACACAATGGTTATGTGGCTTATACGAAATTACGGTTGTGCTCTTTAATATAACGGCGTTTGAGTCAAGACGATTGCACTGTTCAGCAAATATTATTTCAGAGTCTGTCACATTTATAATATATTCAGAAACTGAATTATCTGCCGTCTGAGTATTATCTGTTTGAGTGAGTTGTGCAGCTCTTGGATTTACGGCGGCTGCAGTTAACGGTTCCTCTTCGAAAAACTTTTTTAAGCTATCCAAAAAGTCTAAAATTCCAATTACTCTCATATCGTTCAACATAATCGTGTATTTGCATAGATTCAAGCGTTTTCTGCAATGGATCTCCACTTGAGCTGAATGCTTCGGAACTGTTTCCTTCTTGGACGGCTGCAATATGTTTCTAAACACATTTCCATTGTTCGTGCCATCGCTAGGCCTCTCATCCACAATCAAAATGTTGCTTGATATCAGATCAATATCCTGTGAGCCATCGTTTAACATATCGATTTCCAGCTGCGATCTGATGAAGTGTATGCAAGCCAGCGACTCGTGTACAAAGTCTGGCATCGTGTTTGTGTTTTGAACCACCATTATGGAGACGTCTTCGAGCAGTATTCTTATCGAAAGCAATGTTATAACATTTGTGGTGTCCTCGTTTTTGGAAAATAAACTCAAGGCAGAAAAGGCTTCAATAGAGGAACCTGTGTTGTTAAAGCTATTGTAGTACACATCATCTATGGGCTCGCCTATATTGTTATTTAACAGGCCTCGAATTAGCTTGTAATTTTGTATATTGAGCGTTGCGTTCAATTTGGAGAAAGTTCCCTTCACACTGATATCGGGGCAGACGCGAATGCTATCCGTTGATAGATTCCGTTCGACCTGAAGGTCTAGGTAGCATGATTCCTTAAACAATCGACTGCCCTTAACAAAGCACGTATTTGCAATATTGATAAAGACTTCCTTATCGTAACTGCTCTCCAATTTATCCACACTACGTTCACCCGAAAATAAGTTGATGTTGACCAAATCGATGTGCATAACGTCCAAAATTTCATCTTGAGTTTTCGTTGCTTTCCCCTTTTTGCTTATGATGCACTCTTCGCTCGAGAAGTGAAAGCTGTTCTTCAGTGTAAACTGTCCGAGGTATGCAATCAATACGTGATTGCTGTTGTAACAGGCGGGTAAGACGATCACAGGCGAAGCAGCTTGAATGCAAAGTTTTATTTTGGTGGGCTGGTCTTTCTGAATCCTATCGACATTATGTTTCTTCAACTTTCTGATTACGGGCTGCAAATAGGAACTTCAATTAATTTCAAAATATATATGAATGGATTAGATATTACAGTTTGTAGTTGCAAGAGCTCCTTGACAAATAAATGAAGTTCAACTATGAAACGTTTGGTGTGAATATAGTGAACCGATGACATGTTTATCCAAAGAACTGCATCAGCATTAATGCTATTTGGTGTCTCAATGTCCGGAATTTTTCTTAAGAAAAAATTCATATGAATATACCATACATATATAAATTTTGTTCTGCTTCGAGTCTATTTACCTTTTATATACAAAATTTAAAGCTTCTGAGCCGCTCGTTAAGAAACGTTCCTTATATATATATCCGTATTTGGTTAGATCGTAAACAGCTATGGAACCCAAACAACCCTCAACAGCTTTGTAAGCAGCTTCTTGTATTATCGAGAATGTTGCATTGGATACATTTATTCTAGATAATACAGCTTCATTGCGAGTCGATGTGAAGTTCAGTGAACGTATTGACACATTCAGTTTGCTGCTGAATTCAGAAACACCTAAAAAGAAAACACTTCTATTATATAAAAGAAAGTAAACTAGTATTTGGTACTTACTCTTTGGTAAACTATTTTTCTGCTCAGCCAGGGACTGGGTTTTTTCCGTATCGGCCACCAAACCAAAGAAATCAAATATCGTATACCATCTGTCTACGCAAATCATCAAGTTCAAGCAATTGAACTCGATGGAATTTTGCTTTTCAACCTTTAAAAGCCGCCTCGTATGCGATCTATAGATGACTAAATTGTTTCCCTTCCTCTCAGCAATATCATTTGAATTACAGAGACCTGCCTTGTGCTTATGGATTTCTCTCTGCTTTATGTGCTCGCACAAATTGGATATGGATGTTGATATAGACTTGTGCTTGGCACAATAACTGGGTAAATCGGGGCACGATGACGACGTTCGACCTTTCCTTTGATATGTCTTCTCCACATTAATCGAGGTAACCATATTTCGGAACGGCGATGAAATTTCTGACTTCAAGTCTTCCATTAGCACAGAGTTCAAAACAACTTTCAGATCTTCATCTTGGTCTCGCGTGCGATGCTTTACAAAGAAGTCTTTAAAGGTAACATTTACCAGGGGCTCATGACTTTCATTCTGCAAATTGATCTCCAGCACAGGCACTGAGAACTTTACAGTTGTCTTCATACGCTGTACATCAGTTACATTCTCGTTCGGTACATTCGCATTAGCCATATTTAGTTTCACATTATCCGAGCCACTTGAAAAATTAGTTCCATTTTGAATGGCCTCCATTAAGTTCTTGTATTGCTTTCGATACAGCGTTACTCTTAAGGTTTCAACCATGCTGCCCTCCACCTAACAAATTTTAGCAATACATTTTTATTTATACTTAAAAATCCTGTTTTTTATACACTTACCAATAGAGTTTGAATTTGCCTTTCGTCGTCTTTTGTATCGTTGTACCCGGTATATACATTTAATGATATCGCCGTGTCGTGCAGTATGGGAAAAGCATCCTGTTTGTTTTCATACATTTTGCTTGCTATGGGTAAAGTGTAGGTCCAGTCTTCCTTCTGCTCATCAATGTTTAATGAAAATAAATTGATGTTTTTCACTTCGATAGCATATTTAACTATCACATCCTCGCTAATATTCTTCATCTTCTGATGAATATCATTATTGCGCACACTAATTTTTCCCAAATTAGCAATAAAAACTTCTTTACTGTCATTCGAAACGGGAAGAACGATAATAGGACTACTTATAATAACATCAAGTCTAAAATAACACGTTGAATAATTAGACAATTTACAAATGTATATTTATTATGGATTTGCTTACGATATCAATGAATTTTCCTGATTTTTATTTGGCTGCGGTGGATTCGTCTGATAATTAACATCTTTGATTTGCTGCACAAATTCTTTAGCCATGTCCGTGGCTTTGTTTCCAATGGAAGTTACAAACTCTCTGTAAGGTAAATGTTATTTTGTTCAATATAAATTACAAAAGTCTGCGCAACTTCGTAAGAAACTTACTTCAGCCCCTGTTTAAAACTTGTTATACAAAAATTAAAGTCTTGCAAAAATCTCGGACTGTGTGTATATGATACAGAGGCCATTCGAACACTTAGACTGACTGCATTATTATCGCTCCAGAGATTTGTGAAACTTAATGCATCGATTTGATCACATTTCTCATCCTCGACGTTATTTAAATATATTTCGTTCGAGAGTTTATTTAGCACTGATTGCCGATTCGTTTCTGACTCTGGATCTCGACCAATGGACAGAATTCGTTGATATCGTACACCTTGTGGAGTAATATCAATAATTTGTATGCCTCCCAAAGATCCATTAATTGATAAGCTTGATTGCATCGAAACATTGATTTTTGCTTCGCTGACTGTTAATGTTCCCACTTTTCGTGCTATCTCATATTTATCACGTTTTATGGTGTAGAGTATTAAGACATTTAAACGAAAGAAATCAAAGATTATTTCGTGTTGGTTATGATCGAGGGAGCCCTCAGTTTCTTTAAGCTCCAGCGCCGGTTCCCTATTAACGTGATCTCCAATATTTTCGAACATTTTCTGACCACGAAAAATACGTTCAGCAAAGTTTAAAAGCTCCAAAATTGTTTCTTGATTGGCTGCAAAACACAACAAATTTAGGATTTCATAATAATAATAATAATTACATTTAATAATACAAACCAATTATTTCCAAGCTATTGAATGATATTTTGGATGTGTGTAGAAAGGAGGACTTATTTGTATCGGATTGAACAATATTGATATCAATATTAATGAGCGCATTCAATTCACTTTCTTCATCGCGATCTATTGATGTACCTGGAAGTATTTATGTCCATATTTATTTTATCGAGTACAAACAAATAGATTCCGATTACCACTTTGAATATTTTGCACAGCCTTTGTGATTATATGCGGACTTGTCGGCCTGTGATATATTGAAGAGTCTGGAGATCCTGGAGTAACAGGAGAACAGGCTGTGCTATGCTTAAGACTTCCAGAAAAACTGTCCATACTGAAACCAAAGAAATTTTAAAGTAAATACATATTTATTCAGAAATGAATTCTTATATATTCTAATTATTATAAAAAAAGGGAATCCTAAATTCCATTAAAAGTAATAATTATGATTAGAACAGTATGCAAAGAAATTTGCAAGACATCATATTTATACAACTATTTATTTTCTAATGATTTAATGACAATTACCTTAATGATGATTATCATAATAACCATTTACATAATGATCAATTAGAAATAAGAAACTCGTCACCTATGCAACTATTATTATACGTAAATAAAATATAAACTTAAAATTATTAGTGTAACACATTAATATAGCACAATTACATTCGGTTTATCATACTTAATAATACTATTTAAATATTTTCATAAATTCAGAAGGAATGATCAGCACAGTGATCACTCACACAATTATACAACAATTATTATACACAATTAAAATAGACAATTAAAAATATTAATATTAATAATCAATAATTCAGCTTATCATAATTAATATTACTAACACATCCAGAAGAAGAAGAAGCAGCACTGCACAGCACCGCACTGAACGACCGATCCACCCTCAGGTCACAAAAACGACTGACGAGCTGCTGCTGCAGACCTCCTCCTTTATATGGGGCGACGCTCGCACTCAAACTCAGGCCTTGAGCCTTTTCTGTGTTAGTGAGTCGCGAACGAACATTTGACGCCAAATAATAATTCCTCTCTCATTTTTAAGCACTCTTACACAATTTAACTGCTCCTATTGAGCTCTTCTTCCATTTCTATAGGACACCAATACTAGTAAACTCTGAAGACACAGACGGACTTTTGTACATACATACTTGGTGCATATCGTGCATATAGCCCTGATCAAAGATATAAAAGTGTATTTTGGACATGCCACGCCTTTTTCTGCCTGCTATACCACTCTATATAAATTTCTCCTTTGCATTTATATATGTACATATACAATTTCCGGCAAAACTATATGATATTAGTTTTTAGATCATAAACTAATTCGTGTATCATATATATTAAATACATACCCCACATTTCGATGGCTAGCAACCAAGAGCTCAAAGTCTGGACCGAAAGACTGAATTGCATCAACAAGCAGCAGCCCATGGACGGACATTGTTATTGTGGTTTCCTTTCCCGTTGTCACCAGACCGGCTCTAGCTCCAATAATTTGCAATTCAGCAATGCTCTTCTCTTTAGATTGCATTTCGATGATGAGTTGCCCAATTCCAAACTGAACAACCAAATGACTACCATCTGCATTATAGTAGGGCTGACTAGTATCATCTGTTGGTATGCGACTTTCGGTTTCATTTGTTGGTTTATTATTCTTTAGCCTGGGATTGTTGGTAATTGGATGAATTATAGCTAGAAAGTGTTTTATTTTGTTCTCATTGCCATGTATTAATATCATAGGGCACGTGCCGAACAGAGTGAGAGATGGATATTCCGGGTCTGATGTGAAGACAATACGCTGTTCCACTGTTAGCGTGATGTTGAATTTATCAATTAAATGAAAATTCGAAGAAGTCTTCAAGCTCGCTTGCCATCTCTCCTGGTATTTGCATACTAATACTTGCAAATTGGTAAAATTGATAGTATATGTATTATAGATTTTACTATGCAATGCCGATTCCAGTTGAGTGTTCTTGTTCAATAAGTCCTTGAACATATTTTCATTTATGGTTGGCGATTCTGAACCACTTTTCTCTGAGCCAGGTGGAGTTGAGCAGGGAGTTAAATAGGTTTCATCATCATCATCATCATCATCGATGGCCCCATTCTCCTCTGTTGGGCAAGTATCCTCTGTCTTCGATATAAATGTTGACGCTTTCTTTTGAAAGTCCGATTTGATTAATTGGAGTTTGCCAAAATCCATTAATACCATCAGCGAATTTTCGATTTTGTAATTTTCCAAAAATATTATTCGTGGTGCAAATACTTCAATTTCAAAAGTCCAAATCTTTCTATTCGCCTGAAAATAAGAAAAAATCTCTGATATAATAAAAGTAATATTATTATAATAAAAGTCCTTACCTCATTTCCCAGAAACATTTGATTCCAAGAACTTAGAAACTTTCGCTCTTTTTCACTACTATATTTATCTCTAATTAAATACTGCACTTTATTGGAAGGAGTAAAGAAATTTAAAAACCAATCAACGGCATCTTGATTGTATATCAAATCTAAGCTTTTTGACTTAATTATAAGGCGGTATTGTAACTGATCATCATTTTCATATTGTAATTGAAATAATGGGTCCTGTTTGTTTGTGGAATTAACCAATTGTTTTATATCCGGCGGATTTATTGCTGTCGATCGATCGGTCTGAGGTTTGATTAAGTAACAATGCTTTGAATCCTTGTTGGTTTTATCTAATAAATAAACTTCTCCCAACGATATGCCAACCACATATGAAGTAAATAAGGGATTTAACTGTAGAAATGATGATAAATTATTGAATTGCATTTCTATTGATTTGCTATCATCGCTCTTTGTCGATTCTTCGGTTTGTAAGATGATGAAACCCTTCAGGAGTTCAATAGTAAAATATCCAAATATTGTATCACATTTCATATGAGACTGACTCTGCAGTGAGTGCTCGAGTGCAACCAAAATATCATCTTCTAGATTTTGTAATGATTCATCCTGCTCTGCAGAGGCTGTTGAATTGTTTCCATACCAGCCCATCCAGTTGGGAAACCAATGAAATAGCATTCCCTTGCCTTTGACTTGGTCAGACTTAATTGAAATACCTTTTGAGTACACTTTATCAAAGCATATTCTGCGCATTATGATTAGATCTGCAACTTTTCTATCACTCTCAATATACGCTTTAAATTCTTTGTCGTCGTTGGACAAGTTTTCGTTGGGATTCAATATAACTGCTTGACAAATTCTCATGTAACGCAAATTCTCTTTGAGTGTTAGAAACTTTTCATCTTTTGTTTTAAGTTCACGGCCATAACAAATGAGAACATATCTCCACCACATTCTTGGATTTTCCTTAATACTGTAGGTTGGTCTTTTCAAACGAAATTGACAAATCTCTTTTATCTGTTGAATTCCAGCTAATTTATCCTGTATCTCATCATGTTGCGCCTGAAGCGGAATTAAGCTGCATTAATTATTTAAATTCAATTCTATTTAGCTTACCTTGCTGAGAACAATTATAACTTCAGGTACTAGAAGATCACAAGAAACTCGCGGTTTGTCTTTTGAGCGTATCACTTGGGGAGATTTTTCTCGCTTCCATCTGGCTATTGCACCAATGGGCTTGATTATGAACTCATGTGGGCGCAGTTGACATGTTGGATTCATATTGGTTAGTAGCTCTTGATTTGTGAACTTCTGACATTTGATGTCATCGTGCAATGTGTCCCAATATAGGGATAGCTCTTTCAGCTCAACGACCTTAAAATTAATATCGTTATTAACCGATTTATTGGAGCCCGTCGCCCAGTTGCAATCACAGCTTTGTGCAGTTAGAGAACCAATTTTGATGCCAGTCGCAATTTTGCTTTTGCCCACATCAACAACATCTTCGTATCGAAAGTGAACATCAAATATTTTAAGTTCAATATTATCAATGATATTTGTTGCCATATTTGTGCCATACTTGAGCCAATTATTATACGAAGAAAAGTAATACGATTCTATTTGCTTTCCCTTTTCAGAGCGCCATTTAGCCTCTGCAGTGTCTAACAGAGATTGCTTATACTCCAGGTTAAGGAGTTTCTCCTTCACTTCATCCCAGTTCTCGAAGTCTTTTGGCGTGACGACGCAGAAGAGCCCTTCCACGGAAATACACCATGGCGACGTACGAAATTGACGAACCGGCACTTGGAGCTTTATTTTACCTATGCTACCCGCTGAGACTTCTATGGGCAGGCCGAACGAGCGCAGCGCATCCTTTCGGATGGGAATGTTTTCAAGCTCGACTTCTCCTAGAGTTTGTTTGATGAATATGAGTAATTTATTTCGTAATAGTATTTGTGTGCTTTTATACCTGATAGCAGTGCAACAGACAGTTGAGCAGAGTTCAAATTTTCTAAATACTTCCCGAGATAGGTATTTAAGACCCACGTAATCAAATCCCTTAACATTATTGTGTTCTTAGAACTTTAGAGGCGCATCCAATGTTTAATATTTATATTGATTATACAGGTGTTGCGATATCAAAACAAACACAAAATTTAGTTTTGTAGACTTATAAGATACGAAATAACATAACATCTGAGCACGATAACAAATGTTGGCGGTGTTGTAAAGTGGTCTAAAACATAATGCTTTTAGTGTGCAAAATTTAACAAACATTTAATGAATATTTAAAAATTATAAGGAACACCATATTTGCAAAAAACTTCATATGTGCTACAGTGTTAAATAAGTTTTTCAATAATAAATGATACCTGTTAACATTATTCCGATAATAATAAATTAGGCGCGAAATTTAAACAAGATATGACTGGTATTAAAAAGAGAGTAATATATGTGTATGTGATCTTTATATATTTATCTAAGTCAAATAAAATACACACCACACAGGAAAGTTCAGGCAAAATATTGTTACACATAAATATTTTATAACATAGCAGTAAATGATTTTTATTGAATGGCAGCTGTTTGATTCGAGTCGTTCACAACGAATCGCCTTCATAATACATCGATTCTAATAAGTTTGGTATCGATACTTATTCAACATCTGTGCTGCCTTTGCTCCTCCAGAACTTTTACATAATCTGAGCCCCCGTTTTGTGTGAAATTCGGTGTAAATATTATTATAAGCGAGTGCACATCGCATTGTAGGCAATCAGAAATTACTATATTTAATTTGTATTCCAGATTAAGCAAGAGATGTCGTTCACACAAGTCGCACGTAGCTGCGGCCGATTTGCGGCTGCCCTGAACACAGTTCGCATTGCCAAAACCGTTGTACAGACACAGTCTAGGATGATGCATCGAATTGCTATGCCTGCTATTGGCACTCAACTCACTCAAGTAAGCTCCCAATAATTAGCTTAAGGCATATGTAATAGGCGTTCGGGTGTTAAAAGTTAATTAGCTGCGTCCCTAACCTCATTGTGAAAAACTTGACGGGGTATTGAAATTATTTGCGGGAGAGGATTTCCGTACTTGGATTTGTCAAAGGAAGAAATGGTGTCCAGCAATGTCAATCGTAAGATTGCATCGCTTATTTTCACATGCATATTTTTGTGATAAAGTCCCTCTTGTGGAGCTATTTACCGGCAATTCTGTAAGGCTGGAGCAAATTTGATAAATTTTGTATATTACATTATTACAGAACCGGATGGTTACAATTCGCAACTATTCGGCGAGGAACACTCTTGAAGAAATTGAGCATCGTGTGTTGAAAGTCGTATCAGCCTACGACAAAGTGACTGCCGATAAGGTAAAGTGATCTATACGAGAATCCACTAACTTGGTTTCTTTTGTTCTTTTCTTTTCGGGGCTGCGCACATTGCAGGACAGCAGATGTCGCTGGCAAACGCAATCATTGCGCAGTTATTCGGCGAAACCGCCATTGTCGCTGAAGCTTATCAACGAGCGTGTCTTGCTTGTGTTGAAGCTGTACGATAAGATCGATCCCAGCAAGGTAATAGACCAAGCTCTCGGCCTAGGCGCATTTAATTGATTGATATAATTGCCTTTGCCAGTTGAATTAATCTTTTGTGCCGTCGAAAGAAACGAACAAAACTGCCATAATACTAAAACTTATTTCTTAATTGCAATTTATAACTCTGCCATCATTACAGCTCAATGTGAACTCGCACTTCATCAATGATCTGGGCTTGGACTCGTTGGATCATGTAGAGGTTATCATGGCCATGGAAGATGAGTTTGGCTTTGAGATTCCAGACTCGGATGCTGAGAAGCTTCTGAAACCTGCCGACATCATTAAATACGTCGCCGACAAGGAGGACGTATATGAATAGATGTAATGCGAAAACCTTAAAAGTTTACACATTAATTTTAAATGAAAGGCATCAAATTCAATTTGAAGAATATATAAAATTTAAATAAAAACCTACGTTAAATTACAATTAAGTCGATGAACATGACAGCCAAAGGTCGCAGCGCGCATATCCAGCAATAACCGATAACATAAATAGCTGGCTTCAAAACACATCCGAAATGTCTGGATAATATTACATTACAATAAAATTACGGGAAAACAAACACATATTTAGGGAGTACAGAATGAGTTTATTTGCATCAGAGCGTAGTTTAGAACATCCACAAAAGTGTCCTGACGCCCAGTCGTGTCCATAGGATTGACCAATTGGGTGAGACTGTTGGCACGCAGATAATTCAATTCCATCATGTTCTCTGCAATTGTAGCAAGTTTGCTCTGTTCTTCAGCCGTGAAGGCATCTGGCGCCTCTCTCTCGCAGGGCATTAGTTTCGCCAGCTGTTGAACAAACATTTCCAGTTGTGCGATTTTGGCCAACCATTTAGTTTGTTCCTTTTCTAGGGAAGCAGCTTCATTGTATGCTTGTCGTAACTTCTGTTGAAACTTCTTATAGTCGCTGTACACTTTTGCTGCGCTTGGCTGATCATCCAAGCGATTGCAGATAGGTGCTAGAGATACATTTGAACTGTTAATAGCAGTTTGGTCCAGTATGGTATCATTCCCCTTGAGAATTGCGGAGTTGGTGCGTTGCAGATCACGTTTTTTCGGCAAACGCTGGAGATTAGTGGGATATGTGTCAAATACTTTGAACAGCTCTGCATATTCATCCATTGTGCCAAGCTCTTTGTTAGACAATGCCGGTGCCATTTCAGCTTCCTCGGCTTCGACACTTTTAAAGAAATCATTTGTCTTTATAACCGATTTTGTGATGCACAGCTCTTTCAAATTGATTGGGTGCTGCTGGACGTACTCATTACATTTCGAAGAAAACACACTAAAATTAAAGTTTTCGTCCATGTCTGTAAATTTTTACTTTTTCGTCTTCGTTTTCTAAAATATAAGCGCGCGTCAAAGGCTTAGGTGTGTTGCAATTGGATTGTGCTCGATTAATCGATATAGTATTTTAAGCTATCGAAAGCCGCGAAGTTTAAAATATTTATAAAACAATTTCATATTAATATAATTGATAAATTGGGAAGTCTACTTTCAGCTGACTCGTTATTCTAATTATTAAAAATCTATCCGTATTCGGACTGTACAGTGAGTGAGAACTGTCCTCTGGGTATGGTGTTAGCATAATACCAAATGCGTGTATCCACCAGTACAGCATCGCCTGGTTCCACATAGAAGAAAAACGACTGGCATTGGTGGTCGCATTCAGGCGCGGGAGACAAAAACCAACTTTTGTTGCCTTGCAGCTGTGCCTGCCACATTAGACGTGGAATATAGTCCAACTGTGAGAGATAGAAAAACGCTTACACAGCTTGTTCAAGACATGACCTCAGTGGTAATTACATGCATGACGGCGCCCTGTTCATAGCCCATCAGAATGTAGTCCGTGCTTGGCATTTCGGCATCCACTGGCAGAAAGTGTGGTCGTGGATACAACTTACGCAGCTCTGCTAGTACCATAGGCTGACAAACGCTCCAACCCACGAACCAGGGCGATCCTTCGCTTAGATTTACGCGCTTTGGCGACATCTTGAAAACGTCGCGCAACGACTTAAGATCCGAATTGAAATGCTGGAACTGGCATGCGGTATCCAAAGAGCCCGGCACGCTCTCATATAGCTCTTTAATTGATGTATAATTGAGACTTTGCTTTGCTGACCAATGAGCAATAGCCTTTTTCACAATGATTGGTCGAGAGGAGTAGGCATAGCGAGCAAAGTCTTCGCGCGTCAGATTAGGTAAAATTAGGGGCGCCACAACACCTTTGCAGAACTCACAATCGCTGATTGGACGCGTTGCCTCCCAGACCAAATTATTATTCGGCAAGAAGCAGCGCACGCCGAGCAGAAACGAAATGGTCTCATAGAAAATAGGTGTCGCTATCATTATAAAAAAAATAATTCCCAAAAGCCACAAGAAGTTTAGCCGATTATGATTGGTGTTCATGTCACGCGCCATGCGATATGCTTCTTGCAAATCCGCTCTGGACACTAGGCCAGTACGCAGAGCATTTATATGCAGTTCGTCAAGCTTGTCCAGAAATTCATCGCCTAGGCGCTCACGCACTACTCGCATACGATCACCAAGCGTCCCCATGGGACGGCTTAAAAACTAAAGTAAATAATTTAATATGTTTTTAATAGTTTCCTTTATTAAATAAATCATAGCTTACCAAAAACATGACAACAGCGCGTTGTTTTCATTAGTTTTCCAACCAGCTGTTTGGCAGATATCGATTGGTGACACTCGCTTTATTTCAGTGATATATTTAGTATTTAATAGATCGAATATTACTCAACAGCTATCGAGTAATCGCCTATCAAGGCCCCTGTCGCATGGCAGTCAGTTTGCCAATCACTTGCTGCATTGCTCTTTGCTCGGACGTAGTATCGTCCAGCATAAAACCTTAATTTTAGGTTCATTGGTTGGATTTAAGACCGTCTAGTACAAAGTATATATGACAGAAAGACAAGAATGTGTGTTTAATACTCAGTGAATTTAAGTTTTCATTCATCGTTCATCGCTGCTACTGTGCAAAAGTTGTGACCCAAAAAGAAACCTTTGGTACTGCTGCTTGTCTTCGCCACAGACACTTTCACTAAACCACCTCCACACACGCCTGTCTAATAGTAATAATTGTGCAATAATAACAGAAACATAAGATGTCTACGCAGGACAAGGAAAAGGTCATTCGTGTTGGTTCACGAAAAAGTGAGGTAAAGAATATGTATACAAGTCAAAGTCAATATATGTGTGTGTGAGTGTGCTGAAATATGTGCATTCGATTTGCTCAACTTTCATTTGAATTTCAATCATGTCGTATACGCTCATCCGTCTACTGCTTGCACCTTCCCTCTCTTTCTTCCGCTACAACTCGCTTCACACATATTTATGCAAGAGCAAGACTTGTTGCTCGCCCAACAAAAACAAAACACCGCTGCCGCTGCTTGTTGTTGCTGACTGGGACTGTGTGTTATTTTTTTGGTTAGTGTTATACAACAGCAGCTCAGATTCGTGCGGCTCTCACGCATTGCTTAAATTTGTTGTTGTCGGGGCTGCTGCTTCTGCTATTGATGTTGCTGTTGTTGTTGGTGTTGCTCTCATTAAGCTGGCGCAATAATAATGTCTAACTGCCCGCACTCGCCTGTCGCTTGATCTGTGAGTTTTTGTATATTTTTATTACTCTGACCATATTTTGCTAGCCATTTGAGTCGTGCTTGACGCGGATTGGCTTGACTTGGGTCTTAGCCTGCCGTTCAGCCATATCAAGGCCACTCACATACATATATTTTAAATATAGTTGCTAATTAAAATTCGAATTGCCAATTGGCAACAACAACAAATCTAACAGCAGCTGCGACAGCGAGTCTTATTTGAACTCACCATTAATTACACTAAATTGCTCGCTCTCACTCTCTCTCCCTCTCCTACTTCTTTTCTCTAATTACAGTTCGTTTACATTTAGCATTAGCATATGCATTTACTTATGCTCCTCTCTCTGCCTCTCTTTCTTCTCTCCTATAGCTAGCGCTCATTCAGACTAAACATGTCGTCGGCAGACTGCAGAAACTCTATCCGAAGCAAAAGTTCGAGATACGTAAGTGAAAGTTTCCAATAGGAAATGCATTTTCTCATTATTTTTGTTTACACAAGTATTTATAATTCTTGCAAACGTGCGTTACTATTAATATTTTATTATGTTTCACCATGACTCATGAATTCTCTCTTATCTATTTAGCAATACTCGAGTTAAATTTATTCAGTTTATAAAGTCAATTTCTCATAGTCATTGTTGCGACTGCAGTTATGCAGAATTCAAGTTATTTGGAGAGGCGCATCCGATTTGCTTAATTTTATATTCACATTATCTTTTAAATTTCGGTTGCGTCTCATTCGCGTGCCTTTTGCCAAAATTTCGCTCAATGTCAATGTCTTTCTTTCTTTTAATTTTTACTTTTAGCTTTTGTTTCGCTCTTTTGCTAAATAACTTTAACGATTGTTGTTTATAGATTAAAAGCACACTTTCGCAGCTTATCGCAGGTTGACAAACGTGCTGCTGACATAATATAAGCATCTATTGAAATCTATTTATTATCTGGCCTTGTGAATAAATACAAATAGGGTTAACGTTTTTCCTACATGTATTTCATTTCTATTATAATAAATATTTACACAGTAGTATTTGTTTTAAGTATGGCTGAAGTCGGCTGTAATATGTTTGTTTATGGATATTGAAAGCCTTAGTAAATAATATTATATTCAGTTTTAAGGGTGTCTATAAAAAATAATAAATAGTTAAGGCCAGTTCGCTTTATTTCGCACACCATTTAATAATTAAATTTTAGTTAATGTTGAGAACCCTGAGCAGCACGCGACATCCCGTTTAGATATTGCTTTTTATATTTATATTTATATCCAACAATTTGAGTTCGTAAAGTGCAATTAAATAGCGCCCATTCGTAGGCAAATTCAATGTTTGATAAGCTCTAGAATTTGTAGCATTGCGTGCTGATAAAAGAGTATTCGCTATCGTGTTGTGTTTTCTGTTTGAATGGGGGGGAGCTGAACTCAGTTCGTTTGCGTGTCACGCCTGATTGAACGGGGCCACTTTTATCTCTGATTATATAACAAATGATATCAGCTGGAATGTCAGGGAAACACCTATAAAGTTGATCGAAGTGGTAATAAAAAGAAAACAACTAATTTGCATCTGTTGTTGATTTTGCAGATACGATGTCTACATTCGGAGATCGTGTGCTGAACGTTTCGCTGCCGAAGATTGGGGAGAAGAGCCTATTCACCCGGGATCTGGAGGATGCACTACGTAATGGCGGCGTTGATTTTGTTGTCCATTCGCTGAAGGACCTGCCCACAGCGCTGCCAACGGGCATGGCTGTGGGCGCGGTGCTGGAACGTGAGGACGCTCGTGATGCGTTGGTGCTGCGCGAGCATCTCAAGGGTCACACCATTGCATCGCTGCCCAAAGGCAGTGTCATTGGTAAGCTAAGCAACTCATGCAGCCAAAAGTTCTCAGCTAACTCATCCATTATCAACAGGCACTTCTTCGCTGCGTCGCACAGCACAGATTCGACGCCAGTATCCGCATTTGGTTGTGTGCGATATTCGCGGCAATTTGAACACGCGCCTGGCCAAGCTGGATGCCAAAGACTCCAAGTTTTCGGGCATTATACTGGCGCAGGCGGGTCTCGTGCGCATGGGCTGGATGAATCGCATCAGCCAGGTGCTAGAGCCCACGGACCTGCTCTATGCCGTCGGCCAGGGCGCTCTGGCCGTCGAGTGTCGGGCCAATGATGCTCAGGTGCTGGGCATGCTGCAGCGGCTCATGTGCTTAAATACCACGTGCCGTATTTTGGCCGAACGCAGCTTCTTGAAAACTTTGGGCGGCGGCTGCTCAGCTCCAGTTGCTGTCTGGAGCAAACTGAAAGGTGAGCCAAGCAATATTAGCAATGGCAACCGACAGCAGCTGCAGCAGCAGCTGAAGCAGGAGGAGGAAGTGGGCTTGTCGCTTACAGGCGCCGTGTGGAGTCTGGATGGTGCTATTGAGATACGCGAGCACTTGGATTGTGCCTTAAATGAATCGGAAACAGATGTGAATCGGCGTAAGCGTGCCGGCGGCAATGACCAACAGCAGCAGCAGGCCCAGGAAGTGGCCAACAATAATGACAGCAACAGCTGCGACTCCCCGCCAGCAACTAAGCGTGCAAGGAATGGTAACAACACGCTTAGCAATGGAAATGAGAATGGAAATGGCAATGGGTCTGGCTCGGGATCCGATTCCAGCACGAATAGTCCACGCCAACAGGGCAGTCCACCGGTCATATGTGAGGATGCCTCTGTTACTGGCTACACCATGGAGGAGCTACTCGAGCGCCATATCGACCTGGCACGCAAGTGCCCCGTTGTTGGTCACGACAATAACAATGCTCTGGGTGCTGGCGGGGATGCAGGTGGTGGCGGTGGCGGTGGCGATGCTGACACCAGCAATGCTAATACAGCGGTTCACTGCCCGCTGCAGATGAATGTTGGCCAGGATTTCATGGGCGAGTGTCCGTTCGTTGACAACGAGACGAAAATTTCGTTCGCCAGTGCGGGAAAGTGTCCGGTCACTCACATGACCGCGTTGCCTGTGCAACCGCCCAGCAGTGGTGACGAGCCGGACAATGTATCGACGGCGCCGACGCCGACGTTAGCAACAACGCCATCGTCTTCCAAATGTCCTTTCTCTGCCATGCACCAAGGCAGTGGCCTTGAAGTTAGCCAAGAGAAAGCGGGTCACGCCAAATGCCCGTTCCTACAAAAGACGGTGCAAATGTTCGACTATGCCGATGAGCAGCAGCCACAGCCGCAGCAGCTCAAGCTGCCCGTGCTCATTGAGGACGTGGACAACTTGTTTTGTGGTCTCTATCAGCATGCATGCCACAGCAGGGACATCTACGAGAAGGCCAATTGGCTTGGCCAAACTCTGGCCGAGCGGCTCATTAAGAAGGGCGCACTCGATGTTATGAAGGTGGCCCAAGCTGAGATTCACAGCAAGGTGGGATCCTGATCGCGAAACAAAGCAGTCACCGGCACAGGCAACCTCTGCATCCGCATCATCGCATCATCATAATCCATTCAAGAGTACACATTAAGTTGAAAAGTTGAACTAGTAAATTGTTTTTATTATTCGTTGAGTTACGCGCGGGTTCTGCGTAAACAATTTTTGTTGGGGTTTTGTCTTAAGGCTACTCATAAAACACACATAGCAACGCATGTAGAAAACAAAAAGTATATACATTTAATATATATGTACATATATGGAACGTGCTCTGCTATATAAACTGCTCTCAAATCATAGTTGGTTTTCCTTCTTGTAAACTACATTTGCGCTTATTGTTACATGAAAGTCGGAACAATATATATATATATATTTAAACAAAAAAAACTAAAAATATATTTCCATAATTTGAATGTCTCCATTTAGCTGATAGTTGTGTCGGCTCATTTAAGGTTTTGTACTCGTTACAAATGATTTCATTTTCCTTAAACAGAAATTACAAAATAAAATATTCAGTCAATGGGGCATCTCTAAGGCCAGCTGAACTGATGTGATATAAGATCTGTAAAGCAAAGATGTGCGCTATGATTGAATATTCTTCAAACAACCTTCGCAATATCGCTTACCTTAATTATTTGGAACCCTTGTGCTTCTTATTCAAGTGGGAGCTCAAGAAATTTGCCGCAGCGAAAACCTTTTCACAGTTCTTAATGCCGCACGGCAGACCATCGACTGCATTGCAGAAGGAGAAGTGTTTAACGTACTCCAAGTTGTCGGCGTAGGTGCCCTTGCAATTGGGACAGGTCAGTTGTATGGTATGCTTCTTACGGATATGCGAATCGAGACGCTTGCGGGAGCCAACGACCTTGCTGCAGATGTTGCAGCTCAGCTCCGATTCCAGTGAGTCGTGTTTTATGCGCTTGAGTGGCTTGACATTGGGATTGATCTCATCGATCAGATCAATGACATCTCCCACTTTCAATTTGCCTGCCTTAGAATTATTCAGCGGCTTCAGCTCAGCAGTGAGGGACACTTGAACCTCATCGGCCGTATCCGCATGTGATGACTCCTCCTCTCGTTGCTTGCGCTTCCTCGATTTCTTTGGTGATCCATTCATGGTCTCTGATAAGTTTATATCATTCTCTGTAGCTTGTGATGAGTCTAGTGCATCAAAATCTTTTTTGGCCTTACTCTTTTTGCTGATCTGTGTCGAGTCCAACAAATCTATATCAATGAGTGATTTGTGTTTATTTACCTCGTCTGTGGCCACGCTGTTTTGCTGGGTGGGCGTGGCTGGGGCTTGCATGGACTTAGTTTTGGATTTATTTTTGATAGGTGACTCCAACAGCGAGTCAAACGACTGTTTGAGCACTTGTGTTGGTTTCTTAATCTTCTTTGATTCGTCTGCGACAATTGCAATTGCATCATTATTGGATTTGCTCTCGTTTGGCATTGGTACATCCTCTATAAGTTCGTCAAGGACTTCAACGATGGCTTCATCAATAAGGTAGTCGTTTTTTTCTGCTTCTTTTTTCGGAATTATAACTGGCGAGTTCAACATTATCTGGGCAGCTGCCTCATTACCTTTATTCAACTCTGCCGCTACAGTCTTGCGCCTGGCTGCAATTTTTACTGGCAATGGTGTGCTGCCGGCTTTCATAGTTTTAGCTGGGCTGCGTTCGATTGACACAGTTTTGCGTCGAATCTTAATTTTAACCGGCGATTCTTTTTTGGTAGCCTCTGTCCCATGACCGTCGATATGTTTGACTTTAAAGTGGCGATCCATTGTTTTTTTGTACATAAAGTAACTGTTGCACGCTTCGCATTTGAATACCTTGGGACGGTCGATGTTGTGCACAGTCTTTAAATGATCATGTAACAACTTACCTTCGTCCACTTCAAGTTGGCATAATTCGCACTGATACTTGGTGGACTGCATCTCTGGCTGAACCGGCTGCCCGGCGGGTTTTGGTGTCGACGAGTTGGTGTCTGTGACGGCAAAAGTATATTCGTTTTTAGCGACAGCATCTAGCGGCTTTTGCTTTGGCTTTAGGGCAGTTAAGACTGCCAGCTGTGGATCGGAAGCAGCTTGTTTCTCATCCTTTTCCTCGATAATGCCATGTGTCAACAGATGTGCCTTTAAAGATTTTAGTACACCAAATCCCTTGGCACACTTCAAGCAGTTATATATGCGGGGCCGCTTTTGGCCATGCAATTCCTTTAAATGTTTTTTCATTTGGTTAGGCTTGGTGGACGTGAAGTCGCACAGTTTGCACTCGAAGCCGGTAGCGATGCTCTTCAGATCTACCTTTTCGTTGCCACCTTCTTCCTCTTCTTCATCCTCTTCCTCAGAGTCTGAGACAGTATCGTCGATTTTACCGAACAGCTGATTGAATTCCTTGTTCTTTTTGGGCACATCCTTGGCCGTTGTTAGCCTAATTGAATTCTGCAGACTCTTCTCGAGGTCGTCTTGTTGTTTCTTTGGAGTAGATGGCACTGTTGTTATTGGCGTGCTTGTCTGTGGCAACTTTGCCTTAGCTGGCAGAGTCTTTGGACTCTGCTGTACGCCTGTGGGTGTGCCATTAATGTCTTTGATGATTTTCTTATCGGTTTTGCTAGGTGTCGCCGATACTGGCTGTTTAGTTGAAACTTTAGGACTGTCAACGATTGACAAACGTCTTTTCGGCTCTGCATCGCCCTCATCATCAGGAACTAGAACAGTTTCAATTTGCTGTTGTTTCTGCTTCTTTGCAGCTGGCAACAATTTGGAAACCATTTCAACTGTTCTTGCGATAGCGCCGGTTGTGGCATGCAAAGTGGAAGCACATAGACTGCATAACTTAACTGGTGTTGAGACTGGTATCTGAAATATAAAAATGCATATTTATTAATGTATACATACATATAATGTACTATATGGAAATCAATTCATATCTTAGACTGTACTTACGGTCAACTTGGTGACACTTTGTAGAATGTCAACGATTTTGCAGCCAGCGAATTGTTTTCTGGCCGTGTAAATCTGATTTGCATCCTTCCCGATCTGACAATAGTCACAAAGGATTAGCTCCTTTTTCGAATTGCCGCTCATTTTGTCTGATTTTTAAAATGCTTAAAATCAAAAGTAGCACGTTGTTTGCAGCAATACAATCTAAAATATCTGGGCACACTATGAGGCAACATCGTTATGTTAATAAAAAACGAGGGCTGCACACTCGATACAATGTGGGTCTATCATCGATATAAATATATCTATCGATATATCTTGCTTTTGTTGTTTTCAAAAAAATAACGATCGCTCACATTCAGCTGGCTACAGTTGTTGGCTTATCGCATTGAGCTGCCCCTGATTTGCGTCTACTTGAAATTAACGCACCCCGAGGCAGCCGGATTTTGTTACCATTTCAATGCCCAAACGTGCCAGTAAATGCAGAAGCTTATCTCTCTGGGCCAGTTGTGAGTGATTGAGCACTCGTTAAGCCTAATTGTCGCCGCATTTGGCACTTGGCACGAGAGTCGTTGGACTTTTCGAGGTAGTTCCTCGGTCAACATTTGCATTTTTTTGGCATGGAATTCAGTATCCGATTCCGCTTGACAGTAATTACGTCCGAACGGCTCAAGTTCGCACAGCAAAATGTGTTTGATTTTAATGAAGGTCATACGACAATGCTCGGTACCTAACTAATATCTCAGCGCAATCATTTGTTGATTGATTTCTCGCGACGCGAATTCAATAAGCAATCTCTTTACAGTAGCTATTTGCCCTGTCTTCCAAACATGGCATATTCGCTATATCAAGTGCTTCACTGGGAACTTAAAGACTTTTTGCAAAATATTGTGTTTGCTCGAACAATTGGCCATTGAAGCTACATAATTTCATGTACTTATTCCGCATAATTGCTTTAAGGAATTTAATTTTTGCATTTAGTTTGCCTTCGGTCATTATTTGCTATGTGCTTGAACTCGTTGGCGCAACTGAAAAGTTCAAATAAGAAGCGAATTCGAATTCGTATTCGAGCTTGAATATTGTACATAAATCAACTGTTGGGTGGCGGATTGCGAGAAAGGTGGACTCCGCACTTAATTAACAACTGAATAATTCTAATTAATTTGTAAAAAAGTGGCTCTGGTTTAATTGTATGTTCTCTCGTTTAATGCCCTGTTTGCTCGGCTGTGCCTTATAAGTAAACTTGATTTACTTAACTCGATCAGCGCCGACTTGACCTCCAGCCCTGGCCAACTGTGGCTTTTGCCTACTATTTCTTTTCTTTTTCTTCTTCTTCAACTACAATTAGTGCTTCTGCTACTACTACGACTGCTTCTTCAGCTGCTCTGTCGAGCGGTTGGCATTGTGTAAAACAGAATACACTCTCAATAGAAACCGAAACGAAGTTTCTCTAGCTGTGAAATCTGCCAAGCGGCAGCAACAGCAACAGCAACAGCAGCGGCAACGGCAACGGCAACAGCAACGGCGGCCCAAGGCCAAGCAAATTACAACAGCGGCTGGCTATGGCGGTCGTCCGGCTATGATGGCTAAAGCTGTTGTGCCGTAATTGAGTTCATTATCATAATAACCCATTGACCAACTTGTCAACCCAACAATATAGTTGTAAGAAACGCCACAAGCATTCTACCTTCTAGTGGGTGTTCACTCCAAAGAACTCTTTAAGCCATAAGCAGGCTTTATTAACATTTAGCCAATTTACATATTATAGAAAAAAAACCTCAGTATAAGTGTATACATCTAGTGTATGATTAATTAGTAGTTAGTGTATACTTTATTATTTTGTTCTCATTTTTAGGGCTATATATTATATCTATACTAAATATATTATATATATATGTATATTTAGTATAGATTCATTATGTAAATATTCTACACTCTATATATATTTACTATTTACTTTATATTTAGTACTATATTTTATACTTATGCATTATTTATTTTGTTTTTATTTATTGGTTACTTAGTAATACATTTTCCGTATTATATCTTACATACATTGAGTATTATATTTCAAATACTCGATTGCCCCAAATGCAAAAAGAGCTTGCCTTAATTCACATCAAGGTAATCGATTTTGTCACCTTTGATTAATTGTCCGGCATCGAGTGAGGCATTAACTGCAGCGTTTACGTAATAAATTTAATTAATACACTTAAGCATTTACAGAATTAATGGATTGTCGTTAGGCATAAACAACAGCAGCAGCAACACAAATCGTGTGCACACTTGACCCAAACATTGGCTTGTCCATGTTAAAGGCTATCCAAGTCGCATTCTAAACGGAGCTAAGTTTTTGTAATTTGAGTTCCAGCCATATTGTCATTACTATATTTTTGGTTTTATTATCGTTTTGTTTTTGTTTTGTTGTGTTTTATTTTTGCGACTTCCCACAGTCGCGGAAGTTGAGCCAAACTTAAAGTTCAGCTAATTCGTAGCCATTATTTCTTTACATTTATAAATAGAAGTCTTAAATCGGTGAGGAGAATTACTTTAAAAATAGCAACATATAAACCGCAGAGCTCTCTATATTTGATTTCTAAAAATAAAAATAAGCTAATGAACAATATGATGAACAAGAAGACGAAGAAGAAGCAGAAGACGCACAACTGACGAACAAATAAAGATAATGAAATTGAATGTTTATTCTGCTAATAAATGTGTGCATTAAATTTAATTGAACAACTTTAAGCTTGTAATCAAGCATTCGCTAAGCAAAATCAATTTAATTACTCCACTAACTGCTATTCCCTGGGGCATGTACGCAAAGAAAAAAAAAAGTAAATAAAAAAACCCCAGTGATCTGTTTTTTATATATTTTACGCGGAAGTTGAAGACCAAAATATATTTGTATCAATTTGACTATGTAATGCTATTTAATTATCCAGTATTATCTGTATTTAAGAAGAAATCCAACAAAAGGCCTTTTGCCCACTTATGCTCGACAATCGCACTTCAGTAACAATAGCTGGAGATCGAGGAGAACCAATACCAAATTCACCTGATGCGGTGTCGATGCCAACGCTGACAATATCATTAACAACAAAGAATACAACACCGACGACAACAATAACAGCAACAACAACAACAAGAAGAACAACATCAACAATTATGACAATAATATTATGAAACTTGCCAGCATCATTTTGCAGCGATTTATTACTAAGCAAGTAGAAAGAAGTGCTCTAGTCGAGCGTGTACGACTGACAGATACCCTGAGCTCATTGAAAGCATAAATAATTCATTCGTAACTCTTCTTCTGCATTCTTATTCCTTCAGTAACATTATGATAGTTTTTATCAATATTATCAGAGATGCAGACACGAGTTTATCCATTGAGATCTTTATTCCGATCCATGTCTCTTTATTCCCTGATACTTAGCGCTCAATTACATTTACCCATTTTGTTCAGTGTATACAAAAATAAAATTTGCCCGCGTCATTTTGTAGCGATTTATTATTAATAAAAACGCAGCCAGAAATAGAAAAGATTAGCAAAAATCCATTAAAGAATAAATATATACCTGATGTGTAAAATACATGGAACAAGCAGCAGTAGATTGGACGAGAATAGCTGACTAACAGATGACCTGTATCCATGGTAACTTCAGGCCTCAAGTAGTCAATGCTTATCAGAGCAATGAATAACTCAATGGATGGACAGCAATGCGGAACCAAAAAATTATTTATGCACGTAGACAAAAAAAAAAGAAGGAGTTTTAAAGCCAAGTTGATTCGAATGCTGCGCTAAGAAGACTTAAAGACTTTACATAATAAATTATAGATGCTATGCAAGACAATTATAGCGCGGCGCATAAAATGTACCGGATTATGGACGGCTTGTCAGCTTGTCCGGTTCCATTGTTTCGGAATGTCATAGAGCAAAGTTAACTCCACTAGAATATGAATATGAACATGAATATGAATCGGAACATGAAGCTGCGCTGTAAGTGGAACAGCTCCCGCACTTCCGGGTCAACTGCCTTTTTGGGATCGAGAGTGGCAACAGCATCGCGGGTCGCGTGTGTGTGCCCCGATGCTGTGAAGCTGTGACGCTGTGAAGTCGAGATACCGAAATGCGATAAGCGTTCATTAGCTAATTGCTTTGTTTTGCCATGCGATGCGCACTGTGTGACAAATAATTTGTTTAGCTCATTCCGCACGCTTGCCAAAAAAATAAAAGAGAGAGAACAAAAAAAAAAAATTGTGATTAATGATTGTTTGAATATTTTCGGCAGCAGGCCAAGCCAAGAGCCAAGCCAAGCTAAAGCTGGCAAAGACCAAATGCGCATTGTCGAATTAGCCTTAATTATTTGACGGCATTCGCTGTCATCATTTCGTTTATGCAAAAATTGAAAAGAACTGAATGGCTCAAACTTCAAAACTCCAAATCGAAGCCGGCAAATGGGGCGTTGTTGCTCCAGGCGCTCGTACTCTCCCAGCTTTGGCGGCATCATATTTATATGTATTTGGCGTTAAGGAAAGCCCGCTAATCTCTGGTTCCGCATTGCTGTCCATCAATGAATAATGAATAATGAATACATTCGCTGATCTGGCTCAAAGCGGAACGGCGTGTGGCCAACTGCACAGGCATCCCCACAGGCAGGGGCAGCTCCATGGACCACCCATGGGCATAGGCAAAGACCGATTAGCCATGCTACTCTAACGCCAGAGATCAAGGCTCCTTTTGTGATTCTCATGTGATGATATATAACGTTTCTTTGTGATAAAATTCTTAGCAACTTATTTTATGCATTATATTAATTATTAACAGCGTAAAGCTTTCAGTATATACCTTAAGCTGCTTTATAAATGCCCTTGTTTAATTAGGGATATGAAGCAGCTTAACAAAGCTGTAAAGCACTGCCTTCCTTTGCGATTCTCATGAATTCACCTGCCACTTAAGATCAGTAAAGCTTCCCCTACAAATTCAAATTGTCTATAATCAGCTTGCTAAGCGACTTACAGCCTTGGTTCTCAGAGATAAAACTATGAACTAGCCATAGATCATATGCTTTTACATTAGCTAACTAGACAGCAAATAGCCTTTTATTATTGTTGTTGTTATTGTTATTGTTGTTGGTGCTGGTGTTGTAGAACTATATCTGCTTTAATGCTCTCCAAATTTGTTACGCAAGGTGCCTCCAAATGGAAAAGTATTAAGTATATGACTATGACAATGCCGATGTTGGGTTTCTATTAGCGTTTCGTTGTCGAAGTGTTTCAGAATTTCAAATGAGTTGTGGAACCTTCGGTGTGGGGCCTGGGTCTTGTTGCTAGAACTTGTAGCAATTTGTTATTAACTGAACAATAATTGTCAGCATAATGATAAACAGCAGCAGCAGCAGCAACAACAACAACAACAGCAACAATATCAGACACAATTACCCATATTTTCGCTTAATGTTTGCGCTGCTTTTGTTGTTGAGGCTACGTGCGCGAGGAAGTTCAATGCCAGCCAAGCTGAGTTAAGCTACAGGAAGCAGCGAGGCAAAGTTATAGCCAAGTCAAGTCAAGCTTCAATATGGCGACCCTGGCCGCCTTATCAGTGCGCCTGGCCTGCTTATCACACATGTGAGCAACTGTATCAATGTCTCGGCCCGAGCCGAGTCGAGAATCGCTACTGTTTTCATGTCGTTCATGTGTCGAATGCTTCTGTTAAATATCGCATTAAAAAGCCTCATTAATTATAGAAACAAACTTTGCGACTCAGTTTCGACTTTGGCTTTCGGCGTCCGGCATTCGGCGTTCGATTTCATTTGCGATATCTGCACAAGCGCACAAGCACTCTGATCATTAGCATTGAAATTTATGAATGATCGTTTGCAAATATCCAGTTTCAAATCACTGAGCCGCTTAAATATCGTGCACGGAATTACAAATTCAATCACACACCCACGCAACACTCGTTTATATAGCTAGCATTTTGCATTGTAAATCGCTTTTTTCCCATTTTATTTCGCTCTAATGAATTAATTTATTAGCAACATTTTATAGAGAATCGAATTCTGTGAGCTGGCGAATTGAAATGAATCGAAATGGCAGCTGCAGTTGAGCTTGGCTCAAATGTTTTGTAAGTTTTGGTTTATCGAAAATTGACTTTGGAATTGGAACATCATCAATCATAGGGTTAATGGGGCACATGATATTCTATAGCTGATTAGGTGTTTTACATTACAAGAAATCGAATAATTTTCGTTTACTATATGTGATTAATATCGATTTTAGTTTGGTCTCTATATTCTCTATCTTTAATTTTCTTCTATAGTTGCTATGATATTCAATGATTTTGTCTGATCCTCTGTAATCCTCAATGATCAGCTATAATCTTCTACGACCTTCTAGGTTATTCAATGTCTGTCTATGATCTTCTATAGTCCTCTAAGTGACTATTCTATCCCATGCTTCTATAAACTTCTACAGTCTTCTATAATCTGGGTTTTACACTATTCGAAATTCAGCTAACTCACTTTAACATGCAAGTGATAAACACACCATCTATAGGGCATCTGTAAGTCGTTCGCAGAATATAAACTACCCAAAAAAAACCTCAATTATAATAAAACAATAAGCGACTAGCTTCCGGAAATGCATCATTTATCGCACTTTAGCTAAAACAGACACGCATAACAAAAGACTTAGGCAACGAACTCGTCGCTCAGTTCTAGTCACAACATTAAACCAACATTGCTGACAATACGCTGACCTTTTTTATTCGTTTTGTTTTAGTTTTATTTTCTCGAGTCCAGCTCGCAATGCATAAGCAAACAGTAGCTGGAATTTCGGCTCCAATTGGGTAGCCAAACAGCTGCCACTGCTGCCACCGCTGCCCCAGACACTGCCCCAGCCACTGCTCTCGCCCTACTCTGACCCTGGTCACAAATTGGACGCATTGATAGCTGCGGCACGTATGGATAGATCGAAGCAAATTCAAATGGACGCAGCGAGAACTTGGAGTCGCTTCGATCTGCCACGTCATCGTTCAGAGGTGCGCGTCATCGCCAACGGAATGCAAGGTGAAAAGAATTCGTTTCGTTTGTTGGCTCTGGTCTTGTCCCTCGTCTAGGCTGTGCGGCTCGATCACGGCGCTCGAGCGACTGCACGTACATAGCTAAATTTAAATTAAATGAAAAATTGATGAGCTGCCGCCAAGGGGCGTGCTTTTGGAGGCGGCCAGCAGGCGGTAGACAGCGGGCAGCTGGTAGCACTTACCTGACCGCAGTTAGCAGCGCTGCTGTCGAATTTTGAAGCTTGTCGGGTTTATTTGGCCATTAAACGCCTCGAGTGTCGTCCCACCGCTTGACAGTTGACGATTGTCGTTGCCCGGCTTCAGCGGCTCATCAGTTTCACGCGCAATGTTGTAAACCGTAAAACAAAAGCTCAAGCACTAAAAACGAAACAAACAAAAACCCAAATTTAACTAAGTTAAAACCCTTTTTTATTATATAAGGCGCGTCTGCCAAACATCAAGTGCATAAAGCAATCTTGCAAAACTCCCAAATAAACTAGAAACAAAAGAAAACATTTCAGATTTCAGTGTATTTTCTGTGGAGCTAACCAAGGTGCAAAGGCAAGTAAAACACTACGGCAACATCTTCACTCTAAACACCCACAAGAATTTAATAACAATAACAATAATAGAATGTGGCCATAAACAACAAAACTCCATAAAACAGATAAAATTTCAAGCTTCTAGCGTTAATTAGTAGCAATTTATATGTGTGTGGAAACAAAAGAAAAAACTATTTATAATTTAATTATAGATGCCTCTGATGGCTTTTAAACAAGAAAAATAATATGAAGCATACGCAGCGTGGTGCGAAATTCAAATAGTCAAACTGGATATCGAATGCGTTCATTGACCAACAACAACAAAACAAAAGCAAAACGAATATTATACACACTACAATCCAAGGTGTTATAGATATTAATTGTTATAAATAGTTTTCAAAAAATATTTGGTAGTTAGTCAGGTTTTTATTTTCAAGCTGAGCGACTTTTGGCCTGATGAAGTTTTTTGATTCATTTTTTGCTTGAGTTGTTTTTTATTTTGATTATTTATTTGTTGGCGCCAGCTGCGTTTTATATGCGAGATTTCCTCAGAATGCGCAAAAGAATTCCATAGAAGTAACAAAATAAAAAAAGATAACCGAAAACAGAAAACAAACAAAAAACAACTCAAGCAAGAAAAAAAATAAAATAAAAAAATAACAAGACAAAATATTTGCATTTTACTGAATCATCGCAGTCAATGTGAGAAGCTGACTTGGCAGTGGAGTGGAGGGGGAGTAGGGGGGTAGGGGAGGCAGCGCAGCTCCAGTTGTTGTCTGCACTTGTAATTGGAAATTTCAATCAAACGAGTCGAACTGCAGCTCAAGGTTAAGACGAGGAAAAGCTCAAATCTAAATGCAATTGATTGATATATAATTTGTGTATGCCTATGGGCAAGGGGGTGAGCGGGTGAGCAGAGTAGGCGTAAATAAGTGTGTGTGTGTGTGTGTGTGTGACTGTTAAATGCAGCCAGCTGTTCACATTTGCACAGCTCAATAAATATAAATCTCATTCGAAATGCACACAGCTGTGCCCTAGACAAGCCAGGTACTCGCCAGCCCCCTTACAGTCCCCCTGGTAGCTACAATTTAACACCAATTAGCACAAAAAGGGTAACTGATGAATATCATTCAAATGACAGCCGGCTGCAGCGTGCATTCCGACTCCTGCATCCCCTGCCGCTGCCTCGCTTAATGAATTTCCTTCGCCGTCATTTTGGAGCGTTCACATAAGATATATATATTCTTTGCACACAAATATCTATATATGTGTATATGTATATATATATATATTTTCTTAATGTTCGTATCATATACTATTTGTGTTCATTTGCTGGCTCTGGCAATCGTGTTTGGCTACAATCGTGTCTAATTTGTCGCTTTGCTGTTGTTGTTGTTGCTGTTGTTGTTAGAGGCACATCTGTTGATGCTGTTGATGCACTACATCGATAGAAACTGCCAACTGTCAGCTGAGCCAAGCTGAGCAGCATTGCACATTTGCATTCATAACTCAACAGATGCAAGACAACAGAAAAAAGTGTAGAAAAAAAAAAAAAATGCACAACAAAATTGTTGCGTTGTCCAAATGACACATATTTTAATTTCGAATTAGTTACGACTCACACGACAAATACACTGAGCAACAAAAGTTGCGAAAATGTTGAGAGACAAATAATTGGAGAGGAAGTGAAAAATAGACCAAAAGAAAAATGCATATAGAAAGGAAGAGAGTAAGAGGGAGAGGTATAGGTGGAAGTGGAGGTGAAGAGAGAGAGAGATAGAGAGAGAGAGAGAGGGAGAGAGAGAGATACAGAGAGAGAGAGAAAGGGAGAGAGAGAAAAATGAGAGAAAGAGAGAAATAAAAGTACATAGAGAGAAAAAGAGAGAGAGAAACAAGAGAAGAGAGAGGCGGACCAAGCAAAAGAGAAAGAGAGAGAGAGAGAAAATAATAGAGGGAGATAACCATTTGAGAGAGAGAGAGAGAGAGAGAGAGAGAGAGAGAGAGAGAGACAGAGAGATAATAAAAGACAGATAGAATGAGATTAATAGAGATATACTCGTACATAGAAAGTGAAAGGCAATGGAAAATACTATACATATGTACATACATACATACATATATCAAAAGAAAGAGAAAGAGATAGAGCAATATTTATATGAAACTGTGCAGCTCAACTCTCATCTCTGGCAATCGCAAGCAATTCGATTGCCTGCAGGACAGTGTAAATTAGTCCAGTTAGCAACAAGTACGGCAGCAGCAGCTGAAACACAAACAGCTGCAGTCCTAGTCTACACCTGTTCAAGCAGTTGTCTCCCTAACCAATTAACAACAGTCGAGTTCTCGATTCTCTGCAGTCGGATTGAATAATTAACACACACGCTGCCAACTAATTTCGAGGTGGGGCAGCGGCTAGCGGGGACCTTTTGGCCGTGGCCCGCATCTAATTGCCATGATTTGCAGTATTTGCGGCGCAATCAACTCAACGAACGGCCCTTTTCCCTAAAGCTGCATACAGATTGGCAATCTGTGTCTAATTGCTCTGAGCCCGGGGCAGCAGTAACACCTGTAATCCAGTTGATTGACTTGCCCCTCTGATGACCAGATGTGCACAGAAATGGAAATGAAAATGCGAATGAAAATGAAAATGAGAATGAGCGTAGAACTAGTTGTAGAGCTTGGCTCAGTAATTGCGACAAGTCGAAATTGTCTGATGTTTATTTATAAGTCTGGCGAAATATGATTTGAGTGAGAGCTCTGATTGATGAAATGCATAGCTCTATACGGTATGGCATCGGCGTGGGAACTCAATTGAGATTTCAAATCGAGAATACTTGATGCAGATGTTAATGTTAATTGATGGCTGAGCCAGAGGCAGAGGCAGAGGCAGAGGCGCTTCAACGCTTCGTTGCACAATTGAAGACTAATTGAAACTAGGAAGCGGAATTGACGTCTAGAAGTGGAAGTGGATTACATTAGGTGCCATTAGCTAAACTGACTAACAACATTTTTGTAATTAATCAACTGGCCGAGCCCCGAGAGACACAGACAAAGACAAAATTCAGCGAGGGCAGCCCTCACACTTCCAGTTCCGCATTAAGTGCGTGTCCAGCCGACTGAAACTTGCACTCATCTAAACAGAACAGAAAAAAAATGTATACAAAAACAAACAATTAAACTCTATATCTACAGACTGTCCCCTTCCCTGCCAGCTGATCGCGAAGGTCGCGAAAAGGCAGTGAGGCTCTTTTTGTTAATGCTTCATAAAATTGAGCATTAGCTCAGCACTCCGACAAAGAGCAGGAACAACAAACAAATTGAAAATTAATAACAAATGTTTAAGTGTTGGCAAAAATTAAAATTTTTAAATTGAATTAAACAAAAAACAGAAATAGAAAACTGAAAACAGAAACGAATTCAAATGCCTGCAAATTGTAACATGGCCAAAAGACCATAAGAAAAAAAAAACAATATCGAATAAACAAATGCTTGAAGCATTAATTAAGCATCGTGAAATTGGCAGAGATTAAGCGTGACAATGGGCAGCACGCAGCAGCCAGCAGCTGGGGGGGAGTAGCCGGGGCGAGGGGCGGCGCAAACGTTTAACAATATCAATGTCGCATCGCTTATCGGTTATTGAACGCGCGCGTTTTATTGCAAATTGGAAATCGATTGGCGACGCTCGATCGCAGCGTTTAAATAACTTGATAAATAATATAATTAATAACACCATCATTTTTGGCATGCATGAATATTCGCATGCCTGGCATGCAGCTGTGCGGCTGTTGTAGTCGTAGTAGTAAAAGAAGGAAGAGGCCAGCGATACGCTTCAATTCTGTTTTTAGCCAGTAGCTGCAAAACTGAATTATGGCCAACACACGCCGTTGGCCGGCCATAACAATTAAGTTTGTATAACAGGCATGCAAATTATTTACATTGATATGCATAAAATTGCCTTCAACTGTGGTTAGCATTTACGTCAAATTCGTGTTGTTTTCTGTTGTTTATGCCATTTTAATGAGCTGCCCTTCAAAAGTGGCTACTACGGCTATGGCTCGCAAGAGCTCTGGGGCGAAGGAAAGCCAAACTGATTTGAGGCGAGAGGCAATGAACGGATTGAAGGATGAACCAATCACAGTTTCATAGTTCTTTCTGATGTAGATGCAACCAAACAAGAGTATAACAGTATAACAGTATAGCAATATAACAATATAACAGTATAATAATATATCAGTTTAACAGTTTAACAGTATAATAGTATAACAGCTATAACACCCGATCAGTACTTAATTTTACGAGCATATCATATACAAAAATATACTAAAATTGTCAGCAATACATTTGATGAATTGCAATAGCTACTATTAAAAATATAACACTTATTTTGTTGCCATTTTAATAACAGTTCACAGAATAACGGTGAATAAGCGAATTGGTTGGCCTTTGACCAGCTTCTTAACCGTATAACAATCGTTGAATTTGCCGTGCTCATTAGTCAATCAAAAGACTTAGGCAACGAACTTGAGCACCTTTGCCGATCTATGCAAATATCAGTTAGAGGCGTGACACCGTTAATCAGAATAAGTGTAATTAAAGCCGCCAACATCAAATACACACACACACACACAAACACACAGCTGGTTACCGAGCTTAACCCAGTAAGCCAACGGCAAGGCCGCTGGCATTTCGTGAAAAGCGAAAACGCAGCCGTGCCAGGGAACGGTAATCTTGTCCAGCTGTGCAGCTGTAATCCAAGCTGAGTGACATTAATGCGCTGCCGGCCAAAAGGAAAATATTATTTTGAGTAATTTAACGTTTACCGCACCGCCGGGCTCAAGGTTCTAACCCACAGCGATGGGGTCTGGGTCCGGGCAACCCGTTAGCCAAACGCTTCGCACTGCCTGGCATTGGACACATGCCAAGCGCATTTGATGGCCATCAACACTGCTCCACTTAGAGGTGCAAATATTTTGGCAAGCAATTTGAAGTCGCGTGCAAAAATTAGCAACTGCGCGTAACATGCCCCGAGCAGAGGGAAGACGTAGTAAGAAGCGGCTTAAAGACTCGAATCGGCTTAAACCAAATATTTAATAAAGCCAAACGCACAAGTGGCCAAGTAGATCGGGAAAATGCGCTGCGTCATCTACAAACAAAACAAAACTGACCATCAACAACAATAACACAACAACAACAACAACAACAACCATAAATTTGAGTTGCGATGATAAACAACATTTCGGCTAAGGGGCAGCATCGAGGCAGCCGCCTCTGGGATTTCCCAAGCAGCATTATCCGATTGTAGCTTCTCAGCTAATATTATGCAATCCGTGCCATGAGATATCTGAAACGTATTGTTTGTATTTGCCAAATATGCGAAATGGGCAGTTGAGCTTCAATGAATTGGGCTAGCAGCTGGTGTAGTACACGGCAATTTGTTTAATAGAATGATTCAGGCCTATATATATACATATATATCGTCGCGAGCAATGAGGATAAATTTATCCACATTCTTCATTTTATTCAGTTTTTGGTGTTACACCGAGTCTTGTAGCATTGCATGCAGCTGTCGTAACTCAAGTTTCAGGTTTTGTTATTGATACATTCACTGACATTAATACGCTAGAAGATCTAAACTAAAAGCAATTATATTTATGTAAGTCATGAATATGTTTCTATTTCAATGAATTCATATTATTCAGTCATTGGTATTAAGTCTTAAGTCTGGGCATTGATGTGCCGTACATAGAGTCTTGTAGCATTCAGCTTTTGTCATGCAGCTACACTAACTCAAGTTTCAGGTTTTGTTTTTGATACATTCACTGGGAGAGTTGGCCCACAGTTTCTTAATCTTAATAACGTTATGCCTTTTATTTAGGGAGCAAATTCTGATCAATATTTCCACAAGTTTCATAGATGTACCAGAGATGTCAGTAGAGTGTCATATCATTCAGCTTCTGTCAAGCAGGCTCAGGCCATATAGCTTCTGCCATAAATACGCTAGAAGATCTAAACTAAAATCAATTATATTTATGTAAGCCATGAATATGTTTTCTATTTCAATGAATTCATATTATTCAGTCATAGGTATTGAGTCTTAAGTCTGGGCATTGATGTACCTTACATTGAGTCTTGTAGCATCCAGCTTTTGTCATACAGCTGCCCTAACTAAAGTTTCAAGTTTTATTTTTGTCACATCCACTGTTATTAATACGCTAGAAGATCTGAACTAAGAGCCTTTATGTAGCTGTGAATCATGAATATGGATTCTATTTCATGAACAATGAATTCATATTGAATAATTCAGTCATTGGTATTGATGTACCTTACATTGAGTCTTGTAGCATCCAGCTTTTGTCATGCAGCTGTTGTAACTCAAGTTTCAGGTTTTGTGTTTGATACATTCACTGGGAGAGTTGGCCCACAGTTTCTTAATCTTAATAAGGCTATGCCTTTTATTTAGGGAGGAAATTCTGATCAATATTTCCACAAGTTTCATAGATGTAGCAGAGCTGTCAATCAAGTGTCATATCATTCAGCCTCTGTCATGCAGGCTCAGGCTTCTGCCATAAATACGCTAGAAGATCTAACCTAAAAGCAATTATTTTTATGATCTAACCTAAAAGCAATTATTTTTATGTAAGCCATGAATATGTTTTCTATTTCAATGAATTCATATTATTCAGTCATAGGTATTGAGTCTTAAGTCTGGGCATTGATGTACCTTACATTGAGTCTTGTAGCATCCAGCTTTTGTCATGCAGCTGCCCTAACTCAAGTTTCAAGTTTTGTTTTTGTCACATCCACTGCCATTAATACGCTAGAAGATTTGAACTAAGAGCCTTTATGTAGCTGTGAATTATGAACTTGGATTCTATTTCATGAATAATGGAATTCATATTGAATAATAATTGATATTTTACTGTACTTTCCAGCGAGTCCCATAGCATTCAGCTTTTGTCATGCATGTGCCATAGCTCCAGTTTCAAGCAAATATGATCAATATTTCCTTATGTTTCATAGATTTCGCTACATAACTATGTAACATAACATAACTAGCTTAAGTCTGGGCTTACACAAGCCCCACATTATTCAGTCATTGGCATTGATGTACCTTAAATTGAGTCTTGTAGCATCCAGCTTTTGTCATGCAGCTGCCCTAACTCAAGTTTCAAGTTCTATTTCACTATTTCACACATTCACTAGAAGAGTTAGCCGACCGTTTCAGAGGTATTCATGGAGCTCTGCTTTTTCTCTGAATGACCAAATTATGATTAGTATTTCCACAAGTTTTATTAATGCACCTTCCATCGAGTCTCGTAGCATTCAGCTTTTGTCATGTATCAGCTTTAACTACATCTTTGAGGATTTCGGTTTTTATGATAATTTCCTGATACCTATATTCTTTTTTCACTGTATTTTTGTATTTGATTAAAATTATGATATATATTTAAACATATATATAAACCAGTCCAACATTTTTATAGATTTAATTAGGCTTCTAGGAAAAACTTAAAAATCATTTAAAACTCATTTTAAAGCTTCTAAGATAATCATTTAAAAAACTATTTATAGATATCAAATATATTGTAATATGCATATCGTCATTTTCCAATTAAAACCCTTATTTCAACAATATTCACATATTTCTTAATTTCTTACACAATACCAATCGTAATTTATCTTAATTATAGCCTAAGTAACCATTCTTTGTCATCATTAGCGCCATCTATTATCAGTTATTACACGCATTTTCTGGCCTAAGCAAATAGTTCAAGTTCGTTGCCAGAGTCTTTTGTTAGCAATTCACGCCTTTAACGCAGCCACTCACGCTGCGCATGGCAAGCACTTTCAACTGGGTCGTTGACTTTACGGTCTGGGAAATGTGTCAAGGTCAGCCCTGCCCCACACAGCAAGAAAGAAAGAGAAAGAGAGAGCGAGAGAGTGTGTGTGTGTGTGCTGTATGTAGCCTACGTGCTCAACGTCAGCTGATAATTTCACAATGTGACTCACTGAAATGCTCATCTCTTCTGCATTCAATTGGGGTAGATCTCTGACACTTCAAAATGCATTGCACAATTGCGTTTGGATCAAACAAAGCCGAAAAGCGAGAAGAGCGAGAAGAGAAACGGAAACTAACGCAAATGACCTTGGTCCGTGGCTTTTGTTCTGCTGTTGAAGACTGTGAAATCGGCTGCAGGCAGCTAAGGTTGCTGCTGCTGCTGCTGCTGCTAGGCCTCCACAAGCAACGTGCCGGCTGGCACAACTAACCAGCCGAGCACCCACAAGCCACCCACCCAGCTATTGGAGCCACTTAGACTTGCCCACTTGCGGGTGTTCGAAATTCGCTACGTTCGTTGGTTGCTTTTTGGCATTAACACAAAGTTCACAGCTGAAGTTGTCTGAGTGTGTATGCGTGTGTGTGTGTGTGTGTAGGTTTACAGTGCCTAGTACCTGCACATATAGACAGAGCAACAGCCACTACCACAAGCACAAGCACAGCTAAAGCCAACCACAACAACAATGCGCGGTAATGTTTAATGCTTTTTAATACTTGAGCCGTCGGGCGGCTGGCGTCTCAGTTAGTCTCAGCACAGCCGCAACGGAGTGTGCACGCGCAGCAGCAGCAGCAGCAGCCAGTCAACCAACCGACCAGCGAGTCAGTCAGTCATTCATTCAGTCAGTCAGTCATTCATTCAATCAGCCAGCCGCAATCAGTTGGCCAGTGAGAAAACGCATGAGCAAAAGTTAATTTTTCGAAAAATCCCCAACACGTTTATCCATCCGGTGGGGAGTGCGAATAGATTTGCTCAAGTTGCTTGCGGCGGCTCAAAGTGTTGCCCCAAATTGTTGCAAGTGCATCAATACGAATCTGTAACGGTAACACAAGCACAAGTGGCGGCCAAGTCAAAGTTGTATTGCAGCCAGTTGATTTCGCAAAATTATAAAAAAGGCAAAAAAAAACGTCTAACAACAATTTACTGCAAATTTTAGTGCAAAAAGAAAAAAAGAAACATCTATAAAAAACCGAACAAAATAAAGTAATCACAAGTGACACAAATAAACGATAACAACAACAACAATAACAACAGCAATTCGTGTTTGCCCTTCAAATAAAAAGTACAACTAAAAAAACCCAAACGAAATTTAAAAATAAAACTTACAAAAAGTTTTAAATAAACACAAACACGCCCAGAGTAAAAGCCGAAAAAAAGGTGTAAAGACTCCAAAAGTGTTCAATAAGTGACTCCCCGACCTATCCAACTATATATACATATATATAACTGCACACGTCTATATACCTGTATACATAAATTTGTCAACGATGGATGCGCCTGCAAAACAGGTAAATCGAAAAACAACAACAAATATTCCAAAATAAATTTGGCAAAAAAAAAAATGGCTTTTTGTAGTATTGTATGACAACTTAACTAGGCTAAGTAACAACAGCAACAACAACAACGCCATTTACAGCTGCGTGACAAGTTGTACACATTGTTGTGTAGAGCTGTTCCCTGCCACGCCCCCGTCGGCCTGTGGGCCGAGGCGCAAGAAACTTGTTTACAATTTGTTTGTTTTGCTTAAGGCTTTGGCACCTTATGCACATCATCATCATTATTAGTATGATCATCATCATCGTAATCATGAAGAGATTTTCGACACCTTATTCGTTGTTGTTATTGTTGTTGCTGTTGTTGTTGTCTCATCTTCATGTTGCATATTGCAGCGCACGTAAGGGGCAGATTTAAGGAGAGATAAGAGTCTGACCCGAAAAATAGCAGTTGAAACTCCAAGAATGCTAATTATTACTAATTATTCGAAAACTAAAAAATTGGTAGAACCACCATGAGAACATGAGAAGAAGTTGAGCTTTTATTGCCCCACTATGAGACATTTACAAAATTGAAAAAATATTTTAGATTAATAGAAGCATGTAGAATGAAAAAGAATTTATAAGGAAATATATTTAAGTATCGGTTAAAAAAATATATTACAAAATACCCATAAAGAAAATCTAATAGAACTTAAAATTCTTTTATTGAGTAAAAATAAAGAACATTTGCTGATACTCCAATGAATAATTGAAAATATGAAGACTGTAAGCATTAGGACTAAGATTTATAATCACTAAAATCAGTAAAAGTGGAAACGATTTGGAAAAAGAATAAATTAAGTAAAAATAAATACAGATATATTATATATAAATAAACAGATAGATAAATATAATAAAAACCTATAAAAATAGATATGATCTGTAGGAGATAAAAAGCAACAGTTGATAAATAGGTAAATTAGTAAAATTTTATATATATTCAACTTCGCTTCCCTACAATAATTGATTACACATGTAAATCCAAACATTAAGTTATTTATAGTAAATAGTAGATATAGAAGAGTAAAGAGTTTGAATTCTTTTTTGGCACACGCCATTTGATTATGATATATAAACATTGCGAAATACATATATACATAGTGAAAATAATAATAATACAGAGAGAGAGAGAGGGAGAGAGAGAGAGATAGAGAGAAAAGAAAAAGAGACATTAATAGACATATATTGAAAAGCCTCTATAAAAACTGCATAGAAGGGCGTATAGAAAAGTATTTTTAGAAAAAATACTAGGTTAAAGGGTCGAATTTAAGCAATGGGTTCAGGGTATAAAAATAATGCATATTCTAGGCCTTTTACAGTTTAATCGATAGCCGTGCAAAATTTAACTAACAACTTTAGATTTGCTCACAGCTCTTAATGATAATCCAATTATGTAATTATAAACTTAAGAACAAGTGCATGTCCAATATAAACGAATCAGCTGTGGGCAGTGATTCTATTAAACATTGAAGCACACCCAAATGCTGTTGTTGCTGTAAGTCTTGTTGTTGTTTTTGTTGTCGGTGTTGCTGCTGCTGTTGTCGGCTCAGAGTGGCAAAATGAATTAAATACACAAAAATTGCATTCGATTATTAAAATTGTTGAACAAAAGGCCCCCAAAAAATTTGGCTTTCAATGCAAACTTTAATTGCATTCAATTTAATTCTGCTGTTGTTGTAGTGTTTGTTGTTGCTGTGTGTTTGATAACCTTGTGCACAATTCACAGGCCGACAAAAAATTGTATTTTGCGGCCAAAGTAAATGTTAAATGTTGGCCAATTGTTGCTTAGCATTTTTCATATTGTCTGGCGATTCGATACGATTTTGGCTTGGCTTTAGCGGCCGTCTGGCATTTAATGGCCATTCAATTTGTTATTTGAGAATTATGAATTGTTCAGTTCCTCAATTTGCTTTGACATTTTTCATTTCAATTGAGATGGGAAACAAAAAAGTCTCTCACAGTATTTATACACGTGTCGCCCGATTCGTACGCATTCCCAGACATTTGATGCTCCCTTCACTTTGCCAATCAACAACAGGCAGAAGTTGTTGCCACTCCACAATTGACAGACACAACAACAACAACAACCAGCAGCCCGCCCACTGAGCCAAATTTTTGGAGCGAATGGAACGCGAATGGGGAAGCAACATTGACTAATTCGGGCTCCAAATCAGAATGCGGCAGCCAAACAGAATCCAATTTAAGATGAGCTGAACAACAACAACAACAACAACAACAACAATTCATTTTTAAACTGTAAGAGATACACATATAAGCGCCTTGAAGAGGCTGGCTGGCTCCTTTTTTGTGTGCAGCCAAAGCTGTGAATGGCAGATCCGAATATGTCTGTCGTCGCATCTGTCGCTTTTCACTTTCGAAATCCAATTTAAATACAATTTTTATCGCTTTGCCAATAAAATGAGAAGGCGCAAGTTCGTGTCTCAAGTCTTTTGTTTTGATTTTTTGTTTTTATGTTTTAATTGCAAGAATTTTAATGCCCCAGACAATTTAAAAATATAATTATTAAAAATACATTCAAAAAATTAAAATTAAAAATAACTGAAGTGTATTCAAGTGTTATACAATATGAATTAATTAATTATGCAATTGCATTTTGCACAAGTCTAAAAATTATGCAAAGCTTTGATTTTTTAAATATTTAAAGAGATTTTTGGGGCAGACAGAAGTTGAATAGAAACTCACTAAATATATAAGGATATGTTTGAGCAGGAAGAATATATATAATATTTATTATTATATATCTATCTATGTATAGATCTCTTGGCATTTCAATAGCAAATGTTGCGTGCCAGGCATAAATATTCTTTTGCACTTTAATTGGCTATATGGCAGCTTTATCATCCATATTCCAAATACCATTTAGCATTTGCCCTGCCAAAAAAAAGGAACATATTTATGTATGTAAATTAATTATAATTTTTAAAGTGTTTTCTCTGGTAATGACAACAAAGCGTGACATTCTCACTGGGATTAGCCGAGAGGGATTTGGCCTATGCATATTTATGAAACGCTTCCACGTGCCGGCTATAAAACATGACATCGCATCGCATTAGAGATTGAAAAATGTGCCAACAAATTAATAATAAAAATTGAAATTGCTTTAAGACAAAAAGCGAAATGATAATTAATTTGCTGGCCAAAAGTTGGGCCAGCCAGCGTGGCTCTGCTACGGTTCTTATGGGAGATGACTCAATTTGTCGGCGAGTCGACTTTGATCTTATCACTGGAATTTTATAGCCAGCTCCTTACTGTTCCTATAAATGTATACATATCTATATAATATATATATATCTGTGTATGTGATTAAATATTTGAATTGCTAAATTCTCCCGCTTCTTTTATTAGCTTTTTTCGATTCCTTATTTAGTCGATTGTGCAATGCAGATAAGTATTTGTTTATAGACATTGCTAAAGTTCAGAGCGTGCGATTCTTTCGATATTAAACTGCAGCAGCGCTACCGGCAGCGACGCTGACTGCAACGCCAGCAGCCGTTTTGTTGTTGTTTTTTTTTTTTTTCTTTAGTTGGCCCCGCACTTGAGTTGTGTTTGAATTATTACGCGAGTCGCTTGATCGCTCATTCGCTCTCTGCGCCGTCATCAGCACCTCATGCTCACACTCTCTCTTTCTCTTTCACTCTCGCACTCTATCCAGCTGTATTGTTATCGCCACATGTGCTCATGCTCAAGCTGCTGCCCCGCCCCGCCCCCCTCGGTGGTTTACTGTCGCCCCCGCCTCATTTGTTTGCCTTAGCTGTTGTGAAACGTAATTGTGTCAAGGTCAAATTTACATGAACACGCTAAGCGCCGGCGACGCAGCCGCCGTTCAGTGGGAGGGCAGGGAGGGGCAGCGAGTCATTTTGGCGACGTCTGTCTCGGTCTCTGTCTCTGTCTCTATCTCTGCTGCCGCCTCTGACTCTGCCTCTGCGCTCTGCTCCAATGCTCAGCTGTTCTGTGTGTTCGCTTGGCATTCGCGCTCTTTTCCACGCTGTTTGCTATGCAAATGTCGACGGAGAGCAACAAACTGACAGACAGCCGGACGGACAGACAGACAGCCAGAAAAGGTGTCAAAGCAAATAGAAAATTATAGCTACAGCAAATAGAAAATAGAGAAAAAACTAAATGAACTTCACATCGAATATTTATACTCTATTAAAATAAAAATAAATATAAATATTGTAAAGTTATTTTCAAAGTATATTTTAAAATGAAAACCTGGAAAAAAAAAACAAATTAGGTTTAAAACTAATTTTTACACTTGATTATTTTATGAACTATGCCAATTAGGTTTTATAGTTTTCTCTAGAGACTTTTTGAAATACCTGTAAGTATATACAGTTGCGGTCATAAAATTAGTACTGCTGTACAATCATCCCGTTCGAAATTGGGCTGTATATATTATAATAATATTTGCTAAAACATATACAATACATATACAATTTATTCATCTTCCAGTCTTCCCTTATATTTGTATTGGCCTCTTAACATTTTCAAGCTACCCTCGATAAACAGATCTCTTATCAATGCAAGCTGCATTTCGAGCTCAATAACAATTAACTAGCTAATCTATGGGATTTGAGCAACTGACAAATTATTGTCTCGATTTTCAATAGGCGATGCCACAACAAAGCCCCAATACACTTCCCTCATTTGGAATGCAAATTTATAATGGTGCAGCACCCACAGTATTTACTCGCTAAGTTGGCACAGCCATTAACTTCCCAACTCTTTATATTGGGATTGTGTGCATTGTGCTCAGTGCGCTTGTGTGGCATCTGTCACCTTTGAATATCTGGGGGCATTTCCCATGTCAAGCCTAGCTATGCATATTAGCCAGTTACGAAAGTCACACCCGACTTAATTTGAGTTGTTTGATTGAGCCGGGAGTGTATAAAAGGTCACGCAGTCCACAAAGCTAACTCTCTAGACTCTCTAATTGGGGATCGTTTGAGCAGTGAGCATTTGCTTGCACATCAATTAGTTAATGAAATACTAGATAATCAACATTAGCATTTAGCTATCGAGTGTGAATTCAGTGGGATATTTGGGTGAGTTACAAGTCTCATCTAAAGCTGTGCGAGAAGTTCCCAAATATGTGAATGAATCATGAATTGTTTTAGAGATATTCATTCTTCCCTCTGGCAACATGTGTGTATATAATAATATGTACTTTCGAATGTATTCAAGAGTTTAATCAACTTGTTGTCTTCCGTAAATCTTGCACAACTGTAATTACTCGATGATTATTCATTGAATGCGCTCCGAGCTGAGTTCTGCTGAGCACATTAGCAAGCGCATCTTCATTAGGCATTCGTATTTCGAGGCGATGCATCATCGACTGCCTTTCACAACATTCCCAGACGATTAACGCCAGCATAAAGAACAGCCGAAACGATTTGCAAATGCCAATTTATCCATTGTGGCTAATAAAGGCGATTATCTGGCTCAATATGGTGATCGGCTGCCACCCACGAGCTTTCCAAGTGGCCAACATTTGTCTTCGCCTTATCGATGGAATAGCCAATGCAATGCAATGCAATACAATACAATGGCCACTCTAGCTAGCACTCTAAATACCTGCAGCTTAGTCATAGTTCAGATAAAAGAAAAAAGCCACGCCAAAAATGGACAATCTCTTGATAAATATCACAGCAAACCAGCTAAGCGGCAGCTGCAGCCGATGGAGTTCCAAAAAGCTTGTTCAGCAGCCAAGAGTATAACAGTTTTCAATTGAGTTGATAAAATCTAGTAATTAATTGTATAACAGCTTAAACAAGAGTATTTTATAACAATCTATAAGTTATAAAGCACATATATATATTTCAATTAGTATAACACTCAGTTAACTCTGTTGTATAACCATTCATTTTGTATACTCCTCCAAAGTGCTGCACATCACTATGTATAACAGTATGTATGTATATATAACAGCAGTAGTGCAATATAATTTATTCAGCAGCTAACTAGCAACAAAAAGTTGTATCACACTTGCATCTTCTTCTGTATAACAGTTTCGACAGCTTTGCAGCTGCCTTTGTAATTGATTAATTTATGACATAAAGCTAACCAGATTTCAAAGCAACGTTGTTTACTTCTGCTTGTATAACAGTCTGCATTTGCCCGCCGTTGCAGTTGAGCCCATTAGCATTGCAAATATAACGGACGATAAGCAAAGCAAATTGCGAAATTCCTGCAGGCAGTCGGCTTTGGCAAAGTGAATGGGATTCTGGCGATGTGGGCGAACTGTGTGCTCGACGAGGTCCGGGAGCACAGTCACCTATTGTGACTGTCAGCCGGATATGTATGCATTGGCATGCAAACCAATGCAGAACATTTGGCTGATGCAAGCCAGCCAGAGCTGAAGCTATGACATTAATCTAGGCGCATCTTCGTCATGGACAAGTTGCCAAGCGGCATTTGCATGCCAAGCAGAGGCGAGGCAGGCCACGGTGGCAGTCGCTGACACTTCACAGTTCATTGGCGCCGTGACAAGCCCACCAACAGGCGGCACACTTGGCAACAGCAGACTTGACGCAGACGGCGCTGATCGCGTTGATCGAGCCTCCCATGGCTAACGTTTCGATATCTCAATTCGTGGCGGCGCGGCCAACACACGCCCCAGTTCGAAATGATTCAGACATTGTGTGTTTTTTTTTTGTTTTCGTTCGCTTACAGTTGCAGCAGTTTTTGTTGGAGCTTGTAAAATGGATGTAATTGTATGGTTGGCTGGCGGCTGGTGGGCTGCTTGGCTCAGGGCTGACCTTCAAGATGTCAGCGTCTAGTGTTTCCGTTTTTAAACTGACCAACTAAATGTGATGGCTGCTGTCTGCAGACATGAAAGAAGTTCGTTGCCTAAGTCTTTTGTTTCTATTATAGCAAATGGGCGAAGGGGCGAAGGGACGGTGCGGCCAAGCAGGCAGCATGACGCGTGCATAAAAATAAACATTCAAGTCGCTCGACTGTTATAGTTAATGGGCCGCAATGGCTGCGCGCGACGGCATTAACAAGATTTAATGCTAAAAATAACAAATGAGTAGCAATTACGCGACTCCAGACATCAGACAGCAGGCAACAGACCCCAAAGCCCAGACGGAGACAGTCGGTGAAATAACCCACGCGACTGAGTACGCCCCACAGTCACAGTGTATGTGTGTGTATATAACTTTTGATTTGATGATGTGGGAAACACTCGAAATAGCAAATACAACAACAACACAAGTTATTAGCACAAATAACACAACGAGAACAAACAACAGCAAAGCCTCAAGCATGGCAAAAAGGGTATGGCGGGGCAGCCACTCAACAGCCACAGTCAAAGTCTCTCAGCAAGGCACCCGGATTCGTTATTTATGGCATACGGCGGTTGGAAAATTTATATATTTGTCTGTTTATGTATTTATTGGGTCTCTGCCTCTTCACCAGACACAATTCATCACGTGCGTCATTTAACAGTTCAATCGCTGCCCCAGCCTCATCAGCTCCAGCTCCAGCTCCAGCTTCAGCATATTCTTTACAAGGAGTTTTTTTTTTTTTGCCTATAGATTTTATGGGGAGTTCAAATGAATCTGAAGGTCAATTAACGGTATAGCGCACTTAAGGTTATTTATGTATATTTTCGACACTCTAGCAGCATCTCTCTCTCTCCCTCTCTCTATTCGGCAAACATGTTTGAATTTGATTGTGATTCCGTTGCTTATCTTAAACGCATTTCAATGGCTTTCACTGTAGTGGCTTGACTACTTGGCTAATTGCCAAATTCCCCAAAAAATAAACGGATGCTGAATATGAAAGCAGTCTGTACTTTCGAATGTGTAGCGCCCCATTAGCAAAGCAAACAAAAACACAAATAAATTAAAGCAAAGCTAAATCTAAAATGAATCCGGTTGAAGGTTGGTTCTTGACTTTAAATGTTTTATTAGATTTGTTGGATTTGGACGGGAGACATGCCACGATTCCAGCTGTGCGAAATTTGTCAGAAGTTAATTAATTTTTGTTTAATTATTAATCAATTGCAGCCACCCACACGCCAAAGCCAATTCAAATGTTGCACTTCTTTTTCTATTTTTCTTCGCTCTTCACTCTTCTTCTGATTCTTCTTTTGTATGAATGCTCTATTCCCAGTGTGTGCCTGCTGGCATCCATTTATCAATTAGCGCTTTTTTGCGGCTTGTTGAACACGGCTTAAAGTAAATTTATACTTAATTAATGGGCTATTAAACTACGACTTTGCATGTACAACAACGGGGCGTATCTGCCATATTTTCTAATTTGGGGATTTGAGCTGTGATCTAGAGTTGAGCAGCGAAGCGGAACAGGCGGCGGGTAATCGGAAACAATTGCCGCATAGAAATATTAGCCTTGGCCACGCTCTGAAAGGTTAAATATCATAACTACCTATCTATTTATTTTAATTATATGTATATAGAGATTTCTGATTGTTGATGTAATCAAAGCGTTTCCACTCTATAACATTAGCTTAACCCAATTTGGTTTAAACAAAAGAAGAAAATCTGGTACATTGTACGTTGATTGCATTTCGTTTGCGGCATTTTATATATTTTTTACTGCCCGCCTTTAATGCATTTTTCATTACATGTTGAAATTGTACGCAATAAACAGCTACGCTATTGCGAATGTTTGTTCATTTGAAGCGGTATGCAAATTGAGTGGCTTCCAGACGGTTACGAATCTGTTTAATCGATACCCAACAGGAGACGAGTACAACTGCAGTTAATCGATATTTCGAAGGACACAAACAACTCTAATCACACTGGAATACATAGTGATGATATTTACAGCCACTTTAATCGATAGCCTGCAGGAGGAGGCAAAATGTATTAGAAACGATATCTACATCTGTTGATCTGCCTTAATCGATATTCCGCAGAAGACATTCTCTACTAATAGCAACAATCGTTTACAACGACGATATGCAAATGTAGTTAATCTGCCTAGATTCAGCCGTCGATTAATTTAACCAATGCGGGCGACGTTCTTCTCTGATCGAGACATTCGATAGATGTTGAATTGTGACGCGTGTTAGCTTTGATTTGTCGCTGATAGCGAAAAAAACAAATTAGGCACTTTACAGCTATTTAAAAAAAACAAAGAACATAAGCACCAGCCGAAACCAAGTAAATTTATGGCCCAGCGCTGAAACGGGTTAAATGCGTATACAGATCGAGGCAATGACCCAGAGAACTACTGAAAATACCGGCTGAGGTCGCAGAAACACCTGGAACAGAGAACTATCTGTCGAATAGTTCGATCTATCTTTCTACCAGCTCGAATCCATCAATAAAAATAGCCTGAGAACTTTATACACCGATATGTCGCGACTCAATTCGATGTTCTCCATTCGCCCCAACCATGGTCATATCACTTACGGGCAGTCCGAAACAAAACCGCGCTGAGAATTGGGCGAACGAATGAAGGCAACAAATTAGCACGAAATTAATTGCATTTAAGCAGCAATAAAAATGAAAAATTACTTTTATCGCACGGCTAAGATCGTGTCGTCGGGTCGCTCCCACCGAAATCAGTCGAGTTTTTATTTAAATTCCTTCTTGTTTTATTTTTGCTTAAGCTTTTGATAGAGCGACCCGCCATAGATCTATCACAGAAACTTTTCGCTTTCACAAATAACCACACCAAAAAAACTTGACTATTAACATATGTAAAACGGCATCGGCTTTTGTTCACAATTTGTTATATTTCACATGTTTAATAAATTGCTTTAAATCTATAAGTGTTAGTGTTAGAAAATGCTGAACACATTTCAAATGTGTGCGTAGGTGTGTGAGTGTTTGTGTGTGTGTAGGTGTATTTGAGTCAGTGTTTTAGATACTGAAGTAGAGAAGATTTGTCGAATCGGAAAGAGGGTCCTACATCCTAATTGAATTTGCATTTGGAGAAATCCATTTCGGGATGCTGTTGCTTGAATCTGTGAAGATGGAATATAAATATTACTCAGAGCCGAGAGTGAGAGTGGGCGAGGAGATCATTCACTTACTTTTCTAGTATATCCTGTTTCTTGCGATCCTCACTGGTGGGCAAACCCATCTCCTTCTGGCGCTGATCGTACATCATTTTCTCCACCATGCTACGTGTTTCGCCATCCAAATCTGATAGCTTGGATGACTCTGGATTGATTTTGCGAGTGGATATTTCCGGATCGGTTGTAACCAAACGACTCCACCAATTCATGCGATTGATCTTCTCGAGAGTAATGACCACCGTCTTGTTATCTTGGATCACCCAAAGCGATTCCTCCTGCTTGACCTCGGCATACAGCTCACCATCGATGACCGGCTCTTGACCTTTGATGCCCACCTTCAATGTCTTCTTGCCGATGTTGACCACAATGTCGCGGGCACGCAAAGCGAACGGCACATTGAAGGGAATCTTCAGCTGCAATTAGAATGTGTAGATAACCAGTTAAAGCTGTTCATGATGATCAAGATATCTCTGAGTCGAATTCGAGTTCGAGTTCGCGCTCGACGTTGACTGCAGAGCAAAACCAATTGCAAACAATTATGAGCACGTATCGTAACGGAGGCAAACATCTCCGGTTCATGTAATTTGTGATTAATGATCTGAACGCCTTCGACATTCTAGTGGCCACGTAACAAAGTCAACAGATATAACAATTGTTGATGTTGCTGATGATGATGCTCTGATGCTGTTGTTGCTGCTGTTGCTGATGCCCAGTGCTTTGGACAGCCTTGAGGCAGCTAATAACAAAAAACGGTCTATAAATAAAACTCGCACAAGAGGCCAAGAGGCACGTCTTGTATCGCCAGCTGCAATCAGAAAACTGGAGCTGCCCTTCACCCAGGCCTGGGCCCAGACCAGCTCTATCTCAAGGACTGAGGCTTGGTCTGCATTCAACGGGAATCTAGCTTAACTGCTTGGCATCCCATGCAGAGTTCAAGGACGTACAGCGGTTGTTTTATTATGCCTATATATATATATGCACATATGCAGCCAGATCCGGTTGCACACAGTGCACAGGAGCAGCGCATGGAATGTCGCTCAACAGGTTGCCTGGATTTGCGCCAAAGTCGAGAATGACGAACAATGCAACGGCAACCGCAACCTCCGTAACAACAACAACAACAATATCGAAGGCAGCTAATTGAATGAGGCCTGTTCCGAAGTTCAAAGCAATTACAGTAGCGTCTAAAATGATCTGCCCGCTGTCCATTAATCATAAAGCTAGGCTACATGTACATACATATGTATATTTATTAACACCTTTTTTATTAACTTTAATAGAAAAATTCATAATGTGAGAAAACTTAAAATGAAAAAAAAAAAAATATATATATATATAAAAAACGCAGCAGTGGCGGCAACATACATAATTAAAACCTAAGTTATTAGATACTCAGCCCAACCAGCTGAGAACACTGCAATCAATTAGCAACGACAACAACGAGCGACCCACTTGCCACAGTCGTCGTCGCATGTGAAAACGCAGTCGCAGTCGCAGTCGCAGTTGGTGTCGACAACTGGCAAACAACAATGCTAGCGGCTCACGCGGCTCTTTAATTAAAAATCAGACAAAAGCTACAGCGTCAAGGACGCTTTCGTTCAAGAAGACAAAGTCAGCAGCCGCAGCACGACACGAAGATTCGTGCGTGCACATCTGCTCAAATCTGCGTATGTGTTTTGTTTGTGTTTGTGTGTGTGGGTGCCCAAGGTGCCCCAACAATATAGCAAACAAGTAGCAGCAACAGAAGCGCAAACACAACGGGCGGCCAACATAACAACAGTAAGCGCTAGAGATGAGCATGATTATGATCGGGGCATTCCGTTCACAACTAAAGCATTTTGAATAGCCATGCACAAAGATCTTCGTGCTTTTAGTAATTAAATCACAAGTTGTTACCGTCGTCTGTTTATTTATATTAGAAATTGTGCGTGTCACTAAAAAAATACTGCACAAACTCTAATCGATACTTTGTCAACACGCATTCAAACGCTCAGCTCTAGCAGCAGCTTCTGTTAAGCACTTGAGCGCACTCTGCAACGACAATGTGGAGGCTTCAATCGAAGCTTGTCGCCGACGCATTGCTCACACTTTTTTGACAAATTGGACTTAAAAATGTGTCAAAATTGAAACTGAAGCGGATGTCAATTGGGGTTTCTGAAGCACGGCGGACGACGCGGATGTAAACGGTTGAGCTCAGCAAATGTGTGGGTGATGACAATTAGCAAGAACAACAGCACTCACATTTAACATGGCTGCAATTACCAGAGTATGACTGCTGTTAGCAACAGTTACTGCATTATGCAACACGTGTGTGTGTTTGTTTGTAATTGCTAATCGAAAACGGCTACCGATATCGGTTAATGGCCTTTCAGCAAGTGCTGCGATATTCGAAAGGGAGTTTTTCGTACGAGCTCCGAAGCTTTCACAGTGTTGCGAAGGTTGTGCAAACAACAGTTCTATTCTGTATGGCCATACGACTCGCTTACAACTAGGAAATTTACACAAATCATATACACAGACGTATACACTAACACAGACAAAGGGGCAAATTAAAACGCGGCATTAAAATTAAATGCAAACAATGGTTCATGCAAATGGGCGTGCTGAAAGCTTTGAGGACAACAACAAACCTCAAATATGATGCGGCTAAAAAATGATTCCAACAAAGCTAAAACACAAACAAATACCGCGACAACAACATGGACAAGCAAGCATTTAGTCGTCAGTCAAAGTTCAAAGCATACGGAAAAGGTGTCGCATTTGAATTAATGATTAACGTGCCAAAAACCTGTGGCACACTTATGTATGAGCAGCGAGGGAGTGCGCGTGTGTGTGTGAGCGAGATGGAGATGGAGAAGCGAGCCTCTAATAGACGCTGAAGCAGACACCAAGTCTGAGAGTTGCTGATTATGCAAATAACGTCTGCCTGCATTAATCGATAGTCAGCTAATCGATCATCAAGAAGTGCTGTGCACCAATTCCTCAACTTGGCAACAATAAATCCACGCTTGATTTCTATATTAAGGGCTTATTAAAATAAGATAAAGGGAAAGAAATTTTTACAAAATATTCATATAGAAATATGGGGAGAAAAAATTAGTTAACTGTATTTGTTGTCGCTCTTTGACTAATTCTACGAATTCCGAAACAAAATCGACAACAACTAAAAGCTCGCTTGACTTTTCTTAAATATGTATGTATGTGTGACGTATAATTTATGCTGAAAGAAGCAACACGGTGCCTGGCACGAAACCCCGATCTCCAAATCAGCGTGGAAACAATCAAAAATGCAAAAAAAAAATAAATAAATACAACACAAATAAGAATAAAAATAAGATAGAAAAAAAAAATCATTTCAAAACTAGCCGAAGTCGAGTGAGTGGCGCGACTGCGTCGATAACATTATCAAAAGTCCGAAAGGTGCCCCTTAATAAAATAAAACCTGAATCAGAACTGATCGTCTGGCATAGTATATTGGAGTAGATCGGTGTCGTCGCCACTTGACAGCCAAATCATCAATTGAATTGCTTAAATCTGATTAGAATGGCGACCAAGCTGCAAACTAGTTTCAGACGAATAAAACACACCAAAAATACGTAGCTCAAGTGCTCCATCTGTCTGTCTCCCTCCGTGTATGTATGTATGTATGTATGTGTGTGTGTACCAATTGAAATTGTTGTTCACTCTAAAGCTGAGAGTTCGCACAGATCCGGTAGCAGTTAAGACCCCCATAAAGAATTCCCAGAGATCAGTCACAACAGCTAAAGCCATGCGACAGCTTATTGGCCTACTTGGAGACAAATTAACATAAGCGAACGCTATTCATAACTCAATTCCGATTGATCGATAGCCCGGGATTATGCAAACTGGAAAAATGTGATACAAATTAGGCATTAGAAACCAATTAAGACAACGAGCACTATAGCACACTACCAAAAGTTCATTTACCTATTTGAACGACATTCTCCAGGTGTCAATTGGTTGTAATTGTCATTTTTGAAGATCGTTTTGTCTTCGGTCATTCCACACACAGTTGACAATTTTAGAGTTCGAGTCCATATGGAGCCTTCGCTTTGATGCATAACTAACTTTACGAGTGCCATAAAGAAATGCTCGTAAATGTAGTTTCATTTTCTTATTAAGCTGCCTTGTTTTGCTCATAATTAGCTAGAAAAACCCACAAAATATTAATGAACAATTGACGTCATTAAAAATTTCAGCGTAGTATTTCCGTTTACCCGATGACTCAGTGAAGAATCAGCTGTGCCTGGCTTTTCAGCATTATTGATTGGCGTTGAGCTCGTGTTCAGATGCCCCCCGGCAAATTTTCTCTAAAGCGCTAATCGCCGAAATTAGCTACGACAAATGCTGTTATACAAAGCGAGCTTCCAACTGCGGCTTTTGTGATATTATCTTTCTGTTGTTTTGCTATGGCATTTCGAAAGAACATCGAGCGATAAACATTCCATATAACATGCGCAGACAGCGATTTACCTATACAAGTGATGCACACAGGCATCGATATAATTTCGGCTATAAAGGATATATTGGGATCGCGGCATCGATGAATATTCAAAAAATGTTCAAGCTATCGATAGTATTTAAGTGCATAGGGATATTTTTTATATAAAGGAGAGCAATTTGAATGCTAATTCTGCCTAATTTTATAGCTGCCATAGTATTTACTTTATTAAAGCGAGGGACATTTTGGAAATTACCCGGCATTCTTTTAATGTTTGGTTCTTTATTTTAAAGAAAACCCAAAATTAAAGTACCCATGCAAATATTTAGTGCTTTATTCATAATTAATTCCATATTTATTGTTGGAACGTGTAAGCAGTGACGCGTATCAATGAGCCGTATTGTGTAGTGGGGAATTCCCAAAGCTAATATAGCGCGTCAAAAATGTTGAGCTAATGTCACCCAAAATGAAACTGCTATTAAACTTTGGCTGCAGAACGCCTTAATATTAAAATGCCTCGCATAACAGCCGGCTAACGCACGTCAAAAGAATATCTGCACACAATATATATACATATGTATATACATATATATAACATTTAGTTATGTATATATATTTATTTTATGGGCAGATATTCTATTGACGTTCGCTACTATATATATATATATATATATATATATGTACATATATGGGTGTGTGTGTGCTTTTTTGCATGCTTAATTATATGCAACAAAAACAAGTTGAAGAATTGTTTGTTTTGGCTCGGCGCGCAGCGAAGAAGCCACAAAGTTAACGTTTTGCTTTTGGTGAATGTTGTTGACTTAACATATTGGCTATGACTGTAGACTGCTATGAATTGGATTGTATTGGCTGCTGTTGTTGTTGTTGTTGTTGCTGCTATTCTGTGCTGCTGTGTAGCTTGTGTTGCTGTTGTTGATTCGCTCGGCTCAGCTCTTAGCTTGGCTCAATTCAAATTCATCTCAATTCCATTTGGCTAAAGTGTTTGCTTGCTTCGATTCTGCGCTGGTAACTGGCAGTGTCAGTCTAAATCTTTGTCAACTCAGCTGATTTAGGAGATACATAGACATATGTGCACATACATTTATGTATATAGCTGTAGAGTCAAGCAGCTGGGCAACACTCACTTGTCTCACTTAAAAGGTGATAACAACCTGCCTGCTCAAGGGGTATAAAACAAGAGAGCAAAGACTGAAGACAAATTTGCTGAATTGTTGTTGTAGTAGTTGTTGTTGTTGTTGTTGGCACAGCAAACAAAATGTGTAACAATTTATTTGCCACAAAAATTGGCACAGTGTGACAATATAAGCAATTATTAAACAATTAATTGTGTCTAATAATAATGTCGTGGCATTTTAATATAAATATTCGTCTAATTCCTTAATTTCCAGATTTTTAATTTAATTGTCTAGAATTTAGATCAGGTTTATCACTGTATAAAATTTGATGTCAGCTTGATTTTATTATTTAGCGTTTCTTATGCAAAAACTTGACGTTAAATGTTCATATTAATATTCCACAACAGCCATATAATAAAATTTAATAAACTCTGTTAAATATATTCAAGTTTGCCAAAAATAAAGAAAGACATAAAAAATAATAAGAAATTAATGATCTATGGATGTATATATTTTTTTTAATTTGGAGGCAAACTGTGCCAATTAATTGGCTAACAAGAAAAGGGCGTGCTATGCAGCCTTTTAGCAATTACAAAAATGAAGAAAAAATATACATATCATATGCTGAAATCATCTTTGGCTTTCTGAAGCCGGATCTGGGCAACAATACACCCACGCTGCGGGCCCTTCATCAGCTCTTGTGTTGGCTGCGCCGTGGGACTCAATATCTCAATAAACAACAAAAAGCGATTAAACAAGAGCTAAAAACTACAGTTGAGTTGAAATGAGTTGCAGCTCAATTTGCCAGCGAATTTGCCCACGGGCCATAGCAAAAGGGCACGCAGCAACGAGGCCGTCAGGCAGTTGAGATGATGTCGTCTATTTTTAGAGAGAACCGAGAAAGTAGCTGAGCCAGAGAGCATCAAAGTGACAGCGCGGCAAATTTCAAATCAATGCGAAGCGGCCAGAGGGGAAGCTCCAGTGCCTGGTTTTTTTTTTTTTTTTTAACTGCCCACGCCATCAGGCGGCAATTGATCAAGAGAATGTTCTCTGTGCTATAAATATAGCACAATGAGCAGTCGCAGCAGCCGCAGCTGTTATGACATGCAAAATCCGGCAAGAAAGTAGCTATCGAGCCACAAACAACAAACAACGAGAACAACAGCAAAAAGTTTGCGCATCGCAAAGCAAACAACCTGTCGACAGCTTTTAACATCAACGTTAACGTTAGCGTCAACGCCGATGTCGACGGCAACGCCAACGCCAACGCAGGCAGCGCAGCAGCAGCCGCAGCCGCAGCAGCAACATCAGACCGTTTGCTCTGGGCAGTTCAGCTGCTCGGCGCGCGCCGTTTGCTTCAGTTTGATTCTTGACGCCGTTTAGATCGGTTCTGTTTTTTTAGCGCGTGCTAAAAATAGAAGTTATAAAACTAGAAAAGAAAAATAAATATATTTGCATACAAAAATTAAAGACGTTAAAGTCGCCAAGCAATCAACTAACAAACTAAAAGAACGGTCCAAAACAGCGACTGACGTCCAGTTGAGTGTTTTGTGCCCAATCAAAAAGACTGACAACTGGCATAAATATCCAATAAAAAGATATAAATATATATATACATATATTAAACAGAACTTGTGATATTATAAATAAGTTTCAATCGTGTGTTATAATTACTTAGATAAGCTAAGTAAATTTGCCAAAAACAAAAACACAACAAAAAGTAAGTAAAAAAAAAAACAAAAATTACAAAAGCCTGTTGAAAAACCAGTTGAAAAATTAAATAAATAAAATAAAATAAATAAAAAGAAAAAAATGCTGCATACAATAACAAATACATTTATATATAAATAAAAATATTTTTGAGCGCTGATAAGACTTCCGCATGCTTAAAACGATCTTTACACAATATGCTTAAATCAGAAATAAAAAAGACTCAAATATATGTGTGCACGCAAACAAAAGACTTAGGCAACGAACTTGACAAGTGTCTGTGCGTGCGTGCAACAAATTTAGAATTAATTTCATTAATTGCAATAATTATCAAACAAAACAAAAAATCAAGAAGCAAGGAAAAAACCTACAACAAAAATTGTCATTTGCATTTTTAAGAGTGCCTGCCAATAAAATGAGAAAGGCAGAAGATTAAAACCAACAACAACAAAAGCAATCCAAATCGAACCAGAGAAGTTCCATTAATAACAATAACAACAAAAAAACTAGCTGAATAAATAATAGAATGCGAATCTGCCTTTTAAAAGCCGTGTACCAGGCAAATATCAGTCCATAAATATCAAACGGGTTGCCAGCCAGCCAACAGACAACGGACAGCGGAAAGCGGACAGACAGCCAGCGCAGACTCGAAAGTTCACTTTTTATGTTCAACAAACCAAAATGAAAAAGTTTCAAACTCAAACTCAAATAAAGCAAAATAAAATAAAATAAATAAAAATACACATAAAACAGATTTAAAGTCGAGCGGCATAGCGGACTACGAAATGACATTTGCAAATTATGGGAAAAAAGGGCGGGCATTAGACAAAGAAATTATCATAAGAAATGCCAAAGTGCCAAAATGTCGCCTAGTTAGTAATAGAAAAAATTCATATGGGCAGGGCCCATACTATAAGTAGATTATATAAGAATGAGAGCTTATGTATATGAAGAGCCTATAACGAAGGCAATCGAATTTGAATTTGAAATTGGAATTAAAGAACTCAGAAAAGTCTAGAGCAAACGGTTCAGGCTGGAATTAGATATATATAAGAATATGTCCCCAGCTTAGCTCCCATCTAAAATAAATTCTAGTTGATCTATATATAACTTCTTGAACTTCTCTCTCAACCATCTCCTTTGCTCTCACAGATGCAGGATTATTGGCACATACCACGCGCCTCGCTTGTCTCCTCTAGCAGCTCGGCCATCAGCTCGGCGAGCTCCTCGAAATCGTCCAACAAATCGAGCTCAAATCCGCCAACGCTTGCACAGCGCAGCATCCACTCCACAGCCACGTCGAATGGAACTAGCGCAGCTGTCACAGCGGCTGCTGCGGCGGCTGTCTTGGCGGCTGCCAAGCGCGGATCACGCTCGTCACAGGGCTCCAGCGACAGCAACAACAGCACGCGGGTGAGTAAGATGAGCTGCAAATCATCCATATCGAGCAACCGCAACATGAATCGTGACTCATTTGGCATTTTCACCCACACACACAGAGCGCCGCATCCGGCTCGTTGCTGCTGACGGCCGCGAATCTGGAACGTTTCGCCGAGATACACAAGAAACAGGAGCGGCAGCACAAGATGCTGCTGTCGGAGCAGCTGCCCAGTGTGCACGGCCACAGCTCCTCGTCGGCCAATTACAATGCGAATCTGGCATTGGCCAGCCACACCAAGGATGCAGTCATTCCCATCGATGCTGATCCCAATCTGCAGTACATACGCACCAAAGATCTGGACACCGTGTCCATAGCCAGCTCCATGCACTTCACCATGGTTAATGGCGAGCCAGGCGGCGCCAAGAAGCCCAAACGCGGCCTCTGCGATCGCGGACGACAGGTGACGGTTCTCATTGTCAGCATGAGCACCATCTTCATGCTGCTCATCATGGGCATGGTCTATGCACTCGAGAGTAAGTTGGCTCGATATACTCAACTCGATCTCAGCTGGATTGGCTCAGCTAACGTATTCTCTTTACTTGTTCTCCATTTGCAGTGCGCGCTCGTGATATGCCCAAGAGCTAACGCAATTGCGTGTAGTGTTTAGAATTCGGAGAGGCGCAACCACGCCCCATATATATATACATAATTCTATATATATCGTGGCTTCTTAGTTTATTATTTATTGTACTTCCGTGTCAATTATTATTATTGTTATATGCGTTGTCATCGTCTTTTTGTGCTAGTTGCTTAAGTTATTTATTACACACACACACCAATTGTTCTGAGAAGCGAAATTTTTGTATGGCCTGCGTCGTACTAGTATTAAGCGAACTTACAATTACAATTAATTAGCGTTAAATTAGTGGATCAACCAACTGTATCACAGCAATGACCTGGACCATGGACCGACAGATACTGAAGTGAATGCCGAATAGCCAATATACACAAACAAACATATATATATATATATATATATATATATATATGGTATATGAAAAATATGATTAGTTCTTTAATGTCTATTCAGAGAAGGAAGTGTATTTTTCAATTAAACAATTAAGTTTTTAGCCCTGTGATATGTCAAAATAAACAGAATTAAAATTGTATGACACAAAATATTTTGGGAATTCTTTTAGTTCTATGAGTCATGTACTCAAGCAGAGGTCAAGCATGCTGCTCTTCTTGTCTACCTATGAGTCATGCCCTCAGCAGCGAGAGGGAGTTCAATAACTGAGCTGCTGAAGCGTTTAGCAGCACCTGCTTAAAGGCACGTAAACACAGTAGCCAATCACCTTAGCAACAACTAATAACATACGTAAGTGCAATAACAAACCTGGATCAACAACAACCTAGCAACAACAACCATAGATCAATAATAACATCTGGCGGAAGCTTCAGAAACAACGTCGTCTATATATAAACCAATTGAAAACTAAACAACGCCAATTGGGGATGATCTTTAATATAAAAATCATTATTTGACGATTAGGGAAAATATTTTATGAATACCTTAGACCTTTGATGGGTTTCTTGGCGTTACAGACATCAAATATAAATTCTAGTAGCATATTCATGACTTGAATAGGGTCTCTAAAAGGAATATATTGGCAAAACCCAAAAACAAATTAACAGCAGCAAAGACTTTCACTTCAGCAATTAGATGTTTGGAATTTTGTATAAAACCAAATAAAGTCAATATCACTGCTGACTAAAAAAAGAATACATCTATTTCATATATGCGTTTTCTTAGACTCAGAGATATACTTAAATTCAAAGGGCGTTAACTCACCTCCACCTCCTGCAGTGTTTGTGTCCACATGTATTTATCCAAAGTGCAGCCATTGCCAGAATTTGGCTGCAATTTGCCCAACTCATCCTTTTCGCTGTCATCCTCCACCTTTTCAATGGGCTTGGAGAGTTCCTCATTGACTGCTGTCACGCTCGCCGAGTCACCGGCAGCGCTTGCCAACAACTGCTGACGTTTTCTAAAAAAAGATCGGAGCATGTTAAATTGTCTATCCCTTGATAATATTCTAGTCTAACTAACTTGTCCTCCTCCTCCTTTATAATGGCAGCGGCCTCTTCGTCGGTAATATCACAAATCTTATTATCATCCATTTCCTTTTGACGCGCCTCGCGCTCTGCTCGCTCCTTTTCATCCTTTAGACGCTGTGTAGCTTCGCGTGCTTTCAGCTTCTCCTCATGGGCTGCCATGGCCAGTTTGGACTCCTTGCGGAACACATCTAGCAGCATTTTCTCCCACTCAGCCTGTTTGGCACCTGTGTAGAAATCTGTCTTCCGACGCAAGAAACTGGCCAATGTATGCAAAAACTAAAAAAAGCATGGAAAAAACGTGGTCTTATATTTGTTTCTCATTGTCGTTGGCCGGCACAAAGACATATGGCGTGTTTACATTGCAAATATGCTCAAAAGCTCTCTGATGCTATTTGAATTGAATTGCTAAATATACATTTGTTTTAGTAAAGGATTCGTAAACAATTCCATGATTCTTAGTGCCATGCTTCCAATTCCAGGGTAGTAACTTACTTCGGGCACTCCGCCTCGATGCTTCTCCGCTAAAGCGAGCAATATATTGTCAAACTGTTCTTCATTCGCGGACATTGTGTCTCGTTCTGTTTTGTAAATAGTAGACTTTTTAAGTATTTATTTACGTTAGTTTTGTTCTTTTTCTGGAAATTTCCAAATTTAATATTATTTTGGGTTGACAAGTGACTGCCGGCGACTATGAGTGTGACCAGCTTGATAAAAGACAAAAATATCGTTTACACAAGACAACAAAAGCAAACAGTGCTACCACAATATTTTACTCATTTCGATATTTGTCGATAGCAATAGACTTTTATATCAGACAGCTCTGGCTGAGCAATTCTTATACCTTAACGAACCTATGTTAAAAAAATTATGTAGCATAAGTAAAGGTAATTTAAGCTTTGTTAATAATTCTATTTATTTATTTGAAGCAAATATGCTTTTAGGCATTCAACATTTCACATGCAATGTTAAACGCCGCTTAGAATAGTTACATATATGAGAATTGCTTCGGTCGCAACATCGCAACGGAACATCTGCTAGGCAGCAAAAGCTCTCAATTTGAGTTTCGTTCTCACTCTTTCGTACTCCTCTCGCACTTTTCAGTGTATCAAAATGCGACTTTCGTCCTAGGCTCTCGTTCATTCTCTTTCGGTCTTTTGAAGGAATCAGTCGCATTCTGAATCCATCGGACGTTGATATATTAAAAGTAAATCGAAGTGATAAAATCAAACGTGTATACATACATACATATATACTGAAAAAGTTCTTCATTTTGTGCTGAATGTGAAAACAGTTAAACGGCAACCAACAGCCAACAAAAAAGAGTGTGACGGAAAAGTAATAATTCTACAATTGTTTAGTTTAATAAATGAATGAATAAAAGTGATTTCTAAATATGTAACTTATTGAATAGCAATCGAAAGTGCATCTGAGTTTGGACACCCACTTAATTATTTCCGGCACGAATATGCGTTTGCAAAAATCGATAAACTTCAAATAGAAGCGCATACACTCTCACATATACTCGCATACGAATGTGTACAAAAGCCGGAGCGAAAGAAGAAAATTGGGGAGAGAATGAAGTAGAATGAAGTAGGCCCGCCTACAGCTGACAGTGCAGTGCATACAATTAGATACGCTTAAAATAAATTTCTGTGAAATCAGGCAGCTACTATTAATATTGCCAGCTACGTGTGTCTATCATATGATTTCAAGTGATTACTTAATGGTACTCTATTTATGGCCGGCTCTGTGACAGCGCAAGCAGCTTGTGCTCTTCTCTTACCCCCGTCCTGCCATAAGTACACGGCCCTTGTCGTTGGCTAACTAAAGTTGATTGTTCTATTCGTGTGCGTGCGAGTGTGAGTCTGTATGTGATGTGTGCGAATGCGTTCAGCTTCTGTATGTATTAGCAATGTTTATGCTGCTCTCCCGTTCTTCAGTCGTGATATACGTTTCGCTTTACTATTTTTTTTCTTTTTCTGCTTTCTGGTATTCTTTGCACGCGACGTCGGCAACTGCGGCGACGACGACGATAACTACAGCTCGATTCGCTATCTTGCCATGTGCGCGCCAAAGCTGCTCCAGAGTAGACAGCCAGGCCTGCTCTACTGCTCCGCTTCAAGGTCAGTGTAAGGTTAGCTCTGCAATTGCGACGCACAGGCCATGGCAGTGATTTTGACGCTGTTGTCGCCGCCACTGCTCTGCGCGTTGGTCGTTGTCAATATTGTGTTTGTAGTTGTTGCTGCTGCTGTCGAGTAACAATGGCAATTGGGGGCGCTTGGCATTTAATGTGTGCCCAGCAACCAAACATACATTCATGCATACTTATGTACATAATAATTCATTCATCTGTATTAGATGTTTGCGCGTGTATGTGTGTATATGTTTGCTTGCGCGTATCCTTCGTCAAAAATTTGACATTCCCTTGTGCATGCCTTTCTCAATTTAATTTGTTTTTCATGCCTTTGAGCAGCCTCCCACAGCTTCGGCGTCGACGTCGACAGCGACAGCGCTCTGCGTACGTGACGTAGGCGTCAAGATGTCGCCTTTGCGCAAGTGTGTGCGTATGTTGGTTTCTGTGAGAGTGTGTACCTTAAAGCTTTGTCAATACCTTTCTACGTCACTAGTACCATCATGCCCTCTGACATTTATCTTTTATATAAACAAGTAGAAGTTGCTTTTATACAGTTATTTGCCTTTCTCTTTCTCACTCTCTGCATTGCTTGTGCTATGTTATGCTTCGCAGCATCTCTCGCACTTTTCCAGCGTATTTTGTGTTCTCCCTTACGTAAGCTTACATAATCAGCTGCAAGCACTTAGCCTGTATTTTTCTAGTCCTTTTCACGCTGTTAACGGATTTTCCAGTGCACTTCAATTTTAAGGATAACATTGTTGTCTTTGTTTTACTGTGTGAGTGCGTGTGTGTGCATGGGTTTGTGTTGCCTCTTAGGCAATGACATAAAAGCCATTTAATTGCTCTTCTATCTTTGAGACTTGAGCGAATGCCCTAATTGGTATTCCGCAGAGCTTGTTATAGAGCCGTAAAGGGTATTCACGGCCAAACATTTCAAACCGGTTAAAAGAAAAACCGGTTTGAATTGAAATCTAGAGAATTATGGATGTGCAGAAGTAGTTGAGCGAAATTCGAAGCGAGATGAAAGTTTATAAATACATATGAAAAAGAATTTGCAATGCAGAGCAAATAATGAGCTTATAGAATGCCAAGCAAACAAAATTTCCGACAAAATATATGGCTGAAGAAAATATGATGTATAAAGCAACAACATCTATATACTACTGCTCGTTAGACTAAACAGATATAATTTTATTTATACCATATTAATAAAATTATAAATATGTTTAAATTAAATTCAATTAAATGAAATATTTCTATATTTCTTTTTAAAAACTAATCATTTTAGCTTTCTAATATAATCAAGGCAGTTTTATATAATTCCATAAAATTACAGTTGTCTGATTAGAATTCTTCCTAACAGGTGTTGGCGCAGGTGCCCTTTAGCAAAACAACAACAATTTCATTTCCATTTCAATTAGTATTTGTTTTCGAGTAATTCAGTAACAAGTCTTGATTGACTAGCGAATTGAGACAGAGAGAAATTGGATACATTCTGTGTGTGGTTAGGCGACAAGCGCCGCTGTAACCACAGCCCCACCCCATCCCTTGGCCCCTAGTTTCAGTGCGAAAAACGTGATAAAATTCTGCCCCAATTGCGTCGTAAACAGGGCATCTGCTCAAGGTATGCCAAGGTATAGCTGCCACAACAACGGCAATAACAACAATAATAATAACAGCCCAAACAACAACAACAATAAATACTTATGATAACAAATTGTTATTATGTACAATTGCTCTACTTGATTGAGCTGCATTCGCTGACGCCAATTTCCTTAATTGAATTTTACGTTGCACTTAATGCCCTTTGATTTATATGTGGTATTATGTTCTATATACACATTCACATGTTCTTGACTGCCTTAAAATGCGTCAGCAGCTTGAGCAGGGCATTGCATACTGATATTGTATAACAATGGATGTAGCGCCTGACCGACTCGCTATTACTAGGATTACATCGACCACGCATTGATAAGCCTGCACGCTTCAACCTCTTTCAACTGCATGCTAAGAAATCGACATTAAGTGACGTCAGCAAGCGAAACAATGGAGTTGTTGTCCTGATTGGGAACAAAAAATTACATACATTGTAAGGAAAGACTATAGAAGTATAGCACTTCTAGGAAAATCAGGATTCAAGTCCAAACAGTTGCGTGCTAGGTTCCCTATTCTCATGTAGCTGAAGCTCTTCTCTCATTTTAATATATAAAACCTACGTGAGGGTCTGACATAAAAAAAGCTAGGTAAACTTTTTTCAGGTATTAGAGTTGCCCTCACACAATCATAACTTAGAGTAATTCATATATAAGAGTTGCTCTGAATATACATTCCTAGGTTGCTCCACTTATTGTCTTTCAATAATAGCTTGACATAGGGTCAGTTACATAAGCTATATAGGTGAGGCTCCAACATTAAAGGTCTCGGTAAAGCTATTCCAATATTGCCTTTGCCTTAGCTTTGACCCGCGCCCTGGAATGCAAATGCGTCGTTTGTTTATTCGACTGTGCAAGTGCATTCATTCCAGCCATTGCCTAATTGACGCGGTGCTCGCGCCGGATCGGGGAAGAGCCGCGCCTAGGTCGAACCTGCTATAAATAGACATAGCACGTTATATTATCTGGACAAATGCGATGCGAGTGGGTAGAGAACTCGCTACAAAAGTCGTCAGTTAATATCGAACATGCATACACTGAAAGAAAATGAGGTATAATATGCTCATCTGCTCAACTAGCCTCCAGATCAGTCTACTTTAGTTGCTAGACACTAAGATATTCAGTAGTAATATAGAGGTGAACTATTGATTCAACCGGAATTGTCTACGCTCTCCACTTAACACTTAATAATAGAGCTTAGATCGTGCCATGTCCAGCATTCTATTAGCATAGCACTAACTACTATATTATATAGAGACTTCAAAGGTAGTTAGAGAAACCCTAGGCCCCAGCCCAGTCTGGAATGCTAGACAAGTGTATATGCCCGTTCGTAATATTTAGTTACAAGCAAACAGAAAAACAGAAAAAATAAAAAAATAACTTTTGTTATTTACTCAAGGTAATTGTAAAGCGCAATAAAAAATCGACCGAAGCGTGAGTCGTTTTATAGAGCAAAAATATAGAGAAGGGAACAGAAAAAGGTTTGCTTTCTCTATGAGATATACAATCCATTGGCTAATTAAATAGGGGAGGCAAGCGCAATATCTCGATAATGAACACAAATTGTTACTATTATTAAAATCTTGTGGATTTACGCTTAATTGGCACTATCTGTGGTATAGTTGTTTACACAGCCGGTGCACGTACACTCATCTATAATACAAAGCCTATAGCGGGTATATAGTATCTATAACATACCAATAAAGTTAGCAGCTGCTTGAAAAAGCTAAAGATAAGACGTTAACAGTAGCACGATCGAGAAAGATAAAGCTAATTTACTAACTATATATCGTAAACGGAAAATCATTATAAAGTTAATATAAGATTTACGATATTTGATTCAAAAATGTGGATTTACGATCTGCAATTGGCGAAAATAAAATTGCTAGTCAGTAAAGCTTAAGCTTACGATATTTGATTTTCTACAGCTCATGCAAACAATTCTATATTCAAATAAATTTTCCATTTACAATATTTTATTATTGAGATCTACGATATTTGATAATAACGATATGCTTTGTCAGGCACGTTTCTCGAAAAATTATTGGCATCTATTTTTACTGTACGGAACGCGAGTCCCTCTCCGACATGCAACATTGCCCAGTCTCATAATTTTCAGACAGTTTTTGTTTATCGCTAACGATATTTGTTCTTGTTTGCGTTTTTGATTGTTTAACATTTATTCGCTGGGAGGTTATTGAAACTTGTTGCATTCCACGTAATCGCACCGTTTGTTTACATTATAAATATATCATAGGCTAGATATAGATATTTGTGTAAATGTATATCTGGGTATATGTATTTGTATATAACTCTAGTCTATATATAGAGGCACGCAGATGGGACTTTGAACTGACGCACTGGACTGGCACTAGTTGGCAGATCTTCCCCGCCTCTATACACAGTTTTTGCCTCTTTTTGCTTATGTCATGTACTCTTGCTATATACCAGAAGATGCAGATATTCCATTATCTTAGCTTTGGCTATCTTATATCTATGTTTATAAGGCAATTCAACGTGGGGCAAAGTTATGTAAGACTGATAATCTTCAGTAGCAAGGAAACATTTTAAAAATATAACAGACATAAGCAACCCTCAATTTATAAAGATAGTATAAGTAGCCATGTATTCTTCTTAAGGTATTCAGAAATATGTTTAGTATATCTTTACTATCTGATTATAAGCTTTTATTGTCTCTCCTTAAACTTTTCCATTGTTTTGACAGTTTTTTGGACTCGAGTCCGACCTACATCACGTCCACATGCGCTCCATTGAAAATCTTATCAATGTTGACCAGCAATTCCATTAAACACCCATTCATAAAATTAATTTTTATTTTTAGACTAAATAGAGATTTTGTTCTCGGCCATCATAAAACTAAATCGTGCCGGTTTATCAATAGTCTGCATTCTTACCAGATTAAAATCAATCCATTTTAGCGAAATTCGTTTATCGCTTATTGCGCACTTTGTGAAAAAGTCCACGGTGCCAAGAAACCCGTCGAACGGGATCTTATCTTTTGAATGGGAGGGTCTGCTGCATAGGTATGACAAAGCATATAAGGTATGCATCAGATATTATTCAAATTAGCCTAGGATTCGACTAGCCAATGCCCTGTATTCTGTTTCGCATAAGTTATTAAAGAGGAGCTATACATATGCTGTCTACCGGCAAGCGCTATATACCCCTTGTGCTACTGATAAGATCTATAGAGTATAAGCCACACTCCTGGCTCCACCCCAGTTGTAGACATTTGCCAGCCGCATGTTAGACACCTGATACTAATCGCAGACCCCCAATAACAACATTCGCACACGAAGATTATCGCTTAAAAATTGTTTGTTTTTTTTTTCGACTGCCAAAAAAACAATCTCATTCTGTTTATAGTCGTAGCTTCCCGCTCTCATCGCAGTTCACGAGCAAAGTGCGTGTGTATTTCATCAATGTGTCATACGTCTTACGTTTCCGCCGACGCCGAAGTCGACGTCGCAGCGTGACGTATTGCACTGGCAGATAAGTTCAATCGCTCTCTTGCCGGCCGGTCGGCTGTTTGGCTGGCTGTGCTGGGACTTTGGCCAATTTACAATACATGAGTATATATATACATACATACATATATGCATGTATACTTAAGTATAAGAATGACAGATTTATGAGAGACCAAAAGATTGATAATACGAATCAGAGAAGGGCAAGGCAGGTCAATCCACGTGTGTTTCGCTAGATCGCTGAACTTATAGTTTTATCGGCATTGATTGATGAATTTGTGCAGCATTCATTAACAAAGATAGCTTCGACGATATCGAAATTATTCACGAACCACAGACAATTTCTATTCTCTCTCTCCCTCTCTCTATTTCTATCTGTATTTCATGAGGCGCGTGTCATGGAAAATTTTCGTGCGATTTTGTTGTGGCGATTTTATTGGGTTTTTTTTTTCGCTTTTCGCTATGACAAACAAATTTGCATTTTGTTAAAAATAGATAATTCTAATTTATCTCTATATAGAACGGCTTTAAATTAAAAATCTTATACGTGTCATTAAATGCACATTTTGAAGCTAAGGTTGATAAACTCATCTTACGAAAACATCTTCGAAATGAGAAATTTTGTACAGAACATTTACGCCAAACATATTTATGTATGTAAGTACATAAATAAATGTATGTTTGTATAAAGTATATGCATTAACACATTCCTGTCAGCAGTAATATTTAAAAACATTTTACTCCAACCAAAATAGAGAAACAAATAATTAATTTTAATAATAATATGCATTGCTTTTATTTGATTATGGAACTTGTATCCCTATGTATTTGGTGTTGTTATTGTTTGTGTCTGTTATTCTCGTTTGAGAAGCATTTACATATTTATAACTGAAGCGTATGTATATGGACATTTAATATTTAAATGCATCCGTTGCGCTCGTAAAGAACATGTGCTGTAACTGATCAATATACATACATATATAAATATATGTATAACATATACATATTGTATGAAGTATTCCACAATTTGATAACGTAAAGAAAACGAATGTTTGATAAAACTGTGAACTTGTCGCTCTTCTACTCAAGTGAAAATTTATTTTACGCAGCAGCATTTGAGCAGCAGCAAATTCAAAATGCAATAATTGCGGTATGTAAGAACTCTTGTAAGAATAGGAGTTGCGAGAGAGACGGAGAGAGAGTGTCAGTTTGAACGAAATATAGCTATGGCTGCGCTGCTCTCGCTCAACAAGCGTTTGCTGTTCTCTCACACTTCCACTTCCTTTGCTGTGAGAGGGTTGTTGAGTATACACATCTTTATTCAGAAGAGCAGAACAAATACTAATGTAAAATGCAATCAAATGCAATGTGAGCGTCTCTCAGGTAGGCATTGCAAACTTATTTAAAGGGGTTGATCTGCTGATCAACAACGATTGAGAATTTGAGCGCCAAACAACGAAAGATCTGTCGTGGTGCTCTGCTACTGCGCTGTTCCTGGCGCTATTTCTACTCAGCAGGCATACGCTGTTGGGGGTTAGGCGTCGCTATGTTTCACAGTCGGTAGTCAGTCGCTTGTGAGCAGCCGTCAGTGTCGCGTGTGCCCTCGAATAAGCGCTTGTGTATAACAATTAAGTTGAGGCAAGCAAAAATATAGTGAATACATGCGTGAACGTGTGTGTGTGTGTGTTTGCATTTTGCTTGTGTAGTGATGTGCGTGCATGCAAAATCAAAACTGTTAATGCAAAAATATGTGTCAATTCAATTGAAATAAATAATTTATTTTTATTCTTTTACAGCAAATACAATCACGTTTTCTGTGCCAAATTAACTGTTATAACCAAGTGCAACTGAGAAGTAAAAACAAAAGTGAAAAGCAAAAGAAAAACAATAAAGCAAAAGTCAAATACAATTTGCATATAATTTACCGAAGAGCAACGCAAAGCGAAGAACAGTTTAAGCAAGTGCAACGGTAACAACGTATAATGGCACCAATAACCACTGACAATTGCGAATTTGAATGTGCAACAAGTGTTGAAAGCGGCAACAATACCGATAACTTTGAAAACGATATTAATATCGATAACGAACGTTTTGTGAGCAGTGCATCGAATGATTCGAATTTGAGTCAAGTTCAGGCTGAAGAACATGTTGCAGAGCAGCAGGAGCAGCAGCCGAAGCAGATGCCATGGGAGGCACCTGGTAAACAGGGACTCTACGATCCCCAGAACGAGCATGAGGCATGCGGCGTGGGATTCATTGTGGCCATCGATGGCAAACGCTCTCACAAGGTAAATTTGTTGTATAACTACAAATAGCATTATTCTTTGATTTATTGCTACTCTTTCTCTTTACTTGTCTGTACTTACAGATTCTTCGTGATGCCCAGACCTTGTCAGAACGGATGAATCATCGCGGCGCCTGCGCCTGTGACAACGACACCGGCGATGGCGCTGGTGTATTGGCTTCCATTCCTCACGGGCTCTATGCCAAGGCTCTGTAAGTTTACATCGTAGATGGGAATAGGACTGACTAGGGGTGAAGTCATGGGGGCACATGCACTTGGCAACTTTACAGCTATTTGCCGGCTGCCATTGATGAATGTCTTAAAAGTTGTTGACGATGACGGCGATATCGCTGCGATCTCGTGCGCGAAATACAAAAACAAAACAGAAAGTCAAAGCTATCAGCTTTTGAATGCCCTACTTTCAGTTGAGAGTATAATAGCAAACAAATTGTGCTGCATATGTACATATGTATATACCTCTCTCTTTCTCTCAGTCTCTGTTGAATTCGACGTAAGTTATCTAATCTAATGCATAGCGAAATTCTAATTAATTTTGTGATATAAATAGCTATAAAATATTTTTATAATCATTTTTTAAGGGAAAACAATTAATAAGTTAATTTTGCAGAGATAACTGATATCTTCAGCAGAATTTCACGTGATTCAGTTTGCTAATTTTGCGATATAAATATGTAAATACTATATATACATTTATTTGATAGTAAAATTAAAATTCGCCGAGATTAGAGATAGCTGATATCTTGCAGCATTTCACGTGATTTAGTTTATTAATTAAAATATTGATATCTAATGTATAGTTGAGGGCATTCCAGGTGCGCTGTTGCCTTGTCTAGAGATGTTCTACATGCTATTTTGTTATTTTACAAATGTATATACTATACAGATGTGTATATGTACGTATTTGCTTTATTGGCTCGGTCTCGACCCACAAATAAAAATAATAAAAACAGTTGAACATCAGGCGAGCGCATCAAAAATAGTTTGCTATAATGAAATACTCCTTCACATGTGGCAGAATCATTTAATTTTTTTATTATTAATCATTTTTGTGCACCAAATTCTGTTTGTACTTTGATTTGATTGCCATGTTTCGTTGTTTGCTCGATACGGGCTTTCATTTCCAGACACGCTTAGCTATTATAAAGTAATTTAGACAATTTTCGGTTATGTATAGAAAGTATTCAAGGGGATTTCAGTAGAGAATGCTGCGCAATTCACAGGTAATAACTTTTGCGCAAATTTTTTAATTATATACATATGTATGTATATTAGCAGTGCAATGCGAAATAAAACAAATGAAATATGACAAGGCTTGTCAAATATGACACATGAGAAGTAATGAGCTGTCTTCTTCATCTTAACGTTATATTAATATAGTCTTTATTGGGGTTTCTGCTAGCGTTAAAAAAAGATTTACACTTAACGAAAAGATTCTAATTTCTGTTAAATTATACTAGAATTGCTTCACAAATATTTTTGCAAAAGACAAAATTGAAATTGGTATGCAGAGAGATATAATTATAGAATATATACCCGAGGGAAGCAAATATGTATATGTATATGGATAGATATTTTTGGAATATTTTGGAATGTGTACAACATTGTATTTATTTTTAAAATTTCATTTCTTTGTTTCTCTAATGCTTATTATGTTTTTTTACTTTGTGTCATTTCTGTCAATATAATGTTTACTCTCGGAATCTCTCTGTTCTTGTTTCTTCGAAATAATACCATTTTCATGTTGCCATATCCAGATTTATATAACAAATTATTCATTTTATTTCAATTTTAGGCTTTTGATTATGTCTGCTTGAATTTCGGGTCATAAAATATTATTTAAAATTGCCAGAATTTAATCTCAGATCAAACCTTACTCACATTGGAAATTTTTGCTTGAACTTGATTTTGGGGGCATTAGCCGAACGCGCCCGCATTTTATAACACAAAAACAAAAATAAAAAATACTTGGGCTGATAATACCCAGTGACTCATTAATTGACTAAAACGGCAGCTGCTTAGCTGACTTCTAATTCATATTAAATACTCTTTATTTGGCTATAAACATTGCTTAATTAACACCTAGACCTCGACACCTAATTATGACAAAACATTTTGATTTAAAACCCCTGAAACACACTAAAAATAAATTGAAAGAGAGGCAGAGAGGAAGAGAGAGAAAGACAGCAAAGCTAAATGTAGACTTAGGATAGGTAAAATAACTCGAGAGTACGTCTATAGATCTAAGACTGCCTGTGGAATGAGAGTGTAGAGTGAATCGGGTGCATGATCCACAAGCTTTCTATGATTTCAAGTTCAGGAAATGTATTGGGTCAGACACATGAGCACATGTTCAACGAAATTGTGTAATCAGCGAACGAGAGTTCTCTAAACTCGCTGTTTTGTATATTTAAATGCGCGTTTTAAATGGCAAGCGGACGACCACAGGCGACGCTTGTTGCTGATAAGGCGTCAGATGTTTCGTCATTTTGACGTAATGCAAGCGAAATGCACGATGAATGGTGATAAATGAATGGCATCTGCTCAAACGGGCTAGACAAGCATTTCTATGCGATTGTCAATGAAACCTGCGCAATTTTTAATGGCTCTCCAAGGGTTTGAGGTGCACTGAGGGAAAAGCTTAGGCAGTGCAAAAAGAAACATTCGAGCTGATTAGAATACAATTCCTTATATTAGTTAGACTAGTTTTATTTTTGCTAACCATACCTTATATGTTGCTTTCTTTGCAGTGCTGAAAAGGGCGTAAACTTGCCCGAGTTGGGTAACTATGCCACCGGCATCTTCTACTTGGACGAGGCCCAGGCTGCCTCCGCGGAAGCTGAGTTCAACGAGCTGGCCGAGAGTCTGGGTTTGTCGGTGCTCGCCTGGCGCACCGTGCCAACCAATCAGCAGGCCATTGGCGTTGTTGCACGGAAGTCGGAGCCGTTGTCGCGCCAGGTGTTTGTCGCCCGACCTGAAGGCTCGGACGAGAAGTCCTTCCAGCGTCAGGTGTTTGTGCTGCGCAAGCGGGCTAGCCATGAGTTGGCCAAACAGGGCAGGCGCTTCTACATCTGCTCCTTGTCGGATCGCACTGTGGTCTACAAGGGTCTCTTCACCTCGGATCAGCTGTGGGAGTACTATACGGACCTGAAGGATCCAGAATTTGAGACCTATATGGCCCTGGTGCACACGCGCTTCTCCACCAACACGTTCCCCAGCTGGGAGCGAGCCCATCCGCTGCGCGTCTTGGCCCACAACGGTGAGATCAACACTCTACGTGGCAATGTGAATCTGATGAAGGCTCGCGAGGGTGTCATGCAGTCGGAGCTGTTTGGCGATCAGCTGAAGAAGCTTTATCCCGTGGTGGAGCCCAATCTATCCGATTCGGGCTCGTTTGATTGTGTCCTGGAGTTCATGACAATGGCCAGCGAACGTTCATTGCCCGAGTCCGTGATGACCATGGTGCCGGAGGCTTGGCAGAACGATCGCACGATGCCGCAGGAGAAGCGCGACTTCTATCAATGGGCTGCCTGTGTGATGGAGCCCTGGGATGGTCCGGCTTTGATCAGCTTCACCGATGGTCGTTACATTGGCGCCGTGCTGGATCGTAATGGACTGCGTCCATCTCGCTTCTATGTGACTAAGGAGAATGTGCTGGTCATGGCCAGCGAGGTGGGCGTCTATGATGTCGATCCGTCGCAGGTGACGCTCAAGAGCCGCCTCAAGCCAGGTCGTATGTTGCTGGTGGACACCAAGGAGCAGAAGCTTATCCAGGACATTGAACTGAAGTCGCGCATTGCGAAGTCGCGTCCCCACTCCGAGTGGCTGCAGCAGAAGGTGAGTTGGCTTCCCCATCCCTGAATCCCACGAACGTGGTAGCACTCCCTTCACTCTGACACGCGAAGCACAGCTAAACAGGTCGACACTCAAAATTGGTTAATGCTAATATAAATAACTCTCTGTAATTGTAATTGTTGTTGTTGTTATCCATTTCTCTACCATGCTGTCAATGTGATATATATATATGTATGTATATCTGATGTGGACTAATCCCAGATGGTGAGTTGTCGGATCTTGCGCCGAGTCGTAGTCGTTGTAGATATTTTGTTTCTTTACGTTGGGTTGCATCGCATGTCCTTGTTTCACAGCTATCCAAAAACAGTTAGTTTAATCCATGTCGCACCTTGTTTCCGTCCATCAGATCACGCTGGATGAGATTCGTAATGCGAACGTGCTGAATACGCCCATCGAGGAGCCACCGAAGCCGCCAGCATCGCAGCGCGGCATTTTCGATCCGCGACTCTCGCTCTTCGGCTACACCACGGAGACGGTCAACATGCTCCTGATACCCATGTTCAAGAACAAGTAGGTGACCTTCGCTCACTAGTTGAACACATTAACAACTTCTGCAATCTCTTTACAGAAAAGAGGCACTTGGATCGATGGGCAACGATGCGCCGCTGGCTTGCTTGTCCGGCTTTCAGCCCATTCCGTATGAGTACTTCAAGCAGCTCTTCGCACAGGTGACCAATCCACCAATCGATCCGTTCCGCGAGAAGGTGGTCATGTCCATGCAATGCCCCATTGGACCGGAGGCGAATTTGCTGCAGCCATCGGCCCAGCAGGTCCACCGCATTTGGCTGCCAAATCCCATTTTGAGCATTCCAGATACCCAGCTGCTTAAGCGCAATACGCACCGTGGGTGGAAGACCAAGGTCCTGGACATTACATTCCAGTATAGCGAGGGCACTCGGGGCTACATGGAGTGCATCGAGCGCATCTGTCGGGAGGGTGCCAGTGCTGCTCAGGCAGGCTATCAGCTGATCGTTATATCCGATCGCGAAGCTGGTTCAAACGAACGTGTCGCAGTTTCAGCTCTGCTTGCACTGGGTGCACTGCATCATCATCTGATCGAGACATTGCAACGCATGAAGGTGGGCATTATTGTGGAGACGGCCGAGGCACGCGAGGTGCACCACGTGTGCGTCTTGCTCGGCTATGGCGCCGACGCTATCTGCCCCTATTTGGCCTTCGAACTGGCCCAGGCGCTACGGGATGATGGCGTCATCAGCGCAGATGTCACCGACAAGCAGATCTACGCCGCCTACGCTCAGGCAATCGATACTGGTATTGCCAAGGTAATGGCCAAGATGGGCATCAGCACGCTTCAGTCCTACAAGAGCGCCCAGATCTTCGAGGCAGTGGGCTTGGGCAACGAGCTGATTGATAAGTGCTTCCGCGGCACTCAAAGCCGTATTGGTGGCGTGACCCTGGAGATACTGGCCAAAGAGGGTCTCGAGCGCTTCCAGCTGACCTATGGCAAGGTATCGCCCGACACACACATTCTTCGCAATCCCGGACAATACCATTGGCGTCACGGCGGCGAGGCACACATTAACGAGCCCTCCTCCATTGGCAGCCTGCAAGAGGCGGCCGTCAACAATAATAAGAACGCCTTCGAGGCCTTCAAGAAGACCACGCTGGAGAGCGTGAAAAACTGTGCACTGCGTGGACAGCTGGAATTTGTAACCGATCGTGAAAAGATTGACATATCCGAAGTGGAGCCGGCCAGCGAGATTGTGAAGCGGTTAGTAAACTCTTTGATTTAGCGTCTACAATTGGTTCTGAATTGACAGCATTTATCTTCCGCAGCTTCGCCACTGGCGCCATGAGCTTCGGCAGCATCTCGTTGGAGGCACATCAAACGCTCTCCATAACCATGAATCGCATTGGAGGCAAGAGCAACACCGGCGAAGGTGGCGAAGACTCTGATCGCTATCTGAGTAAGTTTGGGAATAAAAAGTAATACTCAACTTATATATAATCTATTCAATTTCAACTATTTCAGATCAAGATCCTAACAATAGCCGCCGTTCGGCTATCAAGCAGGTGGCCTCGGGTCGTTTTGGTGTGACCGCCTCGTACCTGGCCAATGCGGATGATCTGCAGATCAAGATGGCTCAGGGCGCCAAGCCGGGTGAAGGCGGTGAGCTGCCCGGCTACAAGGTGACCAAGGACATTGCCAAGACACGAAAATCGGTGCCCGGCGTGGGTCTAATATCGCCACCACCACATCACGATATCTATTCCATTGAGGATCTGGCCGAGCTGATCTACGATCTCAAGTGCTCCAATCCCAATGCGCGCATCAGCGTCAAACTAGTGTCCGAGGTGGGCGTGGGCGTGGTTGCCTCTGGCGTAGCCAAGGTAAGTTGAAGAGATCTACTCCAAGTGCACTCCGTGTCTCATCTGTGTGATGATTTCTGTGCAGGGCAAAGCTGAACATATTGTCATTTCTGGCCATGATGGCGGCACCGGTGCCAGCTCCTGGACGGGCATTAAGAATGCTGGCTTGCCCTGGGAGCTTGGCATTGCAGAGACGCACCAAGTACTTGTTTTGAATAATCTACGATCAAGGTAAGTTTTCGACCAACAGACCCCTGGGGCACGTTCCACGTTCCCCAGCCCCCACTTGTTACTAATCATGAAAGAAACATATTACTGAAGAAGAGCCTGGTTATCCAGATGACAGCGTTGGAAAACGTATTGAGATTATTGAGCTCGTTGATAAACAGAGATTGAGAATTGAGTTTAAAGAGAAACGATCGAACGGATTGATCCACAGATCTGTGTGTGAGGCAAGCCGGATAAAGGAAGGTGATCCATACATATAAACCTACACATAACATTGCATATAGCTCGATGATGTCGTTAATGCTGCTGTCTTTCATACTCAAAATTCAGTCAATGATCATGAGATCAACGGATATATCGAGATATATATATGTATATATAGCCAGATTGCTCACACACAATCCATCTACACACACATGCCACATGTCCAATTCAGACAAAATACAAACCGAAATGATATTGATTATGATCCGAACCGAACTGATCCGATCCGATCCGATCCAAACCGAACCGAACCGAACCATCGATCGGTGCCATCTACTCACTTGCTCGCTCGCACGATCGTCGCGCCGCGCTGTGCTCCATTCGTAATTTCTTCTCATTACATTAATCTCGATTTTGAGTATCCAATTAACATTGCATTCCTTTCTATGTCATATCTTCCTACTCCCATGGATCGCTTGTGGATGTGCAGGGTCGTCGTTCAGGCTGATGGTCAGCTGCGCACGGGCTTCGATGTGGTTGTTGCTGCTCTGCTTGGCGCCGATGAGTTTGGCTTCAGCACAGCTCCCTTGATTGTTATGGGTAGGCTAAATATTTCTCTCTGCAATGTTCCTTAATCTCTTATACCTTGTTTTAGGCTGTACCATGATGCGCAAGTGTCATTTGAATACCTGTCCCGTGGGCATTGCCACACAGGATCCAGTGCTGCGCAAGAAATTCACCGGCAAACCGGAGCATGTCATTAACTTCTTCTTCATGCTAGCTGAGGACGTGAGTGTGACACTCAAAGTTGGGTTTCTCTGTGTCTTATGCGATTTCCTCGTCATTTTCAGATCCGTCAAATTATGGCCAACCTGGGCATCCGCAAGTTCCAGGACCTGATTGGACGAACCGATCTGCTGCGCATGTCCAGCCATCGGGGAATTAAAGCAAGCAATTTGGATCTCAAGCTGCTGCTACAGCCAGCATTGGAGCTGCGCCCAGGCACAAACATTGTTGGCGGCTCGGTGAAGCAGGACTTCCAATTGGAAAAGCGCTCCGATAACAAGTTGATCGAGCAGGCTCAGCAAATCTTTAACGGTAGCCGAGACAACATCACCATAAACATGGCCATACACAACGAGGAGCGTGCGTTTGGCTCTACCCTGAGCTATCACATTGCCTGTAAATATGGCGAGGCTGGTCTGCCTGCTGGAAAGAGCATTGACATCTTCCTCGAGGGCTCGGCTGGTCAGAGCTTCTGCGCCTTCTTGGCACGTGGCGTCAATGTGACCCTTAAGGGCGATGCCAACGATTATGTCGGCAAGGGCCTCTGCGGTGGCAATGTAGTCATCATGCCACCAGACACCGCACCGTTCGAGTCGCATCTGAATGTGATCGTGGGCAATGTGTGCCTCTATGGCGCCACCGAGGGCACCGCCTACTTCCGAGGCATTGCTGCTGAACGTTTCTGTGTGCGCAATTCAGGCGTGACTGCCGTCGTGGAGGGTGTGGGTGATCACGGCTGCGAATACATGACTGGTGGATTGGTTGTTATCCTTGGCTTGACTGGACGCAATTTCGCAGCGGGCATGTCCGGTGGCATTGCCTATGTCTATGATATTGATGGCTCCTTCAAGCCCAAGGTCAATCCAGAATCAGTTGAGCTGTTGCCGTTGCAGTTGGACGAAGATGTGTCGCTAGTCAAGCGGCTCCTGGCTGACTTCATCGAGAAGACCGGCTCGAAGGTGGCCAAGGAGCTGCTCGATAACTGGGCGCAAGAGCAGGCGAAATTCGTTAAGGTCTTCCCATACGAATACCAGAAGGCCCTAAAGGACCTGGCCGAGCAGGCGGCACAGGAGCAGCCCGCCAAGGTGGCAGCTGTCGAGAATGGCAACGGTAAACATGAACCGCATATCAAGGACATCGAGGAAGCCATTCAAGATGTGGCATTGGAGCAGAAGCGTGCTGATCGTGTGCTGGACAAGCTGCACGGCTTTGTCAAATACAAGCGTGAGGCGGCTCCTTATCGCGATGCTGGCACTCGCCAGAAGGATTGGGATGAGGTCTACAATTTCCCACATGTGCGCAAGAATTTAAAGATGCAGGCCGCCCGTTGCATGGAATGCGGTGTACCCTTCTGTCAGTCGAACTCCACTGGCTGTCCGTTGGGCAACATCATACCCAAGTGGAACGATCTGGTCTTCCACGGCGAATGGCAGGAGGCATTGCGACAGCTGCTTCAGACCAATAACTTCCCCGAATTTACGGGTCGCGTCTGCCCCGCTCCCTGCGAGGGCTCCTGCGTGCTGGGCATTTCGGAACCAGCAGTAACCATCAAGAACATTGAGTGCGCCATAATCGATCATGCCTTCGAGCAGGGCTGGATCAAGGCCGAGATACCAGAGACGCGCACCGGCAAGCGTGTGGCCATTGTGGGCTCCGGTCCCTCTGGCCTGGCAGCTGCTCAGCAGCTCAACCGTGCCGGACACTTTGTCACGGTCTTTGAGCGCAACGATCGTGTCGGCGGTCTGCTGCAGTACGGCATTCCAACCATGAAGCTATCCAAGGAGGTGGTCAAGCGGCGCGTGGATCTCATGGCCGATGAGGGCATTGAGTTCCGTACTAATGTGCACATTGGCAAGGATACTAGCGCAGAGAAGTTGGTGCAGGAGTAAGTCCTAATTGTATAGGCTTTGATTTAAATGCTCAATAACACCTTTTCCGCTTTCCAGCTATGATGCAGTGTTGTTAACCACAGGCTCCACCTGGCCGCGCGACTTGCCTTTGGCCAATCGCGATCTGCAGGGCATTCACTTTGCCATGGAGTTCCTTGAGGCGCAGCAGAAGAAGCAGCTGGGCGGCAAGAAGGAGATCATTTCAGCTGAGGGCAAGGATGTCATTATAATTGGTGGCGGTGACACCGGCTGCGATTGCATTGCGACCTCGTTGCGTCAGGGTGCAAAGAGCATTACCACATTCGAGATTTTGCCAGAACCGCCAGCAAAGCGTGCCGACGACAATCCCTGGCCACAGTGGCCCAGGGTATTCCGAGTGGACTACGGCCATGAGGAGGTGCGCCTCAAGTGGGGCAAAGATCCACGTCAATACTGCACCACAACCAAGGAGTTTGTGGGTGAGAACGGGCATATTAAGGGAGTGCACACTGTCGAGGTGGAGTGGACCAAGACAGAGACGGGCGCATGGCGCATGCAGGAGGTGGCAGGCTCGGAGAAATACTTCCCAGCTGATCTGATTCTGCTGGCTATGGGCTTCCTTGGGCCGGAGAAGACGGTGCCGAACGAGCTGGGTCTGGAGCTGGATCCTCGCGGCAACATAAAAGCATGCAACGGACAGTATGGCACTTCCAATCCCAAGGTGTTTGCAGCAGGCGGTAAGTGGAACTGATTGAGGTGACGTGGAAGACGAAAATTTTACAATATCCTGCTTTGCAGATTGCCGGCGTGGTCAGTCGTTGGTGGTATGGGCCATTACGGAGGGTCGTCAAGCGGCGCGTCAAGTGGATTCCTATCTAACGGGCAAACCCAGCGGCTTGCCTGGACCTGGCGGTGTCATTAATCCAACAGTACCCAGATACTAAGTACCTGAAGATGTTGATGCTGGATGGTGATGCGGGGTGTCTGTCTTCTGTCTGTGTGCGTGCGTCGTCCTTAGCATAGAAAAATTCGTATGGTTTTCATTTTGAGAACCTAATTAGAATTTGTGATTTTTATTTTCGCGATTTTAGTTTAGTTTACTCTAAAAAAGACTTCAGTTTTTTACACTACATATTAAACACCTTTTAATGATCGTTTTATTTTTGTTTTTGACGGCGGCACGCCCACAATGCGCTCCTGGCCAGTCCAGTAGCTGCGATGCCCTCCAAGACTTGGATACGAAATGAGAGAGTCAATTATGAGTGCAAAACAAAGTGTCGAAAATTACAAAAACTCCCAAATTTTGGGTCTAAAATATCCAAATTCAAAGGACAATAACTAGAAATTAACCGTTAAAGCGTTATAAAAATCAACAACAAAAAACATATAATATCACATATTAGATATGTATTTGTGTTTCATATATTATTGTACTTACTCGCTTTCAGTTTCGAGAATTTAGCCAAAAGTTGGTATGCTGATTCCCTCAATTAACAAAATTACAAGTAATAATGGCACTGAGCACGTATATTTATATTTCTGCAGTTTTCTCAGCTTATATCGAATTGCATTTGTAGGTGTTGTTTGTTTTTTGAGCTACAACTGATCGTTAATTGCAAAGTACCTCTATAAACTATTTACAATATGTATTAACAAAACAAAAATATTGGTATTTTTAATGCCGTACGTTTAAAGATTCCTTGGCAAAATACCATAATTAATCCATATATATACAAATATATATATATTTAACAAAAAGTTCGCATCAATGTACACCTATATATACAAGCAAATATGTGAAATCAAATGGTGAAGTATTAAATATATTAAAGTGTTGCAAGCAAAAATTCAAAGAGCTTTTTATTTTCCGCCCAAATGTTATGTAAGGAAAAGCTGGCTGCTATAGCATCAATCACCTTATCGATATACTGAAAATATCGTGTACTCACCCGCCTATCGATGTTCAACAACAATATTGTCTCCTGTCAGTGTTTACATGCTAAAAACATAAAAATAACATTTCTTTTCGCCATAGGGCAGCACTGTGCGTCTTTCGCACGCGTATTTTTGTGCAGATTTTGTGTGGAAATTAATAGTAATTTGTTGATAAAATAGTGAAAATACAGTTGCAATCATGGCACAATTCGATCTAACACGCATCAATTGTCAATATCTGGACAGACATTTGACTTTCCCACTGCTGGAGTTTTTATGCGGCAAGGAGGTTAGAAAAATTCATTGCTTCGTGTCACCGTCATCAAATGTCAAATTCTTCACAAATGACTATAATGGTCGTATTTTGCATATGCTTCGCAGATCTACAATCAGCAGGAGTTGCTAGAGTACATTCTGGAGACGGTGAACAAGACGAACATGATTGATTACACCATGGACACACGCAAGCGTCTCAATCTCAGCCAGGAGATGCCGGAAGAGCTTGTGCAGCGCAAGGCCGAGGTGTTGGCTACATTGAAGCAGCTGCAAAACGAGGTGGCGCCCATCATGAAGGCCACTGACATTCTTAAGAACGGCGAGAGCATGAAAGATTCGAAGACCTTCGTCAATGCTCTGCAGAAGGACTACAATTTCAAGGTGGAGCACCTGGAGAGTGCCTACAAGCTGGCGAAGTACTTGTATGAGTGCGGCAACTACCAGGAATCAACATCGTACTTGTATTTCTGCCTTATTGTCATGTCGCCAAACGATAAGGTAAGTGAAACATTTATCCCTACGACTGGTGTCTTATTTGTCATCCTTGCAGAATTATCTGAATGTGCTGTGGGGCAAGTTGGCCGCTGAGATTCTGACTCTCAACTGGAATACCGCACTAGAGGATTTGACGCGTCTGCGTGACTACATTGATAGCGCTAATTTCTCGACTATTCAGGCGCTACAGCAGCGCACCTGGTTGATCCACTGGTCCGTGTTGGTGTTCTTCAATCATCCAAAGGGCCGCGACCTCATCATTGAGATGTTCCTGTATAAGCCACTGTATCTGAATGCTATACAGACAATGTGCCCACATATTATGCGCTACTTGGCCACCGCCGTGGTCATTAATCGCACTCGTCGCAATGCTCTCAAGGATTTGATTAAGGTCATTCAACAGGAATCGTACACGTATCGTGATCCCATCACCGAGTTCCTCGAGTGCCTCTATGTGAACTTTGACTTTGAAGGCGCACGCCTCAAGTTGCACGAGTGCCAAACAGTTATTTTGAATGACTTCTTCATTGTCGCCTGCCTCAACGAATTCGTGGAGGATGCGCGTCTGATGATCTTCGAAACATTCTGTCGCATCCATCAGTGTATCACCATAAGCATGCTCGCCGACAAGTTGAATATGAAGCCCAACGAGGCCGAATGCTGGATTGTGAACTTGATTCGCAATGCTCGTCTCAATGCAAAGATCGATTCGAAACTGGGCCACGTCGTAATGGGTACACAGCCACTAAGTCCTTATCAGCAGCTGGTGGAGAAGATTGACTCGCTGTCTATGCGCTCAGAGCATTTGGCCGGTCTAATTGAACGCAAGAGCAAACAAAAGAATCAAGAATCCATTGACTCCTGGAAGTACTATTAAGCATAAGATAAACTCGTATTTTTTGTATTTCAAAACGCAGGCAACGATGCCAATAACGATTTGTAAAAAAACTAATGTTACGCCACATGTCGCGAATAAAACAACATCTCTATTCGCAGCCAGAACAGACCTTTGTTGCCCACATTCATGCATAGATATATATCCAAAATGTTATTTTTATGCTAGACATTGAATTTAATTTTATTTCCACGCGGAATATTAAGTTATTTAAAACAATACGGAGGGTTGGGCATTGCTCCTTAACAATTTACATCTCGCCTAGCTTACAACGCAGACAGATCCTAGCCCTAGTTCTACATATCTATGTATAGCTTCTTGTACCAATGACTGTGCGCGTAGCGCAGAATGAAGATCAGACGATTAATTGCTACCGCCTTTTATTCCTGTATGCGGACGGTTTGACTACCATCCAGGCCTTGTTGGGCAAATTCTGCAGATGTACTATCCACTTACGCACCACCGCCAGCCAAATGATGCCATATATTACACACACCGCCGCTTCCAAGTAGTAGCCATCAAATATGATCTCACAAGTGCCTGAAGCTGAGGAACAGGCCTGAAAGAAACAAAAAGCGAAATTATTGAATATACAGATAGATAGATTGCAGTGAAGGAGACTTGCCTGCTGTTCATCCTTATCCTGGCAAAGGTTATCGGGTCGTGTGGTGCACTGCTTTATGGTTAGTACGTCCACTAGCCAAAGCACCACCGTATTCGGCCAATTGCCGCCGAGATTGCATAATGTATTTAGGAATGTCATGTAGGTGCCTCCAACGGCAGGATCCGATATCTTGGCAAAGAACGCCATGGCGGCCACAAACATGGAGTACAGGAATACCTGATAACAGCCATAACTGAAAACAAGAAGCACATAGTAGTAGACGGGCACCTCGCCGCCGGAAATCAAATAGGGAGTGACATAGGCAATGACCGAGGCCACAGTCGCAAACACGATACGATAGGGTATCGCCTTTAGGTACACATCCAGTGGACGGGGACCGTTGGTATATTTGCCCACTATAAGGGGCAAGATAAGTTGAAGTGGAATCACGGGAATAGCCAGCAACGCTAACTTCTCCTTGGGCACGCCAGCATCGATGAGTTTCAATGACGTAACAGCATCGGAGGCAGCGAAAGTTACTTTGACAGTGAGCAGAATGCCAGCTAAAATCTGTACGGGTCGCTTGCGAACCATATCCCAGAGCACCTTGTAGCTTTCGTGTATGTTAAGTTCGTGCTCCTCCTTATAGCGTGCATCGGTGTGAGCATCTTCTACATCGTTCTCTCGTTTGAATAATGCCACCAGCGTGGTTGCCACGATGAACGTGATGCCCCAGAACCAGAGAAAACGTGGCAGCGTAACCATGCCCACATCCTCTGGCACAGACCGCAAATATGTGTTGCAAAAGTCCTTCGATTCCAGAGCAATGAACACCACATAGCCCAAGAAGTAGCCAGCTGTTTGGCCCACACTATTGCAGGTGGATGCGTAGCCCACATTGCAACGTTTCAGCATAGTCAGAGCCCATCCATCGACCGCGATGTCCTGCGTGGCGGCCAAAAAGTTTAGCACAAAAAACAAGAGCGTTAGTAATGGTACATTCGGCTCCAGGTCTTTGCCACCCAGCCAACGATCCACGTGCACCGACAGTAGCAGCATAAAGAAGCCCAACAAATACTGGACAGGCACCAGCCACGATTTGCGACGACCGAAACGTCGCACGTACAGTGAGTCCACAATGGGTGCCCACAGCAGCTTGATGCTGAATGGCCAATAGGCGAATGAGAACTCCGCCTGCTGTTTGTAGCTGGCGCCTCGATTCTGGAGCAGCATGGGCACAGCAGCAATCAGGCCAATGGGAATGCCTTGCAGCACGTACAGGAACAGCAATATGGCTATGTTGCGCCTATCACCCCGCAAATCAGGCTTCTCCTCTGTGTCTCCTTGGGCCATGGTTTCGACGACCGTTTGCCCGTCATGCGCTTGACCCCGACGGCGAGTGGACATGTTGTTGTCTGCAAATAGGGGGACAATAAAATGTGTTATGTATGCTTTAACTCATTATTTCATTTGCGCTCTCACCTTCAGCTGCGTCTCTAATCAGCAGCAAAGAAAAAACAACAACAGCTGGAGGTCCACGTCAGTTAAAGGTGGCTAATGTTAGCAACGGGTTTCCAAAAACAAAATTTAATTTTTTTTAAACCTTCTGAGCCGAACTTCAATTCAATTTATTTAATCAAATTTATTTCAGCGATTTATATCATTGTATGACGATGTGGCGCTGTTTTGTTGACGTTCGCGTTTCGCTTGATTCAATTACTATTCATATTTAGCACAACGACAACGATTCGCTCGGACAACATCGAACGTATCGAAAGCCAGTGAGAGTATCGATAAATCGATTAACCGCAAAGCTCATTTCACTAACCGGTTTTCAGATACCATTTTTTCCTCTTCAAAATATTTACCCCCACATGCAGAAAACCTAATTAAATGCATATGTACACTTATTTATAAATAGCTTTTTGAACGCACTGATAAGGCCATCGTTCCATGTGCAAACAAGAAAACACAAACATTGAAAATTTCAGCTTTTTATATTTTTTAGTAATAAAGATATTCGGTCATTTGTTTTGCTTTGCGTTTACAAATTAAATAATTCAATATGATTCAAAATTAAGCATTCATATACTGTTACAGGCTCCAAATCAAATCATCGAGTAATTTCTCGATATTTAATAACAATATTCCAGATTACAAGACGAATCCATTACAAATCTTCAAACTGGTCTTTTCAAAAAAGTCTAACACAATTGTGACAAAAGTTAAATTTTTTTTTTTTTGCTTAGCTTAATAATAATAAAGACTTAATTGAAACTGGCTGGCTGGCTGGCTGTGTGACGTACAATTGATTAAGTCGTTTTGTATGCTTTCATTTGCTGTTCAGTTTTTATCTCATTCTGTTTGTCTTGATCGGCGTTCGTTGGCCAACTGTTTATTGTTATTTAATATTGTTTTCATTGTTTTCTGTTTTCCTGCTGCGTGCTCCAGTTAATTAAATTTTGTGGAAGGCCTTTACAGAAGCGAGTATCTATTTGGCGGGAGAGCCACAGAAGACGGGTTCCTCCCATTTGTGGTGCACTTCGGGCGTCAAATTGCTTATCTGCACGTGCACGGCCTGGTGTTTCTCAAACTTGGGCGGAATGGCGCAGAGGCGATATTTGACCTCGTCGCCAGGCATGGGCACATATTCGCCTTCGATGCTATTGCAAAGTAAATTTAAAGTGTTAAATTGCGTGTAGAATTTTTCAATTCAATGTATTTAATAAACTTACTCGGAAACATGACAAAAAACGTCCTCGCCGCCGTCGTGCGGCGTGATGAAGCCGTGTCCTTTAGTGCGGCTAAAGGATTTCACAACACCGCCAACCATTGGATTTTCCATGGCACGCGCTGAGCTGTTTTTGTTGTTGTTGGGTTTGTTTTTGTTCGAGTGCGCGCGCGTGTTTGTGCAAGCAAAAAGGAGAAGGAGGAGCAGACAATTAAATCAATGCCAGATGAGAAGGTCGGGTATGTTAGGCTAAAAGCAGAGCGAGAGAAAGAATGAAGGATAGGGATGGGGCGACTTACGTCGAGGCCGTGCGTGTGCGCCGCGTGATGATGGGACTCGGCAGCTGGAGCGTAGCATTTGGACTATGGCTATTTGGATGATACACCGGTGGTTTAGCGGACAGCATCTTTTCGGGTGTTTTTGCCTCGGCCATGGCTAGAGTATTTTCCTGTTAGCGGAGCAGCAAAGGAATGATTTACTATATTGTATAAATGTATTGAAGTTAAATTGGCGCGTCGGCGGCGTCGGCTTTCGCTTTGCTTCGCGTGTGTTTAGATTTCTCACTGAAATGGACAGCAGCCAAGTCTGTCGAGTTCAAGGACAGAGCGGTTAGTCAGCAAATTGCGTTGCGCTTACAAAAACTACGCGAATTGTCGCTTACCAAACAAACGGGCAGTGGGCAGTGTTTTGCGTGCTTTGGAGGCTGCGAAATTTTCGAGTTTTCGAAAGTATTTGACTGTGTATCTGGGGATTTGCGAATTGTATCCAGTCACTAATACTGATGCAATTTATTTGCCGGAATACGAAATATGATTGCCGGCAAAGATGCTCGTTTAAAGCAGCGTGACCGTATTAGACACTTGCAAAGTATTTTTCTCTCACAATGGTTACGTTGATTTCGGTGTTTTATTGGTACTTTATTACCAATAAGCAATTGAAATCGCTCTTTGCTTTACAAAACCAGAAATGAATGGCGTCTACAGCGTCGAAATGTTTCGCAAAATATCGATACTTATGTCAATATACTCATTTCTGTCGATGCCTGTGCTGCCAGATTTGTGGAGTTGCCAGATGCCGCATCAAGCATATAAAATCAACGCGCTTTATCAATGTTATTACAATCGACAACAAAACAAGTAAATGCAACATAATGCTAATCCCATAGCGACATAGTTTGAATTTGTATTTAAACGTCGCTGGCTAGCATCCATCAAGCTTAAAAAATTACAAAATATAAATCATGAGTGACAGTGACTCGGATGCAAGTGAGCAGGATGCGGACAGCCAGGATTTTCAGCCCTTACTTCTGAACGGTTCGCGAAGATATCAGCGTATTGGACCAACTCAGAATCTGGATCTTGGTAATTTAGAACAGATAGGCGACGCAGCACCTGAAGAACAACAGGTCAATATAGAGCCAACTGCGCAGCGGCGGAGCGTAGATGTGCTGCCTTTGGATGATGATGAAGATTCAGATTCGGAAGCGGCAGATGAGCCAGAAGCAACTGATGGGCCTGAAGTGGCTGATGAGCCAGAAGCGGCTGATGAGCCAGAAGTGGCTGATGATCCAGAAGCGAATGAGCCAGACGTGGCAGCCGAACCCGAACAGCCTACTCTTGAACAGGAGATAGTTGCTGTGGTAGAAGCAAATGCCGAGCAGCCTACAACATCCCGCAGAGCCGAACAACAAGAAGACGACGTCATTAATCTTGACTCTCCGTCGCCGCCAAAGAAACGTAAGCGTCTTTCTAATGCAGCTAGTAATGTAGTGGGTACACCAGTAGCCAAGGCATCATCGAATGAAGACGACGAGGATGACGGCATGACGTGCCCCATATGCCTGGAGTCATGGGAAATGAGCGGTGAGCATCGCTTGGTATCTTTGCGCTGCGGTCATCTCTTTGGTGAATCCTGCATACGACGATGGCTGATCGAGAGCCAACGACAGTCGGCAGTTAAAGTGTGTCCACAATGCAAGACAAAGGCTGCCAATCGAGACATACGCTGCCTCTATGCGAAGCGAGTGCGGGCCATCGACCGCACGGAGGAGCACGACATGCGCAGGGAGCTGGAAGCGGAGCGACGACGTAGTCAAGCGCTTACGACGGAGCTAGCCACAGTTAAAATGTCTCACTCCCTGACAGTCAACAAGATGAATGCCCTACAGCTGGAGTACGACAGACTGCGCCAGATGGTGCGCACCGGTGGCGGCTGCCGTGGAGCTTACAGCGATGATTGTGGAAGTACATTGAAGAGCATCAGCCAATTGTCTAGCCATCGACTCTATATGGAGAAAAACTTTGAAATAACACGAGAGCCCGGCTGCCGAGTGCTGCTCTACTCGGCTGCGCAATCGACGTTGATTGCCTCGCAGAAGAGTGCACAGAATCTGTTTCCGGGCTACGGCGTCCGTTTCATCGATCCGCCAAGCTTCAAACCACTTCACTTTCTGCACACCTCGGCGTTGTTAGTCCGAGACATTGGCTTTAGCGAGAGCCAGCGGTTGCTGACCGTGGCCAGTCGCGAGACCCGCATCAAGACCTTCGATGTGCGCACCCGCCTATGCAGCAACATGTTCACGGCCAATGACAAGCCACTCTGGTCTTGTGGAGTGGATCGCAACGAGCGTGAACATTTTCTTTATGCGGGCGACCTTAGGGGTGGGGTCTATGTATTCGATATGCGCTTCCCGGAGACGATCCTCAGCGAGTTTCAATCTGAGGGTAAGCTAACAGTGATTTCCTTGTTCTGTTTCTTTTAACGCTGATCTTATTTACAGAAAACTTTAGTCCTGTGATAAACATAGCTGCCGTGCCCGCTGGCAAGGTGTTCACCAACGGTGGCTTTCTGGTTTGCCAGCTGACCGTAGTGAAATTTTATGAGTATGCTAGTGATACGGCCGTGCCAACCCGCCTCAATGTCGAAGGGCCCTTCCTATCTATGCATTATGATGTGCTGCAGGACACGGTGCTCTTCTCAGCGCGTTCCAATGCCAATTGCCCCCAGTCGCGCTTTATACTCACCAAACTGGACAAAATTGATGGCGTACCAGTGCTGCAAGTAAAGGCAACAATATTTGGCTCCACTGCCACGCCCTATATGACACGACCCACACAACTGGGCGTGGAGGATAATACACTGGTCGTTGGCTACTTGCAGGACAACAAACAGCTAATGATGTACGATGTGCGGAGAGAAGAACGCGTCCAAACCATGCCGGTGAATGAGGTTGTCTACGACATCTGTCCAGTGAACACGTCGGCTGGCTCCTATTTGGCCGCCCTAACGGATAACAAATGTCGCATCTATAAGGTCAACAGCAGCAGGAATTAAAGAAAACACCACCAATTCCCTGTAGCTGTCGCCAAGGCTGTGACAATCCAAAGTTTTTAAGCAGAATTAATTAGTAGCTAGTTAAAAGTTAAACAATTAGGAGCTATATTTCATTGTGGTTTTTTATTTAAACATTCTCATGCTTGCTTTTGAGACACAAACTTGAAATAGAAGTATATTCATTTAATCATTATTATTTGTATCACTTGAACACACAGATCTTGACCATAATGCTAAATGCCATTTATTTTTGCAGAGCTTTTTTGATTTAAATTTTCTTCTTTTTTTATTTTGTGTCTAATTAATTTAAGATCTATTCTTTTTCGTTTGTTTCAATGTGCAAATTACATATACGTTTACCTAAATTATTTCGATATCTGAGTATATTCGAAAAGTAAAAAACATGTATGAAAAAATGCAGCAAAAGACAATAAAAAACAAGTATGAATATGGTCTTTTAATTTACATTTAAGTTTGCTGAATGCTTGACTAATATACATTTAAAGCTATAGAAAATATAAATTGTGTTTCTGGGCAAGGGAATTTTGGAACGAAATGGATTTTTTATAGTACATATATGTCTCTATGTATAGTACATACAGTCTCAAATGTTAAACACACGTTTATATATTTTCTTTTTGTATATATGAATATTTTAATATTTTTTTATGCGTTCTCCTGTTTGTTTACCTTACGAAATCTATATTGTTTCATTTTTTGATTTTTCATTGTTTATTTATTGAGTCTTGTCTTTATGGCGCCCCATTGCTATGTAAAAATTGTATCAAAAAAGATCGTTGGTCAAAGGTTTTGCTTAACGCTCCAGCTATACGTGATATATATGTATATATATATATATCTAATTATTATATAGAGTTTGTGAAAGAGTGTGTGTTCCTGTGTTTTGGATAGTTGAAAGACGTGATGTTTTGTCTATACTTTTCAAGTATATGTTCAAATATATTTTGTTGTGTTTTATTTGTGTGTGTTTTGAGTGTGTTGTTAAGATTAAAGAATACATTATCATAGATATATGCATGTATGTATATGTTTATGTTAATGTTTATGTTTAGTAGAGGCATACTTAGATGCATTTTGCTGCTGTGGAGTTATGCGTTACACTTAAAAAACTTACAACTTAAATAATTGTCGAAACTAAATGTACATTCGTATATAAACACTAGATTCACTTAGGCTAAACTAAACTCATAATGAAATCGGGAAAACTGGAAAAGCTAAAGAGCACTACAAACTCTAAAAAGGGGCGGATACAAAGTGTGTGAGAGAGAGAAAGATAAAATTAACTTTTACAGGACAGTTAATAAACCGTCGAACATTGTCATAGATTACGGAGGTTAGGATTGGGTTTGGGTTTGGGATTAGGTATAGGAAGGATCTCTCTGTTGCTTAATCGACACGCGCGAATCGCGGCACAATATCCTTTCCGATCCAGTAGTTGCAGTGATCGTGATCCTCCTGTGCTTGCGCATCCTGCTCTACGATGATGACGCGACGACGCGTATCAAACGACTGTACCGTACCATGGGAGACATAGTAGTAGAACAGCTGCTGCATTGCCGAGACAAAGCGTCGCTGTTCAACGGTATGGGGCTCGTAGCGTCCCAGGATGGCCTGAACATCGGCATCCACGGTGGCCAGCTTGTCGCTGCCCTCACCCTGGGTGACCACATAGAAGGGAACGGTGGGCTGGAGGCGGGCATTCGTCAACAGCGGGCAAACGGTGCGTATGTCTGTGATGATGGCCACTAGAGCGGCGTAGTTGGTGGCATTATAACGCTTGATGATCTCATCGGTCAAGCCGAGTGCGCCCAGCTGCGAGTTTTGTATATATGAACGCACTTCCTCGGCAGTCCAGTTGGCGTGCAATTCCCGCAGCTTCAGGGTGTGTGCCTCATGGGCAGTGGAGCCCATCACGAGGCGTGGCTGATGCAGCTGATTGGCATTGGTTGGGATTGGCGCCAGTTTCCAGGACTCGGATGGATGCTGATAGAGAATATCACCATCCAGCACCAGCCATTCGTGACGATTGGCATTGGTCAGCTCTTGGGCTTGGGGAATCGTGGCGGGGAATTGGAACCAGGTGTCTGGCGTGGCAGCCCACAATTTCTCGCTGGATGTCTCACGCAGGCAAGCTGCATCCTGACAGTCCAAAGTGGCCATGATCTGCTGATTCAAACGTTCCGATTCCTGCAGCGGTTTGCCTGGGAAAATGGCCGATGCGGACGAGGCCCAGGCACGGGTGTACAGACCCTCCAGTTTCTTTGAGGTGACCAGAGCCGAGACGAGCGTCGCTCCTGCACGATAACCCAGCAGAGTAACAGACTGTGGATTGCCACCGAAATTCCGGATATTCAGCTGGATCCACTTGAGCGCTGCAATGATGTCGGTGAGTGCATAGTTGCCCGAGGTGTGTGGATGCGACTCCTTGGTGAGGGCTTCCAATGCGAGGAAACCAAAGACACCCAAGCGGAAGTTCGGACGCACAAAGATCACATCATGGGAGCGGGAGTAGCGCGCTGAGGGGCGCAGAATGCCAGGAGAGGGACCAGCCAACGAATCGGCGCCAATGAGCACCACCACAGGCAGCAGATTCTCGTAGCGCACATGCGGCGTAACCACATCCAAATAGAGACAATCCTCTTCGCCAATTGTTGTGCCATTGCCCAAACGCTGCGTACAGACAGTGCTCCGATTGTGCACCTGCAGTGTGCCGTTCCAGCAGTCGTCGATCTGCTCAATCAGTTGCGCTGGACGCCAGCGCAGCTCATCCAGTGGCGGCTTGGCAAATGGAATACCACGGAAGGCAAATGCGCCATCATCCTTGACACCCTCGACCAAGCCGCAGCCGGTGACGGTGGAGATGTAGCGGCCATCGCGCAATGGAGGCGACGTCATCGTCTCATGGGTGAGCACATAGCCAATCACGCCCAGCAGCAGCATGAACAGAAGAATGCCGAACACGATCAGCGCATCATCTACGCTGCATTTATAGCCACGCAGGCGGCACCACAAGGAGACGGGGCGCTCCCGCTCCTCCTCCTCAGCGGCTAGTTTTTGCTCTGCAGCCAGTTTCTCGTCCTTAAGCTCGCTCTTCAGCTCATCGGCTCCATTGCTCTTGAGTGGCGCACGATCGACAGTGTCTTGATCCTTGAGCGAATCGTCGAGGGTCTCCATCGAGGCCAGTCCAGCCTTGCCCAGGCCCAGCTCCACATCATCGCCGCTTCGCTTTTTGGGTATCATGTTGGCAATGGGCAGCTTGATGGCATTGAGTAAGCCGCGTTTCGGCGGCGGATCTGCATCCTCAGCAGCCGCTGCTTCAGCTGTGGCTTCTATTTGGAATAGAGTTTATTAGCAACTGTGAAGCAGGTGCATTCGCTCTCTACTTACCCGACTTGGCATCCGCATCGCCGTTGGTCAGCTGCTTCTTCTGCTGCTCCTTATCAGCGGCTGGCTTGCGCACAAAGAAATTGCGCAAACGCTGGCCAAGACCAGGTCGTGGCTTTTGCTCGCCATCTTTGCCAGCGGCCGCTGCTGCAGCATCGCCATTGGCCTCCTTCTCCTCCGCCTGCTCCTTGTCCTTCTCGAGCAGCTCACCCTCGGCGCCATCGCCCTCCGCCTTGGGCTTGTTCTTCATGAAGAAACCAGGCAGCTTCAGGCCACCGATTGGTATTTTCTTCGGCTTCACTTCGCGCTCCTCCTTGCTGATCTTCTTCTCATCGCCATCGGCTCCAGCTCCGTTGGGCTTGCTGCCATTCTCTGCGGGTATGTCAATAATTTCCTCGCCAGCTGGTTTCTCAGCCGGATTGCCCTCTGCCCCTGGCACCGGTGACTTCTTGCCGGCATTGGGCGATGCCGGCTTCGATGTCTGTGGACTGGGCGATTTCTCTTTGGCTTCATCCTTCTTGCTGTCCAGCATTTTGTCCGTCTCCTTGGGCTCCTCCAGCGTTTCCTGTTGCCCCTGCGTCTCAGTCTGTGGCGTTTCCTTCTCCTCTAGCTCACCCATCGTGCAGTGTTTGCTGTTGCTTGGCCTTGTTGTGATTTACTTTAAAGAACTCTATGGGAATTCTGAAAGCAGAGCGAACACAGAGACTGGAGTTAGTTGTTGGTATTTATTATTTATTTTTCGCGTGCTGCCAACCTGGACTTAGTTTGCTTTATATGTTTGATTAACTATGTTAAACTTTGGTGGTAGTTGCTATGCAGCTAAGGATCTAAGATCTATCACGATCGCGTGCTGTTTTGCTTCTAGCTGCCGGACGGAGCGGCGCTTCACATTTATACGAGGGAATTGAAAAAGCCGAGCAGCTGAGCCAAATTGTTAATGCCGGCTGCGCAAGTCCTTTGTGCGCATCTTCTACCTGGTGTAAGGCCTACCTGGAAAAGCGTCTCAGGTAGACGAGGAAATTCGCTTGCATGTCCTGGCTGCCGCATGTCATTTTCTTTTTTTCGGGGCGGGAAGACCGCAAATTTATTAAGCAGCCAGCTGCGCACAAACCAAGCCAAACACACAGGCACAGGCAAACTTCCCTCCCTTGGCATTTTCCCCTGGCCCTGGCTACGTGCGCTTTAACAGTTTTAACACATTTCCCTAAGAATAACGAAGTCGCCTTCTTTAATTAGCGGAAAACTTCGGACGCAACGTTCGCTCAGCAAGCGCGTCCTTGGCCTCAGCAATCATTAAGATCGACGCCGGCTGCGAAATTCCCAGATATTTCTGCCACAGTAGCACGTACCAGATTTCAGTTTTGGCTAATTGACCACAGTGCAAGCGACAGAAGTCATGAGAAAGTCGTTTAGAAAAAACTCAAAGTGACTGTTTTTTATAACGAATGCTTAGCTTAGAATTACATTAGGAATACAAATACAGTTCCAGACTGAAACTCATTAAAAGGGTATTAGCTAGTTATAAAGAAAGTCAAAGTTAATTTCTCTAGACCCTATTTTCACTCTCATTTGTTCTATTCATATCATTAAAGAGCACTTTTTTCCCCATCTGTTGACTGTCAAGACTCTTCCCATTTTGTACTCTCACTAGTTCTATCTATACTCTATCAAACATTTTCTTCCTTATCAACTAGTTACTCTGGCATATTTCGAATATGAATTTGAATATATAGAGCATTCAATTGTGCCCCCTCAGCTGCTGTCTGATAAAGACGCCCGAGCTCAAAGTATTGCCACATACTCAATTTCCGACTCAGTTCAGACGAAGCCTCAACAAATCCTTAACATATTGCACTTACACTAAAAACCATACGCACCACACATTAGTGGAAAATGTTGGAGGGGGAGAAAACGATGCCAAGTCATGAACCCGCCGTTGCATGTAAATCAAACGAAATTCCATTAAAATGTGAACTTAAAGTTCAAATTGTTGCGTGACATAATCTGTGGACATTATCATTATCACAGTTTGGTCAACTGCATGGAAATTGTGCAGCCTAGTGGAAAGGAAAGCAAAGGGGAAAACACAACACAGCAAGCAGCGAATAGAACGTAGCACAATGTTGCGTATCGAAAGTGAAAAAGTGTCACTTGTGCCACAAGAAAATCCAATTGAAGCGGATTTCAAAGCATTAGTCCGCGGAGTAGGAGGAGACGCAGACAGAGGAGTGGGAGGAGCTGGGGCTGTCTGCGTAGCTGCCAAGCTGTTGAATCGCTAACAGAAGCAGGTCAAAGTAATTACGCCGCACTCGAGTTTACTACTTGCATTGAAGCAGACATAGTCGAACTATCTGTATCTGTATCTGAGCGACAGTAGCTGCATCTGTATCTGAGAGAACTGCAGCTATAATACCATATGTATCTATATATGCATCTGTAACTTCAAGTCAATCTGTGCCTCTGTGTCTGCATTCACAGCTGCCTTCTTTTGGCAGCTGTATCTGCATATCCAATTGTATCTGTATCTTTAACTGAATCTGAATTTATAAGATTCTGTATCTGCATCCTGTATTTAAGAAATGTCTCTATCTTTAAGCGCATCTGTAATTGTATCTCTTTCTGTATCAACTGCATATATATCTGTATCTTTATCTCCATCTGTCTGCCCTGCATTTTTATTGCAATTACAAAATGTTGCTGCCAACATTCATCATCATTGTTAATTGGCTGAGAAATGTGTTGAAAGTCTTTGACCAGCCACAGACATGGGGCCAAAGTTGACGCGCCCATTGTCACGCATTTTCCAGTCGGCTGTCCAGTTATCTGTTCATTATATCCGTCTGCCCATATTTGTCTATAAGCGTATATATGTAAGTGGCATGTGGCATGTGGCATATGTGTTGGAGTCTATAATTTGTCTTGCCTCATAAATTAAATCACAATACGAAAGTTGCGTTTGACATGCGATCCGTTTTCCTGTACTATTTTTTTTTCTTTTAGGTTTTCCATTGTTTTTTTTTTTTTTTGTTGGTTTACGCACATGAAAATTGCCGTTAAAACATAAAAGTTTTGTGTCGACAAATGCTGCGAACATATTTTATATTTTTTTAGGGATTCGGCACAGTGGACTCAAAACGCAAATCTTGCACAAAAAATAATAATTTATGAATGCAGAGTAAAAATAAAAAGAGATCATGTTGAACCACTGAATATTTTTTAGGTTTTTATATATTATTTAAGAGATATAAATATGGGAATATTATCTATTTGTTACCTTTTTATATTTAGAAAAAAATTATTTATAAATTATTCAGTTTTCTATATAGTTATAGCTATAGCTTAAAATTCTTATCTACCACTGTGCAGATTGTACTAAAAGGCATGCAACAATAAAGCTACCACACATAAAACTAATCCCACCCCAAGCAGGGAAAATAAAACAGGAAAAAAACAATAAAAACAGGCTAGAACTAACCACGCATTAGCTGAAACCCTAATCAGAAAATACATTTTTAGGCAATGCTTAACATGTCCAAAATACACTTTGAAACGCATAAAAATGCAATTGTTGTGCACACCCAGGAGTGTCGATGGTACAGTGAGAACTCGGACAACTGCCGGCGAAATGTTGTTGACTTAACTGCCGACAAAGGCGCAACCTGTACTACCAAAAGGCAGCCAACCATGAAATAAGGGGCGTGGGCGAGCGAGAGAAGGGACAGGAACTGCGAGTAGTAGAAGGCAGTTAGATTGAAAGCAATCCATTTGCTACTGTTGTTGTTATGATTAGTGTTGACTAACACACGCAAACGCACAGGAAGGTGAGTTGAAGAATTGCTTTTGCCAACTTCTGCCAGTAGATGGCGTGCTTAGGCTGTGGGTGCGGAATGGGAAGGAACTGGAAAGTTGGTAGATTGAAAGCAATCTATTTGTTTGCATTATGATTAGTGCAGACACTCACACACACACACACGCAAAAAATGAATTGAAGAATTGCTGTTGCCTACATCCACCACCAGATGGCGTACCATGTGCGTGTTGACACGCCGTAAACTTAGCGACAGGGTTGTCACACACCACAGGCGGCAGGTAAACAAAGCAAACAAGTTAGAGTAGTCGACAGCGAAATACCCTATGAGCCGCATATCATATTAAGTAGTTTGATTGAATATGAAAATGGGTTAAAATCAATACATTTTTGTATATATATTGTCAGATGTAAACTCCGTTTGGAATATGCACTAGCATGTACATCCATTAGAGTCAATCCAGTCTATATACCCGATTTACACTCGATAGTTATAAAAACTATGTCCATGCAGTTGAAGTGTATTGCGTGTACGCCTTTATGGCCAATTAAACAGGATATTAGATTGGAATTGGAAACAACTGCCGGACAGACGCGGACTGTCCATTAAAAAACATGATTGTGATCGAATTTCAAGCGCTTTAACCCCAAAACGCAATCCGATTGTGTATAAAGTTTTTTGTTTTTGATTATATACGAGGCAAATATGTCTAGACAGCAGCAACAACAATAATAACAACATTTGCGGCAGCAGGAGCAAATGCAATTAACACGCGGCGGCAATTTCCGAGGCGCCGTGCCGTGGGTGAAAAATGTGCAAATGGAGGCAGATTTAGGCGCCACTAACCGAGCTGCAAATTGCAGTGCAACAGTGGGAGGAAGAGCACCAGCAATACAATCAACACCACCAACACCACCACAAAGCAATCAAGTGGCATATTCAACGATACCTGCGGCCAATCATTTTTCAATTTGCGATTCATATTTAAGCGGAGAAATTGCTCTAACGAAGTCAATTTGTCATCCGGACACCGACAAGCGGCTCCGGTGAAGGGTCCAAACGGCCAGTCGGACGGACATGCAGGCCAAGCTGTTGGCCAAGTCTCTCATTTTGGCTAACAAGCTACAAATGCCTGTGGGCGCTTTTGCCGTGTGTATCTGAAAGATACAATTTATTAAAAATAAAAAATAAAAATCAAGCAACGCCCGCCTCGAAATTAACTTTTAATAGCCACCAGCCGCTGTTAGCTATGTTATTGTTGTTCTCGTTCTTAATTTCATGGCCATTAATCAAAACATGCAAAGAAGTGGAAGCAGCAACAGCAGCTCTGCCTGCTAATGAACTTGCCCCATTTGCGAATTGTTTGTGCATAAAGCTCATTCGATTGCACGTGCCGCAGAGGAAGGATGTGCTGCAGGAGCTGCTCACTCAGCCGGGCATGAAATGTAATAAGCCCAATCACTCGATCTTCCCACCAAACAACCCAACCACATTGGCACACGTGCACAGGTCACAATCCCAAGGGGCAGAAGAGCTCTTCAGCAACGAATTGGGCCCAAAGCAACCCATTATCAAGGCGACATTTCCCTAGGGTATGAAAACCCAACGCCAACTTTTATGAATTTATAATTGTGCTCATTTGAGACTTTTCCAAGTTCTTTGTGGAATTGGAAAATTTATGAAGTGTCGATTAGGCAGCTTTGAGTGTGCTAAATAGAGAAAAGTTATTGTTTTCTAATAATAAACTTCATTTCATGAATAATTTATACATATCTCAATTGATGAGAAATGTACCATAGGGTAAATGTAAATTGTTTGTGTCTGTATATAATTTGAGTTTTTTATTTATATAAATTATAGCAAATTTATATTCGAATTTTACAAGTTTATTTATGAAACTATACATATTATTTATATTTATGTTCTTAATAAAAATTCTAGAGGAATATGTATGTATGTATTTTTATTTTTCAAAATATAACATATGTATATATTATTAAGGTTTTTATATTTCTTTTCTTTGTACTGTACTTTAATAAATAAGCCACATCATTAAAACATTGCCTGAGTGATCTTTTCTTACACTTTATATCTAGAATTACCCATTTATATTTCTTGTACAAACTAAAGACTCCAATAAATATATTTCGTTTATCTGAGAGGGGAAAAAACGGATCATTGTACGATTTTATTGCGCACTTCAAGCAAGCAAGATAGCGTTTCGGATTTCCAAGTACAGCTCAGTTGATCTGCCTTTCTCGCTTGCTCTTTTTGTGCTATTTTCTGTTCGTTTCGCTCTCAAGGATGCGTTAGTTGGGTTTTTTATGAACCAGCGATAAGGCATAGATTGAGCCAACGAGATAAGCATAAAAGAAGACGAAGGGCAACAATGCAGGACACTCAAAATGGATGTTTATGAGCGTTGTCTATGTGTGCGTGTCTACGTGTTTGTGAGTCGCGTGTACGTGTGTGTTTTTTGAGTTAGGAGCCCTTGGAAGCAACGTTTATTCTTTATAGCTCGACTTGTTTACTTTGTGTGTCAACAGTTTGGACAGTGAAATTTATGAGTCGTTCCAATGGCTGCCTCATTAGTCAGTGTCAATAGCGAGGAGTCGAGTGGAAAGTGAGATCTGTTGAGATCTGACTGGGCTCGTTGAGGGATTTATTCTATAGGCAATTGAAATTGAAATTGAAATTAAAATGCAACATTTGACCATGAACCCGTGCTAGAGGGACCGATGGGGGTTGGGGTACAGTTGTTGAGTGTTTTATTTATCTAGCATTGGAAAGTGTTGAAAAAGTTGTTTAGTTTTCCATTTTGCCCTTTTCCCTTTCCCTTGGGCCCCACACCCCAGCTCCAACCTCGGCCCCAACTGCCAGCTGAGTGCTATCAAAAAACCTTTTGCCAGTTGAAAACTCTAATTGTTTTTGTTTACATTCGCAGTGAAAGCCGTGCCGCCCTAGCACGCCCCCACCCACCTACTCATTATATAACAGAAAATTTCAATTGAATTTAAAGCAAAGCAACGTAATTTTGTTGTTGCTTTTCATTACGCAGTGAAAATGTGAAAAGCCTCCAGAGTGAAAAACTAATAGCGGCTTTTGTCTTTGAAAGCGGGCAAAACAATCAAATTAACTCGGGTGGAATGGGGTAGGTGCTGGGGGCGGGAGTGGGAACAGTGGAACTGAAACAGTCGCGGCCCAATAAATCTTGAACGCATGAAAATGCAAATGTTGTTTTCCCTTAGCTGTCAGCTTCTTCTTCTCTCTTTTCTTTTGTCAGATTACACGGAGTTTGCTTTGATTTTGATTTTTTAGCCTCTTTTTTTTTTTGTTTTTCCAAATGATTCCCGGAAGTCATTTGGGCGCCTTTACGTATTGTTATTGTTGATGCTGCTGTTGGAGCACAGCTGCCCGGATGAAGATTTCTGAAGTTTTCTTCTTTTTTTTTTTTTTTTTTTTTTTGTTTTAATTGCCAGCAGCGATAAATTTATTATTGAATCATTGTCGACTCGAAGTAGGCTTTAGCTACATCAATTTCAACTTTTGGATATATTTCGTTGGCTTGCATATTAATTAGGTTCCCTATTTTTAGCTGCAGCCGCTAAAGGCAACAATAACTTCAAGCTTCTTTTCATGGGCGAGATTTTAGGCGCTGCCAGATTGACATATGGGAAAAGGGGGGAGCGCAGTTTATGATATGTTCATGATAAATGGCTTGCTAATGGAAAAGGGGGGAAATGCATGGGGTTCCAAACTGTAGTTGTTGTTGTGGTACAGCAATGACACGAGCTATTAGCAGGAATATGTAAAAGCTGCTAACAATATTTATGTATTTCCAAATTGAAATTTTAATTTGAAGATTAACTCTTTCAAAGAGAAATTGAGCTGGAATTTGTATAAAAATATTACACAGCACATAAATAACAATTAACAATAAGCTGAAGAGAAATAAATATATTTTGAAAAACACTGAGATCTTGTCTATTTATGTATAATATGTATAATGTATATAATATTTTCTTGTTTATTTCTTACTTGTTTCGCTTAGGGCAAAATATGTGCAAATGGAAATAATCCGAGTGTGCAGCATACAGCGGGCATATGTATACAGAATCCTTGATGAGCTATCCTGCAGGACACTGTTAGGTGTGTATAACACGCACAGAGGTTTCTGCCTTATTGCAATAAAAATTTTGCACACAAGCGATAATCACGTATTCTTTGTTTTTGCTTTTTCTTTCGTATTTTGTTTTTGTTTTCCACACGTTTTTTATTAGACACGGCTATGGCAATAGGAAAAAAAAGTTGTTATCCTTTACAAAGCCGGTCGTAGTTTTTCTTTTTATTTTATTTTATTTTTTTTTTTGTGTGTTCTTTTGTTGCTGTGAGTGAGCTGGAAAGAAATGCTCGTCGCGTGCGCGTTTCAAAAGCAGCAGAACCGAAAGCGTGCGGCGTCTAGCAGAGCGTGGCTCAAACTGGCGGCCGAAGCAACCAGACGCTGTCAACGGGAGCACACAACTTCAGTCAAACTGGAAATGTATGCGCTCTCTCGCACTCTCTCTCTCTCTCTCTCTCTTTGTTGGCGCTCGCTCACTGGAAGGCAAATGCAGAACAAAACGTTAACTGCCGGCATAGGGGTTGGTCCATGGCACGAAAGCAGCAGGGCGCTCTGCTGCGCTATCTTTTTCTCTCTCCCTCACTCACTCGCTCGCTCAGTCACTCACTTACTCACTCATGCTCATGTTCACTCTCGGCGCCCTGCAGCAGGGATTGTGCATAGCCCGTTGCGAGCAGCAACAACAACATCAACAATTGCGGCACATGGCGACGGCTTCGTTGAGGTTTTCTTCTTCATTTCTCTTGTTTTTTGTTTTATTTTCTTTCTCTGTGTGTTGTACAGTAAATGCAAAATACATTGTATATGTGCTCTGCGCCTCGCACTATTGCGAACGGGGGGTTGAGAGGCAACCGGTTGGCAGTTCATTGGGATTCCGTTTGAGATTCACCTCTAATGGCACAAGTGTTGAGTGTTGCCTACGTAGATGAGCCTGAGGCGCAGTTTGTGCCAGGAAAAACATCTGTCGGGCAAAAATCACGCAATTGATGCGTCACAACAACCGAACCTCGTCCTTCCCTCCACTCGTACAGCTTTAACCCCTTTGTTATTATTTTTATTTTGTATCAAGTCTACCCCTGAGAAAAACTAACTTTCATTTGTAATTTTCCTTGTCTCCTTTTGTTGTTGTTGCTCCTTGCCTTTGCTATTTTTCATGTCAACTGGAAATTGTGATGCGTAGCGAAAGTAATGCTAGAACTGTTTGGGAATTTTAAGTGTGGCTCAGGAAAGGGACCGTTAGCCCTCATACATCTGCTAGCTCCTGCCCACATAGGGGCTTCCCCAACAAATTCAATGAAAATGTGAACAGTTTGCTTGCTACTGAATCAATTAATTTAGGAATTGTTTTGGCAGCAGCTGCACCTCTATGTATGTTAGCGGACCCTAAAAAATAAGTGAAAACTGCCAATGAAATGCGTATTGAGTTACGTATTTCATGACAGCATGACGTATGCCTGTCACGTCGTTTCGGACAGATCCTCAATGGGATCGAGGAAACCCGCCAAATGACGCGACGGGGGCGTTGCCCAACGCGCAAAGGAAGCGGCGCGGTTTGAGGCAACTGCTGCAGCACATGTGGCATGTTGTTGTTGTCATGTGGGTTGTGTGTGTAATTAACAAGTTCATGTTTAATTTAAATGTGGATCAGCTCGCGTGGGTAACAGGAAGTACGACACAAATAGTCTCTGTCTGCCTTATAGGTATACCCAGGCAGACTCTGCTTTCTCCTGCTTTGTCCTTCCCTTTTCGCTTAGCTCGTAATTTAAGACCACAATTTGTCTGCCCCCTTCAATGTAGAAAGAGAGAGAGAGAGAGAGAGAGAGAGTGAGAGAACCCAAAATCCGCTTTATGTTTAAGCACAATTATATGGCTTTTTTGTGTGTCTACGTCCCTGCTTCCAGGCCGTAAGTGAATCCTGGCTGAGCGCCTTGAAGTAGGCCATAAAAAGAGCGTAGCTACAAATACGTTTGATTCGAGGCACGAAAAAACTTTTTGCACAAGCATTGTTGTAAATTTGCGAAACATCATAAAAAACTTAGAACGACAACCGCATGACGTCTGTAGTTTTATGTGTTCCACTCAACCCACTAACCAGACAACCAGCCCCACCATTTGGCAACCACAACCACACACAAATAATTTACTGCATTATTTAGTAAGCTACATGGTCGTGGTACACGGGACACGGACACGGACATGGGCACGGACATGGCCGTTGGCATGGGCAGGAATAAGGGACAGCAAGTGGAGTGGTTTCATAGTTAGAAGTTTGTCTGACTGGAATATGAGACCATTTTAAGTGTGCCTCAGAGCTAAGGTTAAGCACCGCACAGAGAAGGGAACGAAAGGATTTACAAATGAGTCATGAATAAAACAATTTCTAATCAATAACTTCTAGTGACCCTAGGGCTCGCTTTCAGCACATTAGGGTCAATCAGAAGAGGCAGTTGCTTAAGGTTCATTGCCTGGCCAAAGATCGAGTATCTCTGCTATATGGGCACACATGTAAGTACTTGCTACAAAAGATCAACAAGAGACGCACAACAAAAGAGATGCTGAAAAGCAGAAAACGAGCCAAAATGATGCTCGTGAATAGCTCTCACTCGACTCTGTCTTTGGATCTTCGGCTGTGGTAAAGAGACAAACAACAGGCGCGACAAAGACCATTAAAAGTTACTTAAAATTTTACAACAATTGATGTTGCACACACACACACACACACAACGGCAGTGTGTGCTCAAGTGAGTGGAAAGAATCAGAGAAAACAGACAATGGGCCATGCAACAACTGCGAGCAGTTACCTACAGACAGAGTCGCCTCGAAAGTGCGAAAGCAACTTGACAACGGTTAATAATTGACAATCCGTTGCTGCAGCTGCAGCTGCAGCACTCTATACTCTGTACTCTGTTCTCTGGACATGGGACATGCTGATGATGGGGCACTGATGCAGCAGATGCAGCAGCACAGTCGTTGCACTTTTAAAGTGTTGCCCGCACTCGAAAAACACCCACTTGGAGCCCATTTGGTAGGCAGGGGAGCTTCAATTGAGGCAGCGCCAGATTAACACACGAAATTGATGCAAGTTGCAGTTGCAACTGCGGCAGGGGCACGGCCTGACATTGACATGCAGCAACGTTGCTCCTCCACTGTCTGTGTATGTATGTGTGTGTGTGTGTGTGTGTGGGTGGGAGGCAGCAAGCAGATACATTCGCTTTCTCGTTTACTCACTGTCTCTGTTTCAGCATAATATGAAACTTCCTACAATTTGAATGCGTAAATTGTATCTCAAAGATGCGAGCTAAGATGTTGGATTTAATGCGACATAATTGATGCACAAAGCGCGTCCTATTCAGGTTTCATTATGCATGCGCTCGGCTCAACACTGATTTGATTAACAAGCTGTGTGCGTATGTGTTTGTATCTTTCAGATACGACTAGATGGCTCACTGGCTGGGAACCATACACGAGCGATACGGATACACTTACAATTAAAGCTGTAGCTACAGAGATACACACATAAAGATACATGTACAGATAGGGATAACGAGTACAAATACACTTATAGATACAGATACATTTATAGATACAGATAAAGTTATAGATACAGGTAAATTTACAGATGTTGATATATTTATAGAGACAGATGCATTTATACATAGAGATACATTTATAGATACAGATATATTAAGATGCAGATACCTTTAAAGATACAGATACTCTTAAAGACACAGATACATTTATAGATGCAGATACATAAATACAGTTAAAGATACATAAGTATCGAAAACTACTTTCGTTTGCAGTTATACATAGACAGCTGCCGATTTATTGATTTTCTGCTGCTGTTGCTGCAGTTAAATCGTCACTGAGTGACTGCAGATACTTTTTGTATCTGTGTATCTAACCCCGTTTGAGTATGCGTCGGCGGCAATTTCATTTTCAATGGAAGCCCTTCAAAGTTTTGTTTGCTTTATTTTCTACATGACATCGGGCCAACGACAACGACAATTATCCGCTTAGCGTGTTCGGGCCAGTGCAGCAATGGGCAAAGTATCTTTAAGATACAATTGAGTCACAAGTTACTGTTATTGGGCGTCCGAGCGGCTGGCCAACTGGCTGGCTGCCTGACATAATTAAGCGCTTTTCGCCCCAACTGACACCAGGCGGAAAACACATTTTCCAATTTAATGGACGTCGGCTAGAAACAATTGCTTTTTCATCAAGATACACACAGATACTGCGCGGCATGCCGCTGATGATGATCGTAATGACGACGACGACGACGATGATGATGATGATGGTGATGATGATGATGCAGCGCAAAAGAAAATTAAGAGCCAAGCTGCAGACAGAAGTATCTGACGGATTGTCGTTGAGCCGACAGCTGAGCAAGAGGGACAGCCGTAAAAACGATAAATAATTACGAAAAGCAAAAACCCACACAGACCAAATGCAGCGCGTGCTATTGAACTTTCCATGCACAGCAATGAGCACAAAGATACTTTTGTATCTGACAGTTGTTCGAGCTCCTTGTAGATACTTTTGTATCTTTTTCTTTGGCCCGCAGCTGAATTGGACATCTTGCACTTGACAATGTGCCGGAAATTGATTTCTTCTACAGTCCCACAGCAGCACACAGCACAGTCAGCTGCAAAAATTACAATTGTCTCGCCTCATCAGCAAGCGAGCAAAGATTCGATTGCCCCCTTTGGGTATGAATGGTTCATATTACTGCTAATGCAGCTCGCCACTGCTGTGGCTCGATTGCCGACTCCTTCGCGAACTTCGACGCGGGTGGTCGCGTTTAATTAAATTGCCAAATGATGCAACTGCGTGGGTGGCTGAGCCAGAACCAGAACCAGAGCCAGAGCGCCTTTGGCCCTTAGCATACAGCTTCACTGCATGGATTTATTGTGTTTTTCATTAAATATAAATATATATATGTATATATATTCATATATGTATCTGTGAGCGGATGTGCAGTATCGCCTTAACTGTTAAATGCGCCGCTGCAATAACTGGCCCAATAATCGCATTCAAATGCTAATAGCATACGTGCAGCTATAGTAGATATCTATCTAGAGAGCAGCTGCCAAACGCACAGTTCCCAAGCGATCAAGTGCTGAATGTCATTAGCACGTTGTCGCCTCGAGGTCTGGCCAAAGTTGGAAGTTGGAGGTTTGAAGTTGGTGCCGCTGAAGCGTGCGAGAAAAACTAACAAAATGCTGTTGTTGCTGTTGCTGCTGCCCTGCACTTCGTTAACACTTTTCGAATTGGGGGAATACATCCGTAAGTGGACGCTTGATGACCGGAAGCGGCACTGGCTAGGCAACATGTGCGGACTGCCAAGCAAACACCTGAAGCACAGCTCAAAGGGAGCAGCGAAAGATAGAGCGAGAGAGACAGAGATATATATACATATATACATACTCTATGAGCAGTTCAGCTAATGATGGCATTGGCCCAGGCCCAAACCCAGCCCCTGCCAGTGCCAAGCCAGTTTTTGATTGCCTCTCGGGGCAACTCCCACACATAGCGGATGGCGTAAATCGAATGTGAAGGCAAGCTTCGAATGCAGCTGCAATAGCTGAAAATTGTTGCAATTCAAGCGCAAAGCTATCCAAAGTTAACAAGCAAATTGAAGCAGTTGCAACTGGAACGATGCAACATGCAGCAAATGGGCCAGCAACATGCAATTTCCGAATCGCAGATGCAGCGACAGCAACAATAACAATAACAACATCACTGTTTTAAAAATAGCTGCATGTCACCAACAACAACAGCAACAACAACTGCATCGATGTGGCAATGAAGCAGAAAACGCACTGAAACTGCGCCAAAAGACAAAAATAAAAGCAAAACAAAACGAATATACTCCAATCGGTGTCCGACTAGGGGATACCATGAAACCTGCGATGAACTTCAGTTCCAATCATTCTATGTTTCTTAAGCGTATACATACATACATTCATGCGAGTTCCTATTAGATACGTTTACCGAAAACTAATATACCCCGAATTCTCATTTTAAAGGTATAATGGGTATAAAAAATATAAAAAAACAATCGCATCATGCTCTCAAATTGTGCATCACAAGAGGGAGGAGCGCGAAAATCTTCTTTGGTTAGCAGGCGAATGAGAATGCTCTACAAAAGATATCTTATAAATAAAACCAAATTTAAGATAATATAATTAATTAAACAAATAAAAATATTATTAAAAAATTATTTAATATTTTAAAATTTTATGTAAGAGTTAATGTATATATAAAAATTAATAAATAAATAATAAAATAGATAATTATATTAATATAATAATAATATAATTCAAATAAAAATGTATAAAAAAGTAAAAAATTCTATAAAAAATTTCTATTTATAAATTAATATCGAAAATCGCAACTCAAAGAGATAATTCAGTTACCTAAATATATAAAACTTTTGTAATATTATAGTATCTAAATTGTTTAAATAAATGAAGTTTTCCTCAAGCTTCTCAATTTATTGCTAAAGCATATTAATAACATGCTCACAAAATAATAAGAGCAATATATGATATACTCTCGATCAATATGCATCGCAATATCAACAATTAAAGACCCATACCAGATGAAAGTTTCCCCAATACGAAATTGTCTCCAACAGTTGTATTGAGTCGTCGTAGCCCAGTTTAGGTATCGCTCAAGATGCTCGCTTGGGCCGATCGTGACGTTGCGATGACTTTGATAATGCGCCCACCAATTGGCCCAACGGATCGCGGATGGCAGCATATTTTGCGCTGTCAAGCTGACTCAGGCGAGTGACGATTAGAAAGGATGACAAAACAGTAAGTGCAAGAGTGAGATAGCTAGATGGGGACGAAGCAGTGAAACGCATTGAGACAAGGAACAGGGAACAAGGCATGTGCGTGATGCGCATGAGCGGCGCGTCATTGCGCCTTAAATGGGAACAGAAACAGCAGCTCTTGACGTGCGCCCCATTCCCATTCGCAGCAGCAGGAGGCGTGAGGCAGGGGGATCCGGCGGGGAGGTGAGCTGCGGCGGATGCAGTACATTGCAATTTTTAGACATTTTTCATTGTTTTGTGGTATTTTTTAGTTGTTGTTGCTTTGCGAATGCGCAGCGATGCGTTTATTAAGAGAGGCATAAAAAACGAATAGAGGGAGAGAGTAACTCAGAGAGAGATAGAGAGAGAGCGAGACAGCCAGCAATTGCTGTTGGGGGTGCTCTATGGGAACGGACAACGGGCAACGGGCGCAGGGCCAACTGCAATACATTTTCGTTTCTCAGCTAAAATTGTCATTTCCTTTTTTGGCCCAGGCGCATTTTAATCGCGCACTGAAAATCAAAGGCGAAAACTGAACAACAACAAAAGCAATGAGTGCAACTGCAACAGAAGCAGCAGCAGCAACAGCAACAGTCGCGGCTTTTTGGGGACGCAGTTGCAGTTGCAGTTACAGTTGCAATGTCGGGGACTATAACTCTTTGGGGTCTCCCCCCATTTGACATTGCCTTTTGTGAATTATTGAAATTGCGCTGCGATTCCTGCGATTGATCTCTGCCAGCCCAGGAGTGGCGCGACCCGGCTCCAAGTCTGCGTCCCAATCCCAGTCCCAGTCCGAGTGACGCTGCAAGCAATCAATCAATCAACTGCAATAGCCAAGATAACACAGTACGTGCACTCATCGCAGTTGTCTCTGTCGGCTACCGTTTAAAAGGAGCAGAAGCCAGCAGCTCGAAGCAGAGCTCGACTTCATGTCGGGTCACGCGACTTATGAGTGGCTCTGTCTCTATTTCTGGTCACGAACTTGGAACATAATGTTTTTATACGAAATACAAAAAGAGAAAAATGTTCAATTGTTTGCTAAGCGACTCTTGTCAGGCAATGCAATTCCAAAGAAATGTCGATGCTGCTGAGTTATATATGTATGTGAGCCGAGCCACAGCTTGAACAAATGGTAATTGCGCATATTTGAATATTATATATAAGAAGCAAAAGAAGCAAAAGCTGAATGATTATTTATTATTATTATTTTTAATATAGTTCAGATCTCTTACCATGTCCATCGGTTGGAGGAAGACAACAATTTTGTGTTGACTAAAAATAACATTCAGTTTTTGTTGATCTCATTCTCCCTTCTCTTGTCAAAGGAATTCCATGAAATTGAAATGAAAACAAAACGCGTGAGGATGTGAAATCAGCAAACAGCAAATTAGAGGGGGAAACCCAACACGAAAGAGTTGCCCATTTAATTGGCACGCCGGAAAGAAAAGAAATGACGAGAGGAGCGCAGAAGAACTGAGCAGAGCAGAGAGCGAAATAGCTTTAAAAATCTGGGAAATGGAATGGGAATCAACTCAGACAGGGACAGCAGCAGGTTATGGATATGACAGACAACGTAACGAACGTAACGTCATTTAATTCACCGCAGCGGAATGTCAAGTGCCAAGTGCCAAGTGATGGGAAATGGTAAAAGCAACAACAACAACAGAAGAGAGACAAGCAATATCACAATAAAATGGCCAATTATGACAAATTTTCAAATGAATGTTAATGTGCAGAGAGTGGCGAGGGACAGAGACAGACAGAGGGAATGCCGGAGAGAGAGAGAGAGAGAGCGAGGGAGAGAGAGTGAATTATGTGCCACTCAACGTCATCATTAGCACCCGAAAAATGTCAGCAAGCATGTCAAGCTGAACCACTTCAGCTATGCTCCAGCTGCTGCAGCTCCTCCTCCTGCTTCTCCTCCTAATGCCTGTATTTTGTCACACGCTCCAGCTGCTGCTGCCGCTGCTGCTGCTACCCCTCAGCCCACGCCTGCACAGGTTCCACTTGATGTGGCCAGCTTTAATGATGCTTAATTGCCAGAGCGGGAGTTGCGCTAACCCTACGAGAAACCAGGAAAAATCCAATCTCAGCTAAAGCATTTAGCCTACATTGAAGTAAATTTCAAGTTCAGATTGTGGGTCAGCTGGAAGTCAATTTGCCTCGATCCTGCCATTATCAGCAATTACCCAGCCAACAGTTTTCACGACTTTTTCGTGTAGCCAAACTGAAGTACTACCGGCCTCTCTCCCTCTCTTACCATATAGCTCTCTCTCTCTCTTCTTCTACAAGTGCAACAAATTTATTTGCCCGTACCAAAACGAACATTAACAATTTTTCTAGCTACTAATCTTTGCATCTATTCCTGGCTCTGACTCTGACTCTGGCATTGGCTCTGGGTTTGGCATTGGCTTTGGCTAATGCCTCGGCTGCCAGTTGGCGGTGCGGCTCATAATTCACCCACCAATAACCGACGGTCATGTTCCAGGGGCGAAATCTGATCGGGCCGGACTTTCCATTAGGATAAATTGCTGGCAAAATTGCGAATGCTAAAAGTGTGCAATGTATAAAAATGTCAAAGATCGGATCGCGGTGGGGAATGCTGGCGACTCTCTTCTGCTCACTCGAGATTAATGATCGTGCGCTGCCCCGGAGAGAGGATCATTGCGCTACAGTTAGGTAGCCCACTCTAATGACGTCATTATGAGCTAGCACAGCACGTGCTCCACTCTAGTGGCAAGTCGCTGGCGGCTAGTGGGTAGTGGCAAGTGGCAAGTGGCAAGCGGAAAGAGGCAAGAGGCAAGTAGCGTGTGGCAAATGATGGCAAATAAAAATTCAAATTCAAATTTAAATTCAAATTCAGGCCCAGCTGCGGCTGAGCGGGTGTCAGATTTCATGAATATGCAAATTAGAGTCAGACCAAAGAAAACCCATCATGATATATGGGCAGGAGTCACAGCGAGGGAATCGGGAACCGGGAAGCGGGAAACGAGTATAAAGAGAGAGAGAGAGAGAGAGAGAGAGAGAGAGAGAGAGAGAGAGAGAGAGAGAGAAAGAGAGAGAGAGAGACAACGCTTGAATTTGTATATACATACATATATTGCGTATGCAGATTTTGACGCTATACTTTTTATATATACCCTGTAAGAAACTGCAACTGATTCCTTAGTATGTCGAAAGCTCTTTAAGTTAAGAAAAACTTAATTCACTTTCCATAAACACTCCTCAAATAACAGAAAAGATCAAGAAGCTTATTTGGGATTCGGCAGCTCTTATCCTATCAGATTTTGCAAGTACAGGGTATTTATTGGTTTAGTAAGTTGACTGACTCTTTTGAGTTCTATTACCGAGCTGTTTATTATAAGATACGTTGAGGCAAAAAAAAAAAAAGCTGAGCTGCGCATATTTTTCAAATGGCACTTGGCAAAATAAAAATTATGATTTATTATGCTTGCATTAATTATGTCTATGTATTTTCTTGCTCTTAAGCTTGGGATAAACACAAATTTTATAATATGCGACAAGAATAATATTAGTAAGTGTGGTATAGGCTGAAGCCTAATATCCAATAATTTTTTTGACTTTCAGCACTTAAAACATAAAGAAGGCATTACAGCTCAAGTTGAACTCTGATTGACATCACATGGAGCCGTCTGATTATATAGAAAAACAGGATTAAAACATTTGACATGCCTGCACAACAACAACAACAACTACTATTCGCTCCGGAATATAATACTCTTATGGCAGTTGGTGGATAATTTCTTTGCGCTTGGCTTTTAATTGCAATCATGGTCTTGGCCATGGTCAGATACCTGTAGAGTTGGCATCTGGTATTTTGGTATTTCAATTATAACATTCGCTGCGATATACCTAATTGATTGACTCTGTACCAATGCTGATGCTGTTGCTGGCAGAGGTGCTGATAATATTTATACCACGTCCCAACCAGGCCCAACCAGCTATTTAATTGCATTTTCCACAACAACAACAACAACTGCAGCAGCAACATCATCAGCAAGAACTGCAACAGCAATAACAATGGAGCAACTTCAATGTTGCAGGCCGTGCACGTTTTCCAGTCTGGTCATTACATAAACCATAAGCAGCAGCAGCAGCAGCAGCAGGAGTAGTGGGTAAGTGTGTGAGACAGGGAGAGAGATAGAGATGGAGCAGCTGCTCCACTGCGCCTTAATCCAATCTCTTGCGCTCTGCTCTATTCGCTGTGTTCCATTTTCACAGTTTGCTTTTCTAAATTATCAGCGGGCAACGGTAAATGCGCTTCCAGCCAGAGAGCACTTCGGCAATATCTTCTTAGCCTGTGGCAATTCCCTCGTCCAAACAAGTGCAACGTGGCACATTTTCTGAACTCTCACGATTTTCACCCCAAAGGCCGGGGGCGGGGGCGGTACTGGGGGTTAAAACCCGCTAGGTAACTTTTTAATGTGAAGGATTATCCACAACCACAACAACATCACCAACAACAGCAAGAACAACATCACCACAAACAACAACAACTACAAGAAGAACTGCATCCATCAACTGGAGCGCCCTTACTTTGCTTTCGTAGTTGTCAACAAAACTTTCAACTAGGAAGCAAAGCGCAAATGGCAAGACGAGCAAAGAAAAGGCATCAAACTACACCGAAGACTGAAATACACTTGCAGCCAAAGGATTGTGAAAGTAGATTGCGAGCTGTATGTATATGTGATGTGTTGAGTAAATTGTAAAAGATGCTAGAGGTTAGATGCAAGCACATACAGCTGATAGTGAATAGAGAGTAAAATATAGACGAAAGAATTTGCATATAACTAGACATACAAAAAGACTCTAGTGAACGAGTCTATTCTATTACAGCATCAGCAGCATTTTCGTCTATGCCTTGCCTAAATTCATAACTAAATCATATTACCCACAGCTTGTGCACGAAAAAAAAAAAGGTAAAACGTAGCGAAACTCTCAACAGGCAGCGCCAGTTGAATGAACTCGGCAAGAGCTGATGCTGATGCTGAAGCTTCCAGCTGCTGCCTTGCGGTGCCAGTGTTGAAAAGTGGTTCACTATATATATATATTTTGTGTTTTTTGTTGCAGGCCTGGCCCACAGGTAATGATGATGTTGTTGTAGTTGTTGCTGCTGTTGTTGTTGCCAGCTCCCTGTGAAAGGAAGCGCAGACGCGCAAAACGGGGCCACAGCGACACAGGGCCAGACACAGAGACAGGAAACGAGGCACAATAGACAACATGGTGCATGCAACAAGAGGCAGCAGGCAGCAGGCCTTAATCCACAATCAATAGAAGCAACAACGCTCAACAGAGCGCAAATAATATACCAAGAAAGCTGCAGATTTGCGATCGAAATTGATAGAGACGTGGTGTTCAGGCCGCAGCTGAAGCCACTTGGGGGCAGCAGCAGCCACATGAAGCAACCGAACACATGCCGCCAGAGTAGCAGCAGTAGCCGCAGTAGCCGACTGGCCGACTAGCTGACTAGCAAACTCAGCCGTCAATATTCAGCATAGGAGCGCCCATTTGTAACTCAATGGCGTGTAAAATAGCTGCAGGCCAGCAACCAGCCACCGGACGAACTGGACTGAACGGACATATAAACATTGTGTAGCAGCAGAAGCAGCAACAGCAACAGAGGCAGCAACAGAAGCGGCAGTTCGCAGTTTACGCTCTATAGAGCTGAGCAATTGAATGTGATTTGCATGATGTATTCGAAGATCCCTGATCGGCGGCTGTGTCAGTGTTGAGCAGTGCTCAAAGCTGGCAATATACGTGATTATATTAGCGTGTCAATATGGAAGACTAAGAATTAAGAAATTTCTATAAAAGGAATTGCGAAATGCTTATAAGCAAATCACATTGCAATACGATATTTAGTCTTTTATACATAACTCAATTGGATTGTTCTTTAGTGTTGATTGATATAAGTTTCTTTTTCTAATAAGTCTCTAATAGGCTTTCATCTCTAATCTAATCAGTTATTACAAATGGTTAACGAAGAGTATCAAGTGTTGTAAAATACATACTTCACTATTCAAGTGATGATAATTCCTTACACTGTGACTCAATCGCACATCTCTCATAGCTGATCTCAAGTGTGATCGAGTGGATACTGTTGCAGTAGCAGCTGCTGTTCGATCTACAGATCTACTTCAACTGCTCCTGCTGCTGCTCCTACTGCCATGATGACGATAATTAAGATAATGATGATGATGATGATTATGATGTACTTTGCTGTTTCAGTGTGCTAAAATTTAATAAGTGCAGAAATAATCGCTTGCTCTATGCAAGCTTCAAATGAATGTGCTTTTTGCCTATTGTTGTTGCCATTGCTGCTGCTGCTGTTGTTGTAGCTGCATTCGCTGTACAGAGTTCAACGAACTGTTAATTTCAGCTGTTGTATGCAGCGTGTGTGAGTATAATTCACAGCAAAATTATGTTGCAAATTGGAGTCACAAATAAAAGAAAACAAGTATGAAAGCCACTCTCAGGTAGTACTGACTGCATAATACTCGCTAATGAGAAAACTCCTTAATATATGGCAACAACTTTATAGAATGAGCGATAGAAGAGACGAAGTTTATGTGGAAGTATCAAGCCCAGCTAGATAGTCATCTGCAAGAGAGACATTTCATGCAGCCAATCTACCTACTTTCACAAACGTGAGCGAGTATAAAAAGAAAACCAGTTGATGTTAAAGCTAACATTCATTGCCCCCCTTCGTGGTTCTGCTGCCTGTCTCTGCTAGAAGCGCGCGTTAAATAATTTTTTATGACACGAAGTGTTCTTGTCGTGGTTGTTGTCGCCGCATTTGTTGCTCTCTCTCATATAATTAAATAATATTAAGTTGAGTTGACAAAGTGACACGCGAGCTGCGCTGGTCAATTCATGCAACAGGAAAAGAGGCCGACTATAGTTGAGATATCATATACATATACAAATGTTATAAATAGTAACCGACTATATGACTGTGCAGCAAATTAACTTACATGTGCACTTGACATCGCAGCCCATTTGAACTGGGCTGGCATAATTTGCTTGGCTTTTGCGTGCAGCTCGAAAAGAGTTCAAAACCAATTTAGATGATGACTTTAAAAATTCCGTTATCCCTATCATCACATAAGCCATATCAGCAGTGCATTCATTTAGGATCCCTTTCAATATGTTATGTTGTATAACGAAAGCAATACAATTGAAATATCATCGAAAACAAATTGTCTGCACATTATAAACGCATAAAACTTCATTAAGTTTGACTCTTCAAAAACAATTAACTTGTAATGCAACGGAGATGGAGTGCAGAGATATGAAAAGGCGTACAGCCGAGCCATATTGACTGGAGAGAGTGAGCTGGAGACCTAGAGAACCGTAGAGCTGGAGAGCTCGTTGCGCCGCTTGAGTGCATCCACTTCCAACTGCAATGAATTGCAATGATAGAGCCAGTCGGCATAAAAAAACAGTAAACAAAAAAAAAACAATGTAGAAACGAATACAACGAAAAACAAAAACACAATAAAATATTGTACAACAATGAATCGGACAGCGAGTCTGTCTGTCCGTTTTCCAGCTCTGTTGAAAGTTAACCCAACGCTGACTCTGACTCCGACTCCAGCTCCAGCTTTAGCTCTAGCTCCAGTGGGGGGTTACCAAAGTGCGCATGAAATTTGATTCTCGGAAGAGTTCATTTGCTGTTGCTGCTTTACTAGGAAAGTTGCCAGGTAATGAAATTTACTGCCAGCTATGCTGTAGCTAACTTCATTAAATTACAAACAACCGCTACATAGTTGTTGCACATAGCCAGGCCAGGGTTGCCAAGGGTTACTCCAAAAAGATCTAACAGCGCGACTAGAGACCGCCCACCAAGCCCAGCTGTAACAGCACTTTGGGGAGTTGTGACTTATGCAAGCAACAAACAGCAAAGAGCAAAAAAAGAAAATGCAGCCCATTAGACTGCAATAACATTCAGAACACTCTATAATGGCCGAGTGCCCAATAAAAAGGGGCGGCCGAAATTGTAAATTTGATTTTGACAAACATTTTTCACTGCCAAGTTTTCTTTTTTGTTTGTTGTTTTTGATGCTTCTGCGACATCGCATTGAGCTGTTATTGTCGTTGTCAACGGCATTGTCATTGCATCCCCGTGGGAGCAGCGGGCGCCCAAATTGCCAAACCCTGATCAGCTCCGCACATGTTGTTGGCCAAGCATTGTGGCCTTTCTTTACATCGAATCGAATACAAAGCGCAAAATGCTTGCCTTTTGTTTTTGTTGTTGCTGTGAGGATAATAATGCATTTGCTTTTACTGCTACCCATGGAAGCGTGAAGTAAGACAGAAGCCCTTCCAACTGGGGTGTGCACAATTGTTTGTGTTATCCCCTCACCCGCCATCCCCCCGCACAGACTGGCGTTCTTGTTTTAGCACAGAAGCTATGTAGCGGGAGTAAGTAGATATATTGGCAACGAGAGTGTGCCTTTTGTTTGCCAATTCAATTGATGCAGCAGCCTTCACTTTTGCTTTGTATCCAATTGTAAACAGATTTGATTTGCCGATTTAATAAAACAATAAATAACAATGTTCTGACGCAATAGCTGAATTTTGCAAGGCATCGATACTTATGCTATTATCGATAACGTCAATTGGCTGTTTGTTGACTTACCAACACTGCTCAAAACTGATCTTGCTTTGCTATGATATCCTCTTTTCATTCGCACACCAATACACTCACTTTTATTAACACATTCACAATGCCATTTAGTATTAACGAATAATAATTTTTGATTAAAGCTGCAATGCACAATACGTTTTTATGTGTTATGTTATTTTAATTTCAGCAATTTCAATGCAACACAATTGAATAACGCACTTGCTTCGCGACGCGAAACAAAAACTGAACTTGCAACGATGCCAACCACAAAACGAATAAAACGGAACAGAGAGCAAAACAACAGGCGCAAAAAAACGACAGGCACGTCGCATCGAACGAGCGAGCGAGAGAACAGAGTGAGTGCTTATGTGTGTGAGTGTGCCTGTGTTTCACATGCAAATCGGCTTTCATTTGTTCCTCTTTTTGATCGAGCCAGTGTTGCATTGCTGCCAAAAAGTACAATTTGCTATTTTAAACAATTTAATAGGAATTGTAAAGAATTCTGGTAAATGGTATATAAAGACCGGACCCTGGCCGCTTTTCAACCCTTTTTCGCTAAATTTTTCGCTGACCATGCAAACAGGGGAAACATTTGCATTTGCATTCGCATGCTGAAAGGATTAGAAACCGGTTTGTTGTTGCCCACGCCGCTTGGCACAGAAACCAGCTTAAACAGCGGCTGGTCAGCACCCCCTGCGGTGTTAGCTTTGATTTACTTTTGGGGGTGGCTACCGCAAGCACACCCAGACTGTTCAGTGCAGTAATGGCCAAGCATTAGGGCGACACTTGAGTTTGTGTTGCATGTCAAAGTCAGCGATGATGCTAAGGCCAGAGGAGCACCCCACTTATGCAAATGCAAACAAAGCGGCTGTCGAGACGCAAGAAGTCACGTGCTGCCAACACCACCACCAACACACACAAAAGAGGAATGGAGGAAGCAGAGCTGCAGCAGTTGCTGCGACGCCGTCACTAATAAGCGGCAAATAATTGGCAGACGAACTTGAGAGACTACCCCAATGGCTGAGTGGCCAAGGGGCGCATCGGTGGCAGCACTAAAAATCGATAGAATGCGCCACCCCAAAAGACCAAGCCAAGCGCCCGCTGCAGGTTGTCGATCCTTGTGCCGTTGCCTGGAATGTTTGCTTCCAGGCTAGCATGGACAGCAGAGAGCGAGTGAGTGAGTGAGAGACAGAGCGTGAGTACTTTCCCAGCTGCATTTACTGCATGAAGGTAAGCCACAACACAGTTTATAGCACACTGCATATGACTCATACATAAAGACATAAACGTTTTTATTATTATTTTTTTTAGCCCAGCCCCACAGAGGTAAACCTCAACAACGGCAACAATTAGAATTTCCGGCTATAACATTGTGAAACTTTGAAACGCGTTAGCCCAGAACCATGTCAGACTTACCTATGTCCACGTCTTGTATGTCAACTAGTTCTAGCACAGACTGCGTATGCCAGGCGAACCCATAGAGCACGCACGATCGCTTCTCGGCTCTCATTAACCACCACGTAACGATCATAATGGGGCACAACCTAGCACAGTAGATGTTGTAGTTGTAGATGCAGTTGCAGTTGCATTGACAGCCGCCCCCGCCTTTGTTCAATGAGCCAAACGACATGGGCGACAATTAATTTGTCCAACGATGCGCATCTAATAATGTGACTACAATGACGACAATGGGTTGGCCAGTTGGTCTCCCTGCTTGCCTCTCGTGGCAGCCAGCTGGCTGTCTGGCAAGTGTGATATGTTGCCAGCTCCGTCTATATATCATTTTGATATACTATACGCACGCCCTGGAGGCCGTGGAGCACTTCTCTACCTGGGGCAACGCCATAAATTAACACCACCAGAGCCTGTTCACCGCCCAGGTGGTGGGCGTCGACTGGTCATATAAATGCCCAGCAAAACAAATCGAAAACTATTAAACGTAGCATGTGGCAGAGATCGGAGAGAAGCAGAGAAGCAGAGATCGCAGTAGCTGATAATGACAACCAAATGGTAGCTGGACAAATGAGCGATCGTTTATCTAAATGGATAATAATGTGCTCGATGCTACTCAATGCTGAACAAAAGGGAAACTTTTGGAAACTGGTTAACTGCTTAGTTTTGGCAGGAAGGAGAGAGCTAATCGCTGCTGCCTAACTAGGAGCCAATTGACTAGATTTCTTTGGCCTTCAAATCTACAAATAAGATAATGATATGCAAAATTTCTTTAAATTAAGAAGACTTATAGACAATAGCTGCCAAAACAATTTGAACAAGCTACGTACATATCATGTCCTATACAATCCTATTCCAATAATACTTATAGACTTTATCCAACATTTATTTACAGCTCTTGTCATCAGGATGGCTTAAGCAATAAATCTGTGGAACATATTCTAGCTGAGCTATAAAAACAAATGTGAAAAATCATGCAAAAATCAATGAACTTGAATTTCGGGCCATCAAAATATACAAATAATGGAAATTTATATATACATTTTGTGACACGATGCGCAACATAATGGAAATCCTCGAATTTGATATCCGAAACGCAATCCCGGTTGAGTTGTGCGTCCCACTGCTAAGGGTTGAAAACTGAAAAAGCTACCCTCTATAGTGAAAACTGCAACTGCAGTGCAAACTGCAGCAAGCAGAAGAAGAAGCAACCCCTAAGCACCACTGCCCCCGGGCACATTCATGGGTTCGCAATGGTGGCGCGTTTGCAGTGACAAACAACAATAAAAATACGATATCAAGACAATCGATCAATAAGCAGTTACACACACACACAGGCACACACACGCACACACATAATCACAATTGATGATGAGCCGCTTGAGCATTGCGTGAAATTTCAGACAAAGCGACGCGCGACGTTCTCCCAGCACATGACCGAGATCTGGAACAGCTGCGCAGGCGCAAGCGCCACAGTTGAGCCACACAGTTGGCATTGGCAGCGTCATCAACGGTGGTTGTTTTTCTTCGTTTGCTTTTCCAATTCCAAATTCCAATTCCAATTTGTTGTCAGCCAAATTTGGTACAGTTGCAGTAGGCACATCTCACCAGGTTCTATGGCTCTACTATATCTGTAAAGAGGTTAAGAACAGCTCGTTTGCGCAATTTGTTGCGCAATCATTCAGGCGGCAGCCAGGCAGCGAGCCACGTCTTGTGCTCATATAATTGGTTCGTCATTAGGCGCTGGGTGACTGAGATTGGTGGAGTGCATTGAACTCGCCGAGCAGTGCCAAGTCAACTTTTCAGCTGCCTGGGCGAACTTGGCACGTTCTTCTTGGCCCTATTTGTGAACCACCCCGGGCAGGGCAGTTCGCTCCTTTCCTTATGTGATCCCTTTTTTCTCATAATTTATGACTTTTTCCTACAGCTGAGAATCGTTTCCCGTTTCCCCGCTCTCTGAAGGATCTGTTAACCAGTTTAGTTTTCCACGCGCACTGCTTGATATCGCATATGTGTATGGATATATAAATTACAGCATTTCCCATGCCCGAGAGCAAAGTTCGCAGCAGATTTACAACGGAAGCAATTTATATGCTAAGAATATTGAATGGATATCTTTAATGTGCACATCTATAGCTATAAAGCCATTTAAGCAGCGCTTCCTAATGCCAACCACTGAACTCCCAAGCTTCTCGCTCGTCCACGCCAATTACGACCGACTGCGGGGACAGCTTCAAAGTTCCATTGATATGGATAACATTTAACGAGTGCACAAAAGCACAGCGCAGCGATACTTTATGGGCTGCTTATCGACACAAACCGTATCTACCGAGGGTGCTGGTGCATAAGTGTCTTAATGTAATATTGTGGAACATAGTGTGGAGCTCGGCATGAGGGGGGATTGTCTGAATGACCGAAACTTCAATTGCTGTTCACATGGGGGCAGAAACACTTGCAAAGTGGCTGACTATACGATTGCTGAATGTTTCAATCAGCGTACTCAATGCTGAACACTTATTTATTCGATTTCCATGTTGACAATTGTGAAATTAAAATTTGATTGGCGGCTGATAAAGGGTTATTCAATAGCATAAATATCATGTTTGTGTGGCACATTCTGTAGGCGCCCGCATAGGGAGTGAAAACACTCACTGATTTAATTTTGGGTGTAAATGTTAATCAAATTAGCCACAGACGCAATCAGTGTGTACATTGTTATTGCATTATTATTTTGTTGCTATTGAAAAACCATTTTTCTATATTTAACAAATCTTCCAGCCAGCAGATCCTATCTATTCTGTTCTGCTTGATGCTCGATGCATTTTCCCCCCTGTTTGCAGTTAATCATTTATTTATTTCTTTAATCCTTGTTAGTGCTGTCAATAGTTTTTCAGCGCTCAGCACGTTTTGGCTGCGCAGCTGTTTGACTACTGCTTGAGTATCCTGTTCGCAGGATTAAATACGCTTTATCGAGGGCGTGCCAGTTGGGTTGGCCTGCATGCAGCATGTGTGCTGATTTTTGCTTTATTGTGGCATTTAATCCGTATTAATTTTCAATAAGTGCAATGAGGTCTTATAAATGTTTGATAAATGACTCAGCAGAGGCTGCCAAGCACGTGACCCAAAAGCAGCTGCCGGACAGTTGAGAGGTTGAGAAGTTAAGCAGCCAAGGAACAGGATTTGCAGGACGGAAGCTGAATGGGGTTTGTCATCTGTTTTAATATGTGCTCTGACAAATATTTCATTTTCTGTATTAAATATTCTAGTAAGTCTAATAAAAAAAAATAATAATAATGGATTGATTCAATTTGATCAATTTGATTTATTAATATTCATTATCATTCAATATTCGTATTAACTGCACATAAATATATTTAATTGTCTACTTTTAGGGATCTATTTTAAAATAACATAAATTAAAATTTTTGTTGCATACTTTGAAGCGCAGCGTTTATGTTATGTTGACATAAATGTCGCTTTACATTATTAAACATCTCAGCTTAACAGACAAATTTTCGAATTGTAACAGACAGCTTTTAATATGATTTATTAAATAAAATAATGAGAGCTTGTAGTATATGTAATTAAACAATTCAACTGTCAGTTGAATTCTTTACTATTTACCCATTTTATGTAGTTTTTATTGCCTCTACCACAGTTCGTGCATTCGTTATGCAGCAGTTCATGCTGCATAAAATATTTTCGCCGACATGAAAACTGATGTAAAGCACTTGTAAAATTTCATCAGCCGCAAAAAGTTTTCCCACTTGCAGTGCGCCGCATCTTGTTTGTTGGCTTGCCAATTGCTGTTGTTTGTGTTTGTTTTTCACAAAGTTTCACTTCATTCAGCCAACAGCGAGAGTCTCTTGTAAAGGGGCATCTGATGTAACAGAGATGCTCACCTGCATTGTTGTGGCAGAGTTCTTTAATTAAATAACAAGTTTTCAAAAACTGTTGAGCAAACTGCTTGTTGCTTGCTAGTTGATAAGAGATAAGCGAAAATTAACTATTTTGACTGTTATTTTGTACAACAACTATGAATGCCATAAGAGAGACAGAGAGAGGGAGAGAGGGAAGCACCTAGACAGAGCAAAAGGCAAATGACATAATTCGTTAACATAATAACTGCCATGTATTATATAGTCTGATAAACACTTCAGACAAATAATGCTCCAGACGCTGATTATATATTTATAAGTATGTACATATATCTAGAGATATTTATATACATATAGATGATTCGTGACTCTCTTGCCAGCAGGTGCAGCTGAGGTCGAGATTGTTTAAAGTTTTACCTGAACCCCTACTGCCATTGACATTGCCTGCAAGTTGAGTTTGTCACTTTGCGGTTTTCCTACTTTTCATTTACAGTTGTGTATATACACTTTATATGTATTTACATACATATATAAGTATACGATATATGTACATATATATGAAGGTATACTTACATTTATTTAATTTATGGCCAACTTTTCGTGTGACCGAAACAATAAATCTAACGAAATGCATATAAATTAGAAGCGCAAAAGCATTGCAGTTGAGTTTAACCGACTTTTAGATATGCTGTTAACTTGACAGGAAGCAAAAGATCTATAGCTATATATAGTATTTGTGTTATTATGATAGTCATTTACTCTTGCATATGTCTCATTCAAATGACTATCAAATTGAAAATTCACTCTTAACTAGATCAATCAAACTATTGTCAAATTGAACAGTCAGATTGTCTTATATACACCTTTGGCCAGTTTGTTTGCTGGGTATAAAAGAGTTTGAATGTTGTAGGCGCTGCCCAAACGAAAGGCAACTGGTTCTGGTTCCGTCTCGAACTTTGCTTCGATTTCTGGTCAGCTGAAATGCTTTGAAAGTCAACTAGGAACAAACACACAACAACAACAAACAATACACACACGCACACGAAGACAATGCCATTATCGTGTATTGAAAGCAAATCTGTTGATTTGTCGACTGCAAGCGGATGTGACACATGAAAAGAAACGATGAGAATTAGCCTAGAGTCAGAGGCACAGCCAGAACCATAACTGGGGATCATTTCTAGACAATTTGCCTACATATATCGCATATGCACAGATTATCATGATTATTAATTTAATTCATTTTTGCTAAAATGTGTTTTATTATTCAGGTTCATGCACACAGCTCCAGACGCCCCTACAATTAAATGAGTGGAGAGCTCTGGGCCCTGAGAACAGCTGTGGCCCAAGCATTGATCTATGGGGGCATTACATAAACACGATCTGATCTCGGGGCTCATTGTGCTGTGGATAATGGTGAATGGATATTAGATAATGCCTAATGCCCAGACAAAAGGCAGGGCTGAATTAGTTTGTTTGCATTTATGATTTAGTTAGGCGGAAACATTGGACTGCTCGATGGGCCGTACGGAACATGTCTTTGACTTCTCGATCTGTCCAACTCGATTGTGTCGCAATAGAAAGCCTGCGCCCAACTTGATATGTGGCCATGACTTTGCTCTTAGCTTGTTAACAGCCGATTAGCCACGACGCACCTGAACGTGTTTTTTCTGTTCTAAAGCTTAGAACTTGTCCTTGAGCGCTCCACAGTTCTGGGCACTTTCGAAATCACTCAAATAACAAAAAGCTTCTTACAGTTTTATTATTATTATGTTCTATTATTATACCCAACTACGAGTTCCTTAACTTGGCACAGCTGTGATATCATCTATTGAAATCGACTTGGCTCGAACACATTCCTCGACAGGTATTAAAAAAAAATCAAATATCCATTTGAATAACTTGCAAATATCACAATTGTTTATTATACATTTGGATTTATCTTTTCTAAGTAGACATCCACACACATATATACATACATACATATACATATATACACAATACATTCCACTTAAATACTATGAGTACAAATACTTTGCAACAATTTGTGTAGATAGAGAGTTTAGCTTCTTCGATGGAGGCAGACTGCCACGCCTAACAGCCAGGCTAGGCACCAGCTTAGGGTAGCGGGACTTGCAGCGGAACTTTGCTCGGCGGGCAGACGGGCGGCCGCAACCAGCTGCTTCTCGTCCAGCGTCGGCCTGTAGCTCCAGTCGATGGCATTCGTCTTGCAGATGTTGGCATAAACACGCGCCGAGATCTTCGGAGTGCGCGTGCGTTCGGGCACTGAGAAGTCCACGTGATAGAGGCCGAACTTCTCGGTGAAGCCCGCCTTCCACTCGAAACTGTCCATCAAGCTCCAGGCAACGTAGCCACTGACATTTGCGCCATCCTCAATGGCGTCCAGCACGGCGGACAGATAGAGATTGTAGTAGTCCACACGGGCATAGTCCTCCAGGCCGCCTCGATCGCTGACGCCATTCTCAGTCACAATGATCTCAGGTGCATTGTACTCGCGATGTATCCACATTATCAGATTGTACATGCCCTTGGGATAGACCTGCGCGAGAGCGAGATGAAGAAGGGAGTTTGTGGTAGGTAAATCAGTTTTGTGGTTCATTGAACTCGCGCACCGCTGTGCCGGCACCACCCTCGACTGGGATCCACCCCAAATTTAATCTTGACTAAGTAGTGGCGAGCCACCCTTGGCGAGCATGTCCATCAGTCACTTACACTTACTGCATAAATCCAATTGTGGCCAACCCACTTGGGCATTAGCTCATCCCAGCTAATTAGCGAGTCCGACTCGTGACCCGTTCCCCACTTAATTATAATGCGCAGCTGACTTACCTTAAGCCACACAGATCCAGAGCCGGGCCAGTCCACGCCAGCTTGACTCTCGATGACGCCCATGTCGTGATTGAACGAAGGTATGGGAAATTTGCCAGTATTGTTGTGCCCGTTGGGCGTCACCAGGTTGGTGGTGTAGGTATTGATGCCGAAGAAGTCGGAGGTGCCTCGGATGCGATGGATCTCCTCGGTGGTGAACTCGGGCAGACGCGAGCGTGCTCCGAAGCCTTGCTGTTTGCTGAGATTGCGTATGCGCTCGATCATCACCTTGGGGTAGTTGCCGTGCTTCGAGAAGATTGGATGAGCAAACCAGCCAACATAGAACTGCATGGCACGCTCGGAGGCTTCGCGATCTTCAGCTGAGTCGGGATCGCGCGGCTCCGGCCAGGATGTGTCCAGGGTGATGCCAATGCGTCCGCCCTGACGGTGCTTGAACTCGTCGCGATACATGTGCACCACCTCGGCGTGAGCCTTGAGTAGATTGTGGCCGCACAGGTAGGCGGGGATGCCTGGGTTGTTGTAGGCGGGTGCCATGAAGTCGACGCCGTAGGCCTGCTCGCAGATATGCCACGGCTCATTGATGGTCGTCCAGAGCTTGACGCGATCGCCAAACATCTCCAGCACGAGGCGTGCATAGTCCTTGAACAGGGGTATTATCTCTGGATTGGTCCAGGCGCCCATCTCCTGCAGCCGTTGCGGCAGATCCCAATGATAGATGGTCACCATGGGCGTTATGTTATACTTGAGCAGGCCATCGATCAAGTTGCTGTAGTACTTGATGCCCGCCGTGCTCACGTGGTTCATATAGCCGCCGGGCATTATCCTGGGCCACGACAGCGAGAACCGATACGTGCCCACATGCAGCTCCCTCACCATTTCCACGTCGCGTTGCCACTGCAATTACAGAGAATTGTTCGATTGTGGTCAAGAATCTTAAGTATTTCCGAAAAGAAAACCAGTTGACCCCAAAACAGTTTGGCGACATATGCAAACCACCATATGGTCATTTGGCTTTGATGTGAGATCTGATTTGATTTGATTTGTTTTGTTTTTTTTTTGTGTTGTTGTTCTGCTTGCCAACTGCAGCACAATGTGGCTAATTTTGTGTGTTTTCGCATTGATACAACAATTCGTTACGGTAGCCGTTGGCCTACGACTACGGCCCGGACAATGGGGGAGGGGCGTTCGCCTTTCTGGTGAGTACGCTAAACACCTGGCTCTAAGTGGCATAAGTGGGCATATTATGCCAGCATGGCGTGGCCAGGCCCGACACGGCATACCATTAAGATCAGCTCGCATTCATTCATGTCTTGTGCCAAATCGATTTATCACTAATTAAATATAAGCTAGACGACTTGGCACTCATTCAATCTCACTGTAATCTCCACTTGACATGCCCGATGACATTGCCAGCAGCGCAAGTGCACAATGCAGCTCGAAGCAGGTTTCACCGAGAGTTCGACGCGCATTCATATTCATAGTCATATTCACATTCAGATTTATATTCATATTTATTTTGTTTATATACTCTAGAATAACCCTGACCGCCTCTGCTCGGCATCTAGCATATCTGGCATATCTTTGTCAGCATCTACCAAATCAGCAGTTGCTTTGGAAAGATTCTAATCGACAGTATTTTTGATTAGTTTTAGCTACAGGATACGATCTGAGGCCAGTTTCCAGTAGCCAATGTTGATTAAGAACTGTCTATTATATTTCTAATCAGATATGCCACGCCCCATTAATCGAACCGTATGATCTATAGGTGTTTCTCTAGAGCAGGTGAACTGCTAATGAACTGCACAATTTGTTCCAAAGTGGGAGATATAGATATAGTTTCAGCCACGCCCCATCGATCGAATCGACAATAATTTAGAAACTTTAATTCAGGTGTGGCATACACTCGGACATATATGTCAAATTTTTAATCGCTTGCCTCAAGACCACCGTAAATAATATTTATATAATCACATTTATATCGTAAAAGATAAAGTATATTTTGATTTGGCACGCCAAAAGTGGGCGTTGCTAAGAAACACTTTATAAGATTAGACAAAACACACAAGTTTGTATTGAACGTCAATAACGTGTAAGCTCAATGAAATCAATATGCTCTCTTTATAGCGAGAACGAGCATAGGAATTTCAAGCATTTCCTCTTGATCTGTATTTGTTTTTATTTTTTTAAGATTTAGCTCTAATTATTTTGCTTTATTTGCTTAACACCTTTTATCAGTCAGAAAGGATTGGGGATATTCCACTTTTGTATTAAAATTAAAATTTGTTAGATATATTTTTGGGCTAGCATTTAGCAAACACACAAGAAATTCTATACATTTTTGCATAATTATACCCTGAACCCATTGAAAATGGGAAATCAGGGTATAATGGTTTTGT
>NW_022045862.1:1775951-1811167 GCF_001654015.2 Drosophila navojoa | reverse complement strand
AATCGCCTGTATATGTGAGTGTGTGTGTGTGCGTGTATTTGTTTGCATGAGTGCGAGTGTGGGTGCTAATTATTATTGAAATATCAGTTGCTTGTAGGGTTCAGGGGATCTCGTAGTCGAGCAGTCTCGACTAGAGCTTTCTTACTTGTTTTTTCTAAATTAAATTTCAACAACTTTGCAAATAAGATCTCCAAAAGCTCTCCATTAATTCACTATAAATTCTAATTACGATTAACTCTAGCTTTAATACGTTTTTATGGTAATTTTGAACAGTTGTAGATACGGATTAATAATTGCCCATTCATTAGATACCAATTCATAAACTCAAGTATTTAATCTGCAAGACAGCGCATTGATAGAGCCAATTAGCGCTAAATTATCAATGGGGCATGACATCTAGTGATCGTTTGTCATAGTTATTAAAGTTAGTTCGACTAACTAGCATTAGCAGCACCAGCAGATGTCAGTAGAAGCTCACGAAAAAAAAAAAAAAACAAAACAAAAGCAAAAATGAGAACAAAGTGCAGCTGACTGAGCGGAATTTGCATAGTTTATTAAATATCGGACATAAATCGGAATCAGTGACACAGGTAAATCAAACACCTGTGCACTCCGTTAGCAAGTGAGGGAGTGAGAGGAAGGGAGGGCGGCCAGATCTCAGACAGCTACTCAGCGTTTGTTTTCAGCACAGATTATTACGCTGATTAATGAATTGAATGCGTATTACTAATGACTAGGCCCGTGGCTGGGGAATATTTGAAGTGTGAGCGAGGTAGCTGTATAAATGAAGTATAATAGGTCCGCTTCGCTACTATTATTATTATTATAGTTCCAGTTCGATTACCTCAACTGCAACCCTTGAGCCATGATGCCAACATCATTTAAATTAGAAGTTTTTCTTATTTTTATTTGCTATTGTCTCTATGCCTTACCTGATGATAGCTGTCCGATGATATATCTCCATTCGATTGATCAGCTATCTTCTCAGGACTTTTGTGTGTCATATGGTCCCAGATTGATTCGCCTTTGTCATCTGCATTCCAGCCGCCCTCAATTTGATATGAGGACGAGCCAACGCCCCAGAGAAAATCGTTAGGAAAATGTCGTCTGCTGCTCGCTGGATTCTCCACGCTTCTATTGTCAAAAAGAAGGAAGAACGAGAATTGGATTAGAAATGAATATATGTATGTATGTGAGCATTTAGTCTCTATCTAAACTCAGCTATCGACTCATGTTACTTTGAGAGAGAGCAAAATAAATAGAGGGAACATCCAACTTATTTTTTCCATCTGATTAGAGTAACATTTACTTTTTTATTGCAACTGGTCTCTTAGCGACATTTCTATTTAACAACTTTTTGGGTTTTTTGTCAACAGATAAACAAGATTTGGCACAAAAATGCAAGCAGCTTACCTCGCTATAAATAAAGACAGGCCAACATACATACATATATACGTACAATTTTATCAACCTATATGAAGTTCAAGTTTTGGCAATGAGCTGTTAAATATGTTGCTAATTCTTTGAAATAAAAGCAACCAAGCTGAATTGTTTGTTGTCAAACAAACAATAAATAAATAAATAAGACAAAAATCATATGCATATACACATGTACATATTTATAATTTACGAACATGTCATGTCTTGGTAAATTTAAATTATTAACAACAATTGCATTTGATGACTTTAAAAATTGGATGCAGCTGCCGATAAGCAGCATGATTCGTTTACACACAAAATTAAGGTCAACATTGAGCCGTGAGCATGGTAAATAATTCAAATGAAGCTTCAGTTAATTTTGATTTTAGCTAAGCTTCGATTAATGCCAGATTAACTTACGCAGCATCGATGCAGCGACTGCTCGGCTCCAACACCAAAGCCAAGAGCGCTATTTTTATTAGCTTAAGCCACATATTAATTATTATTATTTGTATTTATTGTATATATTTTTAATATTGAATTTCACACTTGATCCTTTGCACTACACTTGACACAACTCTGCAGCAACTTCAGCGTTCAAATCCCGTTGACTTCTGCGAGCTGCCCCACTTGATGCGCGCTTCAAGTTTTGTTTTTTTATTTTTTTGGCTGTGATTTGAGCCCGTTAGCGAAACGTTTGCGAATGATTGCGGCTGCTTTTATATCCTAGCATTTAAAGCACAATGAACGCCCGCTGAGAACGACTCACGAGATAAAAAAAAAAAACAAAAAAAAAAAAAAGCAAAACAAAACGCAAATCGACGAGCGTTCGAAACTCACCTCCGAACGAGTTGCGCTCAGCGGCAACAGGTGTGCGTGTTGTTGTTGTTATTGTTGTTGTTATTGCTGTTGCTAGTTATATTTTTATTGTTTCTGTTATTTTTTGTTTTGCCGGTAGCCTGTTGGATTAGTGAGATGAACGAGAAATCCCCAATCTGACGACGACAGCGACGATTCACGCAATGGGCATTGCGTTTCCAATGGAATTATTTAAATTTGTCATCATCTGGTTTTAGTATTTTTTTCTATCTCTCTCTCTCTCTCTCTCCCGTATAAATTTCGCGTGCATTCGCATCTAAAAGCATAAGCAATAAATTAATTTGAATTATAAATGTTAGTGTGAAGTACTTGATATTCAAATTTCGGTTTGAATATGGAATAGCTGGCACTATAGATCTAATTGTTATGCCAATTTTCTCGTCTCTCAAACTTTTCCAATTGATTTCATTTGCCTTTCATTCGGGAACAGGCGAAAAAAGATTTCTGTTTAAACAAGTGGCAGATAGCTACATCAGTTGCTCAGATAACAAATGATATTTGGAGCATGAGCACAGGTGAGCGAGCCAGCGAGCGAGAGAGAAAACATGTTGCAAAGCAATTCAATCAACGGACTTCCCTATCGCTGAGATAGCGCAGAAGTCGAGAAGTTTTCTTCGTCTTCTGGCCAAAAAAAAAACAAAAATAACAGACTCATACCTACATACATGAATAGTATCTTGAGCTGGGTTTTTCCCAAGCTGAAGCCACACATTAACCAAGAAGTAAAAGAGTTAATAGGACAGGCCAACAGGATTTAGTAACCATGACGTAATCTACGAGAGTCTTAGGAAAGATTGAGAGGCGAAGCGAGGTCAGCTGAAGGTCAACTTCTCAGCTAAATTTAACAAACGAAAATAGCTCTGGGCGATGGTAATTGTAATGTTACATTCTTAAGTTCACAGTTTTGGATATTCTATTTCCGCAGACGGATTCAGTACATGAAAAATATTAGCGTTCAATCAATTCTGGCAATAATTCAATTCAATTATAATTTTGGTAATCATTCCTCCATCGCATTTTACTGATTTGTTAAATGATTTCTTGGGCTTACCACATTTTATGGGCTTATAAATACTCCATTTATTTTAAGTTTGTAATGTTATTTATTTTTAACCTTTTTCTTAATATACGTGCTTCACACTTAAACATTCTTTTAATGTAACTCATTCAGGCCGTTAACCCACTGCCACGCCTACTTTCACAACTGTATTCAGAATAAAATGTAATTCAATTTGCCAAATCGTATCAAGTTTAAACCATTTTAATTTTTAAATCCAAAATCTTCCTATTAGCGATTAAACGTATGCAAAACAGTATAAATATTTGCAAAATTTCTCCGATTACCATATCATTTGAGTTTATGTTAATATCTGTTGCAGTGATTAATGATCATTTAGACTTGCCAAATCTTTTTTTGTTGGCACTAAACGCATTCAACGCATTTATTCAACTGGTTTTTTGTTTGTTAGTTTATTTATACGGTGCTGTCGCCAAAGATTGTGATTTTTTTGGTACACACGTGAAGACTTCTTAAAGTGGAAGCTGGCTTGAATGACTCATAACTGGCAAAAGCGAAAAATTCACCTTGCACAGAACTCGAGACAGTTAAAGACACGCATCGATACAGTAAACAAGTCAATGCTGACTGTAAAAAAAAACCCATAAGTATGCATATTACTAATTAAAAATGTTTTTCCCTTGGTAAAGACAACTACAAATATTTACTTATTAATAGAAGCTTGAATTATTCTAGTATATTGTGTCGAACGAAGCTCAGCTAATTATATTTGAATTTCGTATTAAATATTAACATTCTTTGTTAGTTAAATAATGCAACAATCGGCGATATGAATAATTCCAGCTAAGTGTGTCAATGCAGTGGTCTTTAATATTATTTATATTCCGTTAATGTTGATTTATTAATGTAATATTAATAAGTATGAATAATTGTCCAATTGATTCAACATGGGTATTTTTTAAATAGCGCGCCGTTATCATTCACTTTAGGTACACTTATCGATATGCCATGCACAAAATCGATGTTATTCTGATTATTTTACTATCGATACTTGAAGTCGATGCTTTGCACTGACAAAACGTAAACAACTGTCAACACGTGCGCGGTTTTACAAATTATTGAATAAAATGGAATTATTCACAGTAAACCGGTAAGTAATGTTAATTAATATGTAATACATACGTATATATCTATAATTATTATTCACAGATACACCGAGGATCAGAGTAAACTCACACAAGGCAGTGGCGAGGCGACAAATGAAGATGAAATTTTGCAAAAGCTTCTGCAAAAAGCTGAAAAGCGTAAACGAAAACATAAAAACAGCGAGGCGGCGGCTGTAAAAGAGCCAGAAGCAGAGCAATCAGATAAAGTTGAGGAAACAACTGTGCAAACAGAAGATGCAACAGAGCAACAGACAGAAAAAGAATCTGCAGAAGCCAAAGAAACGGAGGAAGAGCCTTCGCATGATTTCCAAGTGCTCGGAGCGGATGGCTCAGCGGCTAAACGACAAAAAGTGGAAATGGTATTGCCGGCTTGGCTGGCACATCCCACAATTATTGAGGGAGGTAGTTTGCAAGCAGCTGACAGTGCCGATGCGGAGGCAGATGCCGCATCCATTAAACAGCTGCCCTACCTGGAGAAATACATCCGCAGTGCACTCAAGCAAATGAAGATCAAACGTCTCTTTCCGGTGCAGACAGCCGTTATTCCTTGGATACTGGAGGCGCAAGCTAAGCCCGAGCCTTTTCGACCAAGGGATGTCTGCGTCTCGGCACCCACCGGCAGTGGAAAGACTTTGGCGTTTGCCATTCCCATTGTCCAGCTGTTGGCCAAGCGAGTGCAATGCAAAGTACGTGCCTTGATAGTGTTACCTGTAGCAGAGTTGGCCTTACAGGTATATAAAGTCTTCAGCGCATTGTGCAGCCTGACGGAGCTGGAGGTGTGTCTGCTATCCAAGCAGCATCGCCTGGAGGATGAGCAGGACAAGCTAGTGGAACAGTATAAAGGTGTCTACTACTCCAAAGTGGATATTGTTGTCACTACGCCAGGTGAGTTGTGAAATAAACTGCCAGACATGATCCTTTAATTCGCGTTTTAATATTTCAGGTCGTTTGGTGGATCATTTACATGCCACAAAGGGCTTCTGTCTGAAGTCACTAAAATTTCTGGTCATTGACGAGGCGGATCGTATCATGGACGCTGTCTTCCAAAACTGGCTCTATCATCTGGATGCTCATGTTCGTTCGACAGCTGATCAACTGCTGACAGGTGTGCAGGCGCCGCTTTGCTACCAGGAGCTGCTCAATAGTTGGGGTAAGCAGCCGCATAAGCTGCTCTTCTCGGCCACTCTCTCCCAGGATCCTGAGAAGCTGCAGAACTTGCGTCTGTTCCAGCCCAAGCTCTTTACTACGGTGCTTACTATGCCAGTTTTACAGCCTGCACCTGACAACGGAGAACTGCCTGATCAGTCCAGTAAATTTATTGGAAAATATACAACGCCTGCGGAACTGACGGAACAGTACTGCCTGACGGAAATGCGACTGAAGCCACTTACGCTGTATGCCATGGTGCTTTCGAATAATTGGAAGCGGTTTTTGTGCTTTACTAACAGTGCCGACACAGCCAGCCGTTTGGCCTATGTGCTCGTTCATCTGTTCAAGGACTCGCCGATATGCGTTAAAGAGCTATCCGCCAAAATGTCCGCAACAAAGCGAGGCTATCGCCTTTCCGAATTCGCTCGTGGCAATATTCACGGCCTCGTCTGCTCGGATGCATTGGCCAGAGGCATTGATGTGCCAAATGTGGACGTCGTAGTATCCTATGAAGCGCCGCGTCACATCAAGACGTACATACATCGTGTGGGTCGTACGGCACGTGCTGGCCAGAAAGGCACTGCCATAACGCTGCTCACGGACAAGGATCAGGCGAACTTCAAGAAAATGCTCTACGAAGTGGGCAAAACAATGGGCGAGGAACTTATCATCTCGCCGGACATTGAAGTCGAACATGCAGCCATCTACAAGAGCGCACTGGAGCAGCTGCGCTGGCGCCAAGAGAAAATGAAGAGCGCCATCAAGGTGCAGAAGATGCGCATTAGTCGCAAAGCAGATATGCACAAGAAACCTGAAGAGGAGATGACTCTCATGGAGAAACTTCAGCTCAAGATGGGTGTCCAAGAGCACAAGGTGAAAAGGACGATAAAACATGCCGCTGTAAAGACCCAGAAGCGGACTAAACGTAAACACATTAAAGAGTAAAAAATGTAAAAGTCTCTTGTGGGGGAATGTTCAATAAACGTAAATCTATAATAAAATGTATATAAAAAGGAATTTTATAAATTGATAAAAGCAGAGAAATTATATAGAGCAAAGGTCCATGATCAGAAAGGCTATATACAAGTTGTACTTTGCGGCATAGGATAATTCAGTATACTCGTACGCTCCTATATAAAATAGTCTGTGTCTGGCCACATTTTTATTGGGCAACACATGCGCTTGGCAACATTGACGTTTTGCAACACTTGTGATTGGGAACATTAAGATTTTGGCAACATTTAAGCTTGTCAACATTCTCGTATGGCAACATGGAAGTTTGGCAATGGATGACTTGGAGAAATGTACTTAAATGTCGAGAGGTACGGGAGTTGGGTAAATACCTGTTACATAGAGCGAGGCGAAAATATATTTATAGGAAAGCTAAAATGTATAGAATTATATTATGTATGACTGTCTTATCACTGTGAGAGAGTCAAGAGTCAAGTGATTCCCCCACGGGTACATTACCGAAAGCATAAAGAAAATATGACTAAGCATAATATCTTTTGAATACTCTATCAAGCTAAGCTTGGAATTTAGCTTATCAAAATAAATAATAATAAATGATGAAAAAAAAGGTCAAATTTATAAATAAATAATAAGTATCAATATCAATTTTAATATTTATTTAGCTCGACTAATATATTTGCGATGTGTTGCCAGTTTATTAACCTAGCAAATAAACTCTTGCACAAAAGAGTACCCCAGGCTGCCCTTATCGAGCTATTTAAATAGCTTGCTAGTCAGAGGGAATCTCAAAAGTTAAACAGCCAACAAGATGAACACATCAGCAGTCAAGTTTCTGACCATTGTAGCGCTCTCCGCCTTCGGTAATTAATCACATGAACAGTCAGTCAGCTCTCAGAACCTCTGGCTAATCATCCAGATCTCTAATAACTTATAGCACTGTGCGCTACGACGCAGGCGTTGACCATTGAGCCGCGCAGCAGTTGGGGAGCAGCGAGTGCTCGTTCGCCCTCTCGCATCAATGGCGCTGTGGAATACGTGATCATCCATCACTCGGACAATCCCAATGGATGCACCACATCACAACAGTGCCAGCGCATGATCAAGGCCATTCAGTCGGATCACAAGGGTCGGCGCAACTTCAGCGACATTGGCTACAACTTCATTGTGGCCGGCGATGGCAAAGTGTACGAGGGCCGCGGCTTCGGACTGCAGGGCTCCCATGCGCCCAGCTACAACCGCAAGAGCATTGGCATTGTCTTCATTGGCAACTTTGAGAGCAACGCGCCCAGCGCACAGATGCTGCAGAATGCCAAGGATCTCATCGAGTTGGCCAAGCAAAGTGGATACCTGAGGAGCGACTATACCCTGCTCGGCCATCGCCAGACCAAGGCAACTGCTTGCCCCGGCACTGCGCTCTACAATCAAATTAAGACGTGGCCGCACTGGAAAGAGATTTAGTTTTACTTTAGTTAGAGACTTAACAATATTACGTATTTCAGTAGATTAAAAAATGTTATATTAAATAAATAATAAATACTATAATATATATGTATATGCAAACATTAGTTTACATTGCAATTTCAAAATCTATTTCACCTTTAAGCGTGTTTGCAAGCTGTTTAAATATGTGAATCTATTTATGAGTCTACTAACACTTCAGCAGCTGATGAAGAGAAAGGTATGTTTGCTGAATAAGTCTATTGAATCTGATATAATCAGCATCCACCTATTTGTAGAGTCACACGATTTTCTATATGTTCTGTGTGTAAATTAATTGAAATGGAATTATTTATTTAGTTGTTCATAATGATATTTGAAGATCTCTCTTTAAAGTAAATTATATTTATGAGCAGCTGATCGCAATTTAATATTCGGAAAAGATTTCACAGAAATTCAGAAAATATACATATGTATGTACATATAAACATACATTTGCAATCTCAAAGAAGTAGTCTTGTGTCATCAAGCTAAGCTTTAGCAATGCAAATTTGCTGGCCTTGAGCTGCACTCGGCCCAAATGGGCTCGGCCATGAGTGACAAAAAAGGGCTCAGCTCCTTAAATGGGCGATTGCATTTGAAAGGCAAATGCAATGCAACTGACGTAATGGCAGGGTATATAATTAGCCAAGCTGCTGGCAACATGGAACAGTGAACAGCTAGCCAGCTGCAACAGCAAATCCTCACCAGACACTACTCACAATGAAGCTGGTGAGTGGAGAGGAAAAACGTTTGTGGAGCACTTCTTAGCTAATGCACTATTTGCAGCTATTTTACAGTTGCCTTCTCCTGCTGCTGGCTGCGATCGTGGTTCAGGCCAGCGTTTTACCTGCCAGCACTAGAGTAGCCATTCCGGCACCGGCCCTGGTTCCCGTGTCAGCGAGTCATCAATTTGTGGCGCGCAACTACAATGGCTTCTATGTGCCAACGACGACGACTACTTGGCCAGCTTGGACGTCCTATCCGAATACCTACTATAAGTACAGCGGCGCCTATCCCACCTATACCTATCCCGGCTATAGCTATTCCTATGGCTACTATCCCAGCTATCCCAGCTATCCCGGCTATGGCTATGGCTATAAGAGTGTTTGGTGAGGGATGGCAAAAGGGATATATAGATATATTATTGTGATAATCAAAAACTTTACTAAACTAGCTATATGTACATATGTATATACAAATTTAAAAAGTATTATATTCTCTGATAAACAGCAGAAATAATAATAAAATACTAATTCAACGACTCTAAAATGAAACTTGATCAACTTTATTTACTCAAGAGTAAAGCGATATAAAAATATTATTTGGGCCCATAATAGATATGTATTAATGTGCTAGGCATTAAAAGATGAAAGGTGCATTGGCTGCAGTCAGTTGCCCAAAGCGTGGAAAACCAAAAATTGAGGGAAAAGCAGCCAAGCCCGACGGAGTGGCTACCAGACGAGCAGCTGGGGCGAAGGCGGCATTGAGTTGATTGAAGTAGTCCAAGCGCTGGCTGCTCGAGATGGCCAAAGGAGCAGCTCCTGGAGCGCCAAGACCATTAAAGCCAGCGGCTGCCAAGCCAGGAGCAGCAGGCAGCAGAGTAGCAGGCTGAGCAGCAGCCAGAGTCGCTACGAAAGCCAGCAATAATATGTAGAGCTGAAGCCAATGGAAGTAGAATTATGAGAATTTTAGTTTAGATATTGGATCAGTATTAGGTTTCTTAAATTCCCTTGGGATATATTGATCTGCCCACCTTTTGCTGCATGTTGTAAAGGATATGCTTGCGAGTCGCTTTGAATGTTGAATGTGCAAAGACTTGATGTTGCCATTGGCTTTTATAACAACTGAAAGATGAAGTTCCGCACAGCTCAATCTGGACGTATTTGGTCGAACAATTAGGCAAATTGCATGCGTTCCGATATAGATGATGTGGTTACGACATGGCTTTGTCAGCTTTTTGGTCAAACTCGCATCGAGCGAAACTTAAATGCAGCTCCAAATAAAACGTATATGCAAATTATGAAGCAATAGAGTTTAAGATAGCATTGTAGCAATTCCTAAATTGCTTGATAAAAGATATTAATATTTATAAAGATATTAATGACTCTTCCATATTTAGTTTACAAATACCAATCTTTAAATATAATAAAACTCTTTTTGTTTTATATGCTCGCTTCACGTTTTTAATTGATAGAACAAATATAATATTTATAATAATAATCATAATAATAATTATAATAACTATTGTATTCGTATTCGTATCGTATAAATGTAAATCATATTTGTATAAATATCTCGTATATATCTCAATATGTTTATAGCTGCTTGGGTTACGTGAGTTACCTGTTGATCGATCAGTTTTGTTCGATTCGTTTGTTATAGGCGCTTCAATATGTATTTATGTGTATGTATATATACGTCTATATGTATGTATGTAGTTAAATAATAAACACTTTAGGCTAGTTACACTTTGTATGGTATGTGTTAGACGAGTTCGCATGCAAAATGCACTTTGGATAGTTATTGTTGATGATAATTATGATAATACATATGTATGTATGTATATAACACTAAGCTAGACGACATTTAGCATAGGCATTAATTAGTTGCTTTCGTTACTTAGAGGATGAGTATTTGGATTTAAATAATGTTAATGTACGTAACAAACGCTCTATTAGTTATCGTAATCGTTAATCTTTACGGTTATCGAATTAAGTTTAGCATAAATAACTAGGTTAGTTGGTTGAAATAGTTGCAAATCTCTCAATTTTGCCTTATATACAATCATGACTCGACTTCATTTAATAGCAATTGATATTTCGTCGGAGCGCCATCTAGCGGTCGATAGACTCGGGCAGCGCAAGTCGTATGGTTTACCAAAAATCAGAGGAGGTCCGTAGGCATGTACATAAGATCACAGTCTATTGTTTAGTCTAAAATATATGTATGTATATGGCAAATGAGTAAATGAGTTTGACTAGACCAACAGACAGAGAATTACTGAATTGGACTGCAGAGGGCAGAGGGATACGAGGACGCGACTTGCTCTACCAAAGCACATCGTAATCGTAGACGTGCTCAGACGAGGCTATGATCAGACACTTGACGAACTCATCAAAGGTGCGTTTCAGCTTCCATTTTTTCGGCTTGCGCAGCAGCTGCAGCGGCTTCAACTTGATCTTTCGCTTCGTCTTCTGCTCGTTCGCCTCGTGCCAGGGACTGCTCGGAGTGGATGTGGACTTGGATTGCTTCTGCGGCACATTGATGTAGTCATGCGGCTGCAGTTGCTGCTGCTTCTGCTGCTGTAGGCGCTGCTCCTGATAGTAGTGATTGAGATTGGTCAAGTAGTAAAAGTCGCCATCGTTGATGACATCGATCTCGGCATAGTTGCCGCCATCGCTCTCTGGCTGCTCGGCGAGTGCTGGTTTGCTATTGCATGAGGCCTTGGCAAAGAGTTGATCAAATCACATGTTTTCATCGAACTTTGCGAAGTTGTTGTCCTCGTTCCACTGGAATTTGTTGGCATCCGCATTGCTGGACTCCTCCTCCTGCCCGGGCAGCGGCTGTTCGTCGGGCGACTTGAAGAACTCATCGTCCTCGAAGGGATCCTCTTGCTTTTTGGCAAATATATTAACCGATTCGGATTTTTTGATCAGCTCCTGGCGCTGCTGCAGCTTGCTGCTGCGCATGTTCTGCTTACGGCTGGAGGCTGAGGGCACTGCTGGCGACGCCTGCTCCTTATCGAAGTCAAACGAGGCCTTGGCAAAATCATCCTCAAAGGCGGCATCATCGAACTGCGACACCTTCACGTTGTCATCGAAGCGCAGCTTCTGGGTTATGGGTGGCGTCTGACTGGCAGGCGCTTCCATATCGAAGTTGTCGTTCCGATGCTGCAACTGCTGCTGCTGTTGCTGCTGTTGCAATTTCTCGCGCTCCGAGAAGTCGTTGGAGAAGCGGAACAGCGACTTGGAACCCACCGTGCTGCTGGCCGAAATGAGTCCAGCTGGCGTGGAGTTGCAGCTGGATGCAGTGCCTGCTGGCGCTGGAGGTGGCGAGCTCTGATTGAAGTCCGACTCAAAGCCATCATCGAAATTGAATTTTGTGCCACCGCCGCCGCTGCCAACACCGACGCCAGCTGAGGACTCACCGCCACTCATCATGACCGCCGTGCTGCTGGCATTCGATCTGGGCGTCGGTGTTTGCTCATAGCTATCCACGAAGCCATAATCACTGTTGGCGCCACGTGGCCGGTTCTGCCCGGGCAGCTTGGCCAGTGTGGGCGCATGGCGCTCCTGCTGCCGGCGCTCGCTCTCCAGCATGCGCTGGTGCATCTCGTGGCGACGTCGATTCAGGCGCTCGAACTTATCCTCATCTGTGGGCGGCTCGTCGTCCACATAATCCTCGTCGTCGTCGTCATCGTCGTTGCGCTGGCAACTGATGTAGTCGTAATTATCCCGCACGCCACGCCCACTGCCATAGCGTGCGCCGGCTGTGGCCAGATCCTTGGTGCTGCGTGCTCGCGTCTTCTTGCGGAATCTGTGAAGAATTAAGATGTGAGTTGGGAACCGTTTTGCATCCGCTTTCAGCTTCCACATACCTACGATCCTTCTCGCCATCGGAGGGCGTTTGACCCAAGGCTGCGGCCCGGCGACCCTCAGCCAAACGGCGCTCAGTCTCTGCAGCACTGGCTGGTCGCTTCCAGGATTTCTGTCCAGGCGGCGCGGGCTCTGAAGAAATGGGAAGAAGGTTGATATGAATATTTAAAAAAGGCAATTCAAAGTCTTTACTCACCCTCACCATCCCATGGACTGGAGCCGCTGCTTTTCCGTAGGCGCTGAGGCGCACCTGCTACCACTTCTGCGCCTAATTGACTGGGCCTTTGCAGGCTGCGTTGCCTCTGGAAGTCCTGCTCCGAGTCCTGTTCGTAGTCAATGTCGCCGGTCACCCGCAGCTTTGCGGATGACGTGGCCGGTTTACGCAGTGACCACGTCTTCAGCTCCCGATCTCGCTCACGATACTCATCTCTGCTGTCCAGGCTGCCATAGACATCGCCGCCACTGCCGAAGCTGCGTCTCCGTCGTGACGAGCTCTCAAATGACTCGACGCTCTCGTGATCAAACGACTTGCGCTCGCGCTCCCGTTCCCGCTCTCGGTCCCTGCTGTCCCGCTCGTAGATATAGTCGGGTCGTGATTTATAGCCCATTCCCATGGGCGATCGTCGATCATCGTAGACGTTCTCGTACTCAAATTCGTAGCCCGGTCGCGCATAGTCTCTGTACTCACGTTCCCTATACTTGGAACGTTCTCGTTCTCGATCTCGAGGCAGCGGCTGTCCACGCTTATCATATAAGGGCGCTGGCGGACCATAGCTGGAGCGCTCGTAGGCACTGCGCTCAAAGGAACGAGCACGCACACCCTGCTCCATCTCCTGCGGTGACCAGGTGTGATGTGCCGGATGATGATACCAACTGGGAGAGTCTGGAAGGCAGAATTAAAGAATTGCAATGAGTGAAGGAGAAGCAAGCTGGAGAGCAATTGAAAGAGAAGAAAATACTAGGAATGAAAGGGAATGCATATAACGGAACAGAGTTTCTGGCAGGTATAAGAGGAATGCTTGCAAAGGAACATACCCAATTCAAAGTTGTCCCTGCTGCGTGAGAGTCCATGCTTGAACTTGCGCTGGGCATGCTCCCGATCGCGACGAGCGCAGAGCTCAGCATCGTAGCTGAAAATGAAGAGTGAAAAACAAATAACTTTCGCTCGATTCGGCATAGGATTTAGGGACTTACTCGTAATCCTCGTCGCAGGAGTTGAGTCGTCGAGCGTGTCGCATGTAGTAGCCATGCGCATGAGGATGCGGTGCCATCTGCGAAGGCGGTGGCAGGTTGCGGCGCTGCTGTTTCAGATATTCGGGCGTCTCATCATCCCAAGGACTAAGATCTCGCGAGGAGGAGGACGTCTGCTGGCGTTCCTTTTTGGCCCAGCGACGCTGCTGCTGCTGCTTGGACCAGCCGCCGGCATCGTCGCGCGGATCCGAGCTGCAGGGTGACTCCGCGGTGTCATGCTGCGAAGTATTGGATGCGGGCGGCGGTGGCAGGGTAAGACGTGCCTTGCCCTTGCCGCTGCCAGTGGACGGGCCGGACAACTTGGGTGAATCAAAGGTAGCCCAGGAGGGCTTATCGCGCTCGCGATCCCGGTCGCCCTGCATCTGCTTGGTGGCCGTGTCGATTAGCTGGGACACCGCCGAGAGCTGTGAGGGCACTGGTGAGGCAGCCGCCTGGCTCATTATGGGCGCTGGCGACTTCTGCAGGGGAATGGGAGAGGTGCTCACATCGTTGAACTGCGAGGGAGTGTGCAGGCTGTGGGAGGGCGGCCCGCGAGATGGCGCCGCCGAGGATGTGGCCGGGGAGATGCGATCGCGTGAGTCGAGCGACAGATTGGAGATGGCACGCTGCATCAGCTCATCGATCTCGATGTCGTCTCTGCCCGCGCAGCCCGGACCGCTGATCACGGTTAGGAATTTGTTGTCCTGCTTTGGGGGCAGCAGCTCCTCGGACTTGAACTCTGGCTTCTCTGCGCTGGTGGACAGCTTCTCGTACTGATCCTGTGCGCTGACTGGCTCTGCGTCCTTCTCGTTACTGTCCATGCTGCTCTCACCGCCTGCATCCTCATCGTCGTCGTCATCATCATCGGCCACAGTCAGCGCCGAGGATGATGGCTCGGCGGGCAGGCCGCGACTGTCGACGAGCCCACGTCTGTCGTGGCCGCTGTCCATGATCTGGCGAATGTCCTGATCCTCGTTGAACTCATCGCTGAACAAGTCCTGCAGCAGATCCTTCTCAACAGCGGCCACAGCTGGAGCAGCGCTTGGCGGCGGTTTGTCAAACAGATTCTCCACCAGAATTATGTCCCGCAGCGCCGCATAGCGATCCTTTGCCTGGGCCACCACTTCGGTGATTTTGGTGTCGATCTTGGGCGGGGGTGGCTCCATCTCCAGCTCAGTCACATCGATGTCCAGTTGAGCAAGCGGCTGTTGTTGTGGTTGTTGCTGCTGTTGTTGCTGCTGCTGCTGTTGCTGCTCCTGCTGCGTCTCATCCACGGGCGGTGGCGTTAGGTCGCCCATGAGATCCGTCTCCTGCTGCTGCTGTTGCAGCTCCTGATCGATGATTTCTCGGAAGACCGCATACCGATCCGCAGGTGGCACAGCCGGCACAGCTGGCACGGCCGGGCAGGCAGGCGCCTCGTTGAAGTTAGCAAAGTTGGCCACAAAGGTATCCTGGCCCACATCCTCGCCGAAGGTATCATCGAACTTGGCCACAAACGAGGTCTGCTGATCAAAGTTGACTTTGAACACGGCTGCCGTGCCGGCGGAGGAGGAGCCGGCCGTTGCCGGTGACTGCAGCGCCTGAGCGGGACTCGCCCGGGATTTGGGCTGCGTTTGGTCGTTGCTCGCCTGCAGATACTCGGACAGGTAGGCGGTCAGCTGCACTAGGGTCATAGTGCTCAGCTTGCTGGCGGGCACATTCAGCTTGAGGGCCAGCTCATCCATGCCCAGCGTGAGCAGCTGGGCCAGCGTAATATCTGGCGCCAGTGCTGCTGCCGCTGCTGACTCCTTCTGCGACTGCGCCTGGGCAGCCTGGGCCTGCAGGATCTCGGCCTTGTTCTCGTAGATGTCCTGCGGTCGACCCAATGAGGCCTGGCGCTGTGGTCTCGCCCGACTGCTGCTGCTCTGCGTGGGCGGCGGCAGCAGCGGCGGGGGCGTGCCGCCCAGGGGCGCCAGATAATCGTCGTCAGTGTGGCCTGGCTTGCGTGGTCGACCCGGGCCAGGAAAGTTGCCATCAGAGCGCCCGACGCGCCGGGAAGGCAGAGGAATGGGCGGTGCATCGGCACTGCGGCGCAGCTGATTGCTGCTATGATTCAAGTACTCGTAACGACCGACAGGTGGCGCTGCGGGCGAGGGCCTGATGACCAGATCGCTGAACTGCTTCTTGGGCGGCAGCGGCGGCGGCTCAGCATAAGGCGTGGAGTCGGGCCGTGGCGGCGGCTCTGGCGCTGCCTCGTTCTCGCTGAGCGAGTCGCTCTCCTGCAGCCGGCGCATGTTTACGCTGGAGCCGATGCCGCTGGCTGAGTCGCCCCGCTTCGAGAAACGAGCCTGGCCAAATAAATGCGGCATCTTCTTGTTGCTAATGCTCGAGATGACATCCAGAGGACCACCTACATTGACGACGCTGGCCACGGGCGTGGGTCGATGACGCACACTGCTGCTCTGGGGCAGCGGAGCAGGCTCCAGCCGGGAGATGTCCGCCTGCCAGCTCTCCGAAGTCGGCGCCGGCTGCTGCTCTGGCGGCAGCTGCACCTGGAGTGGACCATTGAATACACTGGCTGGCGCTGCTGTGCTGGCCGCTGGCTGTGGCACATCGAACTCAAAGGCGTCCAGCTTGGAAAAGAGATCGCCATCCTGGAAGGGATCCGGATCGCTCTTTTTGCGCGTGGGTGAGAACGGATCGGTGTCGCGTGGCAGCAGCACGGGATTGCTATCCTGATGCTCCTCCAGGGGATTGCTGATCGTCGGCTCTGTGGTATAATAGTTGACGGATTGGTTAATAGGCTTGGACAGGGCTGCGCTCTGACGTAGCATTAGTTTTAGTTTGGCAGCCGAAAAGTCTTCGACTTGGCCAAGATAAAGGGACGGAGTTTGGGTATGGGAGTGGGAATGCGACTGGGACAGAGACAGGGACTGGGACTGCGCTTGGTGCGGGGGCGTGGGACTTGGCTGGGCACGGAAGCTGTTGGAGCTGTTTGTTAGTAGCAGGTGGTGTTGCCCAAGGCTTGCGGTGGTTATTAGTGGGTTAGTTGTGGTTGTTGTGGTGCTGCTGCTGCAACTGGCGGCGTTACCTGTGCAAGTGCAAATGTTAGCTGTGTTAGTAGTCGGTACTGTTTCAAGGGCGTGGTCAGTACCTGAGCCAGCAACAGTTGCCGCTGCTGCTGCTGCTGCTGTTGTGTTAGTAGTTGTCGTTGTCATTGCTGCTGTTGTTGCTGCTGCTGTTGCTGCTGTTGCTGTGGTGCTCTCCTCAAACATCGAACTATCCCTGCCACTGAGAAAATCATCAAAGTTATCGCCCTGACTGGAGCCAAGCTCCTTCAGCAGCTTCTTGGGCGGATTCTTAAGCTCTTGGAAGAAATATTTCTTATCGACATAGGGCCGTGTGCGCCCAATGCCCAGCGGATCCAGATCTGTGAACGCATCTGGCGAGCCACACAAGTTCAACAGAAGCAGAGCGAGACAGAGATAGAGAAATGGAGAGAGAGAGAGAAAGATTGGAAGACTTGCATCAGTCACTGTTGACAGAGACTCCAAGTAAAAAGCGTGCAGTAGGTGTCAGAGAAATCAAGGAGAAAAAGCAACTGAAGAGCTTTAAATCAATACTAACTACAAATTGAATGCACAAAAACAACAACAGAAACAACAAAAGGAGCATTGGCTTATGGGTTAGTAATACTCATTCATTTAATATTAAATCTAATTTTTAAAAGAGCTGCGCAGTCGCGTTGGATGAAAGGACCTAAGGGAATTGGGAAGCTAAGCTAATATAAGGTTTACCTGTCAAGGTTATTAACCCTCAACAGCTTAACATGGCTCTGCAACTAACTACGTTGACAAATATTCGCTTCACATGTTATGTTAAGTTTAAAATGCATTGGGAACTAACGTTCTGTTATTAACAAGTACTTTTTAACAGAGGGAAGAAAATGTAAATGTAAATGATCTGCTGCTGCTGTTAACTAAATACAATTTGAAAGCGCATGTAAATGAATAAACACGAGCAATTTTGATTCGATTGCTAAATGAATTTTCTTTCTTTTCTTTCTGTTTTCTTTTATTGCTTTCAATGGATGCCATTTTGCAGCCCCGCCCAGCGCCAGCCACGCCTTAAGCTGATATCTGTTCGCTGTTTAAGCTAGTGTAGTATTTCGCTATTTCGCTGAACGCAGCCAATTGACTGCGGCTCATTGAGCTCATCTGCCCGAGTCTCAGTTGACAATTGTCGCTGCTGTAAGCCCTGACCTGCAACCCCTCGACCCTCGCCCCTTGCACCCATTGTGAATGGCAGCTCTCTTATGGCAATCATTTTTCTTAACGAACTTCGATTTTGTAAATAACTCACCCGACATGACCGCTGCTGTTGCAGCTCCCGCTCCCGCTCCTCCTCCACCCCCTGCCGCTGTCGACGTCGTCCCATTGGCTGCGTTCTCCGTCTCTGTTAAACTGCTCAGCGCACTCAGCCCCACATCGATGGCTGCTGCTGCTGTAGCTGCTGCAGTTACTCCTCCTGCCGTTGCGGACGCTGCTGACATTTCGCTGCTCTGCTGCGTGGGCGTGGCTGAGGATTCCCTGGCTGCCAGTGGCGCCATTGGCATGCTTCCGAGCACGGCGGCGGCTGACATGGGCGTAGGCGTTGCGGACACCTTGGTGGTATCGAAGACATCGTTCTGCTGCTGCAGCTCGTGCAGCCAACTGTCATCATCATCCGCCGCCTGCAACGTGGCCGGTGAGCTACTAGCACCAGGTGCTGGCGATAGCAGCGTATCTAGAGCCGCGCTCTCTGGCGTCTTGTTGGGCTGCTGCTGCTGCTGCTGCTTGTGACGAGTGCGTCCGGACTCGGGTGGAGGCGGCAAGATGTTGTACGAGGGCACATAGATGAAGGAGTCGCCAAACGGATCATCTTCACTGGCTGACTTGGCCAGGCCATGACCGGATTGAGTTGTGCCCGGCTCATTGGGCGTAATGCGCTCCATCTGGCTAATGCCACGCTGCAGCGAGGTCAGCTCCTGCTCCAGGTCAACCAGGTCTGCCACAGATTCCGGTGAGATCTGCAGGGCGAGCAAAGATTAGTGAAGGTAGGAGAAAAATGCATACTCAACTGTCGCTTACCTCCTTGGCTGCTCCGCTCTTGCTCACATCCAAATTTACGCCCAGCCTTGTTAGGCCAACGCCATTCGAGGAATTCCCACCGAGCATGCTCAGATTGGCTGCATGCGCTGCAGCGGAGGAGCTGCTGCCAGAGGCGAGTTCGTTGTGGCTCGCTTTCAGCGAGGACAGGGAGGCCAGTTGGGTGGCATGATCGTGCATGGTCTTGCCCTGGATCTGCTGGCGTGCCATTTCGATCTCTTTCTTTTTCAGCTCGAAGACGACCTGGAAGAGATCGCGCATGGCCAGCACCACCTGGCTGGCCGCCTTGTCCGTCTTGATGCCAAAGAATCGATGCCCGCTATCCGGCGAACCAAAGATATAGCCAAACGCACGCGAATCCGTCATGTCCTGTGCTATGAACGAGATCTTGTGCACGGGATGATGGTAAAGCGAATCGCTGGTCTTCTCATCGCGCAACCTGAGACCATCGATGGTCACATGGATGATGATGCGCTGCTTGTGCTCGCCGGCAGCGCGTATGGCCATCTTCAGGTCCTGCAACGCCTCCTGGCACATGCGATCGCCTCGCGCCTCGCCCACCTCCAGGATGCCAATCAGCTTGGCCTTGAACTGGACGCCATCGCCAAAGAAACGTCCGGGATCATTTCGATCTGCAAAATGCAAATTCATACATGAGTATATACAACATGCATATATATGTGTGTATGTGTGTGTGAGTGTGTATCTACTGGAAAAACAAACAAACGTTTTGCGTAATTCGTTTCCTCTACGCCGCTGCTGCCACTGCCAATGCCAAAAGTCTGCGCCAACGAGAGATTCGAGGATGCTTGAAGTTTGGACACCAGCGATTTGACCATTTTGCTAGCCACAAACGCAGCTCAGAGCATACTGAGCCTGCGTGTCTATGTGTTGGTGTGTATCTGTGTGTCTGTTTGCGCCCCTCTGTGGCTGTGTATGTGTGTTTATGTTTGTTTGTGTGACATTCAGGGCATTTCCATGGCGCCCAGACAAAGGCCAACAACGCGCACAAGCACCAACAATAATAACAAATGAAAACGATTGGAACGCGACGTATTTTATTTAATTAAAAAAAAAAATAAACTGGAGGAAGAAAAACAGAAACAAAATACGAGAATGCGCCCGCATTCGCAGCCGCAACGATTCGCGCTCTGGGAATGAATGAATGACGACAGCGCTGCGACGACGAACTGCGAGCTGCGAGATGCTGCGGTCGCTGCTGTGGGAGTGGGCAGAGCAGCGCACAAATACAAAACACGCACAGGCACAGATACACACACATGCGAGCACACATAAAAGGCACTGGAATTTTACTACTATTGTGGAGTTGCTCAATGCAAAAATGAACAATAACAAAATGTGTGCTTAGAGAGCGGCAGAAGGCAGAGAGAGTGAGAGAGCGAGAGTCGGAGATTGAACGCGCACGCTGTTGTTATTTGCTAAAAATCTTGACGCAGCTGCACCACCTGCCGACAACGACAGCAGCAGCAGCGGTGGCAGCGACGCCGGCGCAGCAGCAGCTGTCGTCGGGTAAGTGACTTAACAACGATCAGACCATTACGTCATGCAAAACCTGGTGCAGGTATATAGACTTGTTATCGATAATAATAATTTATTTGGTAATTCGCATAATACTCAAAAATGAAAGAGGAGAGGCTGAGAGAGAGGGAGACAGGCAGCAAGCAGAGTTTTCAGCAGCAGCAGCGAATCAACTGCCGCTTATATCATCCCAGAGTGATCAGACACGTCATGCAACATTTGGCGCAGGTAAACAAACGTGTTTAGATAAGATAATACATACATGTTCCTTTGACTATGATAAATTCAACAACAGAATGTATACATAAATATATAAATCTACTTTAGCTTGATAATTATACTATCAAGTCTAAGACAACAGAATATTTGCTAAGAGAGCAAAAGGGAGAGAAAGAGTACCACCAAAAGGGAGCAGAGAATTTATATCTGAGGCAGCGACGCTGGCGCACTGGCTGTCAGTTAAGTGACGCATACACGATCAGTCTATCGTACGCAATCGTCTATATAGATTACGTTATCGGTATGCTTTAACTCACAATATATGTATGTAGTTTTTTAAGCAAATTCAAATGCAACTTACATTTACAAGGACTCGTTTTTTTGCGCAGCGTTTGCATGGTTGCTAATATTAACGGGTTGTTTACATTCGCGTAACGTCTAATGGCTGCGGTTTGCTGTCTGCGCTAAAGGCAGTACGAAACGGGGGAAGGTTATTGTATTTCCGTGTCTTCCTTTTGGGCTCTTTTTTAAACCGGTCACAGCGCAATTATGTAGTAGACGGGGTGGGTCCTTCAAGTCTACAACATGCGCTGACTTTTGACATTTGACCGAGTGAACGTTGCACTCCTTATATGCACTTGTCTCTCGTTCGGCTCTATTACTTCTACTCCTTTTTGTTATTGTTGCCGTGGATGTCTTTGTTGTTGTTGTGGTCGATAGTCCCCGCCGGCATAACGCAGACAACAAAAATACACACGTTAAGATTATCGATTTTTCAATCGGCACATTTCTTGTGTCGTTCTTATTCTTTAAAACACTTTGAGACGCCTTTAAATATGCAGCAATATTTGGAATGTTGAATAATCAATAATTTAAACAAGTTCTACACTTTAACCACTTCAATTTTATATGTTTGCCTAATGATGCAATTCGACTTTAACTACATTTTCCGCTACACAATTGAAACTAATTTTCCGCAAGGACTTTATAGAAAATTAATTCTTTTGGTTTTCATAAACATTTTGCTTATTGTATTAATAAAGCCACTGCTTCACTTGGTTTTAAGCAACCATTCTACTGGTCTAATTGCGTTTAATTTTAGAATTTTATGATTCATTTAATATCCTTCGCCCGCAGACACAAAAAAATCTCGATAGTAAACTCCAAGGATACAAAAAGTGGGGTGCTTTTTGTTCACAGCACCCTGTGCCAACCGGCACTTGTGGTATCGATTGACCGTATTCATTTCCAGCACTGAGCGATTTTCATTACAGCGCATTAACAGTCAGCGCTCTCTCGATAAATGTAACGCTACCATCTGAGTACAACATAGTGCTAGCCGCAAAGCATTTACAGCATGTTATTTGTCATAATTGTTGTTATTTCGGTGAAGTACAGACGTGTTTATGCGGGTGCGCAGCGTGTAAATTGGTTGTTTAGAGCAGAAAGTCAACTAATTGATAAACATAGAAGTTGTGACCACAAATTGTCTCACAAAGTATTCGGTTTAGCAGTATTCTCTGTTTCATAGCTCAGCTCAGCTCAGCTGTACAAGCACCTGTCATTGTGCCCTGCCGAATTGGAATCGTGCGCGCGTCGCTTAGCTGCAGTCGGTGTTGAATATTTAAAAATTTACCCGCTTGCAATTAGTGAAAAAGTGTTAAAAAGTGTTCGCGAGTGTGTGTGTTTGCGCGCATTCGTTTGTGTTTGTGTGTATGAGAGTTTGTGACAAAGCAAACCAGTTAGTTGCCATCCAGTTGTAACAGATTTTTTGTTTTCAATCTCAGTAGCTATGCAGAATTAAATGTTAATCCTGGACACATACACACATATACCCCATAAATACATTCTTATACTTGGCTAATAGTTTTTAAGCTGTGTGCTCCTGTTCGATCGCTATGCGAAATTAATTTCGACTTTGTTCAAAGTGTTGCAAAATTCTAAAAATCGGTGTGTGTGTTTGTGTGTTCCCCAATTGTCCCCCCTTTTGCAAAAGGCTTTTTGACACGGCAAGAAAATGAATAAAACCTGTGCGCGCTGCCAAAAGGTGGTTTATCCCATCGAAGAGCTGAAGTGTCTGGACAAGGTGAGTCACAACTTGATAATAATTTTACCTAAAGACGTGCAACAATATCGGAATTTAGTTGTTTTTAGCTATTGTGTGTATTGGCATTTTTTTTCTTTCAATTTCAATTTTTGCTCCTTTGTTTTATGCCGCTGCTTCGCACTTGTTGTCTGTGCGCGTTAGAGCGAGACGGCTATCTAGTCACATGGCCCGCTGGTCTCATTGATCATGCGTACCGTTTGCTCTCATGTCCATGTCCGTGCTTGTTTGTTGTTTCTGTTTTATTATCCTACGCAATTCGTGGCTTGTTGTGGGCGCAGCAGCAACAGCCGTAGCAGCACCACAACTCAGCGCCGTTTTAATAATTTCCAACAACAAATGTGTGCGAATAATAAAAAGCAAAAAAAAAAAAAGCTTTTCAGCTAGTTTGCTACGACTGCGTAGCGCTTCTTGGAATTTAGTTTAAGCAATATAACGGCACGCAAATTTCATTCCATTGTGTCTATGGGCGTGCGTGTGTGTGTGTACGATAGCGCGGGTGGTTGTTGTTTGTGCTTGCAACAAATTTTTCAATTTTCGCCAACTCAGGAAATTGAAAATTGCTTTTAATTTGCGTCGCCGCTGTTTCCGCTACAATTCCCTCTTCACCTCCTGCCTATCTACCTACCTCTCTTCTTTGGCAATTGTCTGCGCCAATTTGCGTATATTTTGCGTATGAGCAGCGACGACGACGACGAGGGCGACGTCGCCGTCAACGAACCGTTGCAAAGTTGCAGCGCAGCTTTTATCTCAGCTTTTTGGGTTGGCTCTTCAAAAGAAATACTCAAAAATAAATAAGCAACAATCCGTTGACTGACCTTGAGCGCATATTTCGTTTCCAGTTTCGCATTCTCTTTCGCACACACACACACACGCAATCATAAGCTTTGCGGTCATTGAGTTGCTTTCTTCTTGTGCTTATTGGTTTATGCTTAATTCCAGTTTATTTTTATTGACCGGCAGTCCGTCTGTCGCTCTGTCTGAGCTGAGCTGAGCAGCACTTATTGTTTTGCCCTTTCGTTTCTCTTCTACCTATGTTTTGCGCATCCAGTTTTTAGCGAGCTCTAGCTCAAAATAGTTGTTGTACTTAAGGAAACGAGTGAATATGCATGTGTATGTTTATATTTACATACATACTTATTGTATGCGCTGATAAGACATAAAGAGACGACTCAATTGTCATTTCATCATTCGTCAAATTCTATTCGACAGCCTTGTTTTAATCAGCTCCAACTATCAGCACTTGCGACGTGTGTTCCACATCGTCTGCTGCTGCTGCTGCTCTTAAGCGTTTGTCTAATTATAGTCAAGATGTGCTATGCTCTCTTTCTATTGCTGTTTCTTTCTAACGCACACACTCTTCCAGTCTCAATGTGCGTCTAATTTTAGCCGTGAAGTAATGAAAACTATTTAAAGACAGTTATAAAATATGCCTGAGGCCTAATGGAAATGTTGAAACGTGTAAAAAACTCGGGTGAGATTTCGAAACTTGACGAAACTCGACTAGAAAAACAATAACAAAACAAAAACATGAACTAACAGCATACATACATATGTATATATGTATGTATTTATTTATTTGTGTATCCAGAGGAATGTTGAATGTTCCTTTTGGTTCGTTGCATTTTAGTTTACATCTCATTGTTTAACTTGTCTCATATGACGTGTTTCTATATCTCTGCCTGAGTGTCTTTTTCTGTCTCTCTCTATCTCTGTGTGTGTGTGTTAAGGCATGCACAACAATGATTACTGTATTCAGATTATTAGCAATTGTATTTCATAACATTTGTAAGATAATAAACAAATTGACTCATAGTCGCAGCGCAGCTTGTTATTTAATAAACAATAGGATTGTTTTATTGTTTTGCCTATTTTACTGAAAAGTAAATTACGAGTCTTATGACGCATATCTATTGAATGAGAAATGCACATTAATCTCTATTATTTGCTGAGTATTTGATTTAAAAATATACGGTTATTCAGTTAATTATGGTAAGCACGTGTATACATTCAAAGCAGTAAATTCGTATTGAAAGGGAAATTATATGTATAAATTGAATTTAATTTGCAAATCTCTTTGAAAACAGGTTTAAAACTAAACCTTTACTAATTAAAACTAACCTTAACTTCGTTACAAATTAAAATTGTATACTAATTAGGAGCTATGGAAGTTAGCGAATGATTACTAGACTATGTACATATATCTCTAAAGTATCTCCTTCTTGCTTTCATTATTTATTTCTCTTCTTTTCTATTTCTCAGCATTCTGTTTTTGCTTAGAAAATGCAGCGACATCTGCTCTCTTATTGACGCTCTGCGTCTCTCTCTCTCCCTCTCCCACACCTACATTTACTTTGTAAAAAGTTTTGTGCCATTTCGTTTGCGGTTGCCGCTCAATGCACGTGACACATCCTGATATAGAAATCGATACGCGTGACAGTCAATAAACGGGCATTTTATACCAATTATCTACACACACACGCACACATTCTCAAACACACACTGAAAAGTTTTGCCTTGTAAATGAAATGAAGAAATGCTTTTTAAATGCCGTTAAAAGTTAAGCAGCGCTGCTCGCGTTCGCTGCCGGCGCTTTGTTAATCGATTTTTGATACCAAACTTCACTCAACTTGTCGCCGTTCGCAGTTGCAGTTGCAGTCGACGTCGGCGTTGACGTTGACGTTAAAGTCGTTGTCTCTGTCGCTGTCTGCAGCGCTGCTTCTGCTGCTGTTGCCAATTTCATTTATCTGACTTTTTTATTTGGCAAACACACGAAATGTGTGAGTTTTAGTTTTGCCTGCTTGTTATACTCGTTGCCCATTAAAAAATTGCAAAAAAAAGAGGGAATTTCGCATGAACTTTGAATAATTATGAGAATAGAGTAAGCCATAAAATATACTTATAATTAGTTGATGAAGGTTTCAAATACATAGATATGTATGTTCCCCTTTGCTTATATATTAATTTACAGTTAGTATAGGATATCGTGCGGCTGTATGAGATAACTTCAATTTGAGGGCATCGTGATGCGGCATAGGCCAAAATATCATTAACTTGCATATACCACAAATTCAACATTATTTACAGGGTATCTCATAGTCGTTTGCTATTCGTTAGTACTGCTGTTTTGCTTGGCTGCGGCGGCCGCCACGACAGACGATTATTTTATGCTCACAACGAAAGTAAATGACCTCTTTGTTGTCAGCCAACCCAGGCAGGGGCAGGCGGGCAGGCCGGCAGGAAGAGCAGGCTTAACATTTTGGCCAATTCGTGCAGCGTGGCACGAGTCGACAGTTAGTGTTTGGGCCAGGCCAGCAAGCAGCAGGCAGCGGCAGCAGCAACGAAGCGCAGCGCAGCGCAGCGTCAAATCCAAAACGTCCTCCATTTGCAGCTACTCCGTTTGGCACTTAGGTAGCTCCAACTGTATCCAGTTGGGGCTCTGCCCCGCCGGTGGCACACTTTTCGGGCTGTCGCTTTGCTGAATATTTTAATTTTTGGCATTTGCGCCATGACAAATGACTACAGCGACAAACTTGGACGGAGCCGACGAGCCGCCAAAAAGACGATGAAGAAGAAGATGAAAAGTATCTTTAGCTCGAAATCTTATCTGAAATGATTTTACTGTTTGATGTTGCCATCACGTGCGACACTTGAACATCGTTTCCGCTTTCCAATTGCCAACAAGAAGTTGAAGAGCTTTGTAAAGCTAGTGATGAAAGCGGAGACACGCGTGACACGGAATAATAGTAATAGAGAATGTAGTGAATGAATAAAAATGGAATGGACATAAAAGAGACAGAACACGTATATTTAAAAGAGATGAAATCACATATATATAAATATAAATATATATTGATTCACATCAGCGCATCTCTAGAAAAACTCTGGCAACACCGAATGACAACTACAACCGCATTGACAATGAGAATTGGTTTTATTTATTTCTTTTCCCACTCTTGACTGGAGCTCTTCAACTCTGAAAGCGAAGTTCACTTTTGCATGACAAACCATTTCTGAGTGCTGCCCGTTTGGCCCCTAACTGCACCGCTCTCTCCCTTCTGCGCACTCCTTCCCCCTTTCCCTACTCTCTCTCGCTATCTCTCTTACTCTGCCTGAAGTACTCGTGAGAGAAGGGCGCTGCAATTTTATAAACAATTCAGGCATGAAAATAAAAGTGGTCAAGCAGCAGCCGAGGCAGCAGCGACATCGTCGACTTTGACTTATCGTTGCTTTGCATCTCCTTATCTTCATTTCCTTTCTCACACACACAAACACACACACATTGTAATTTCACTTTGTGCTTTGTTATTTCGCTGTGAGAACTTTTTGTGGTATTATGCAATTTGTTGTGCCAGCTTTTACCTTATCTCTCTCTGTCTCTGCTTCTTCCATTCCATCTCTGCTCACTTTCGCTATGCAGCGCGCAAATCAAAGCCTAAAGCTTAGCTCTTGGCTTATTTGTTATGCTCCAATTTTTCTTGTAATTAGCCTCGTGGTTGGTCGGTCAGAAGTTTTGCAACCTATTTTAGCGATTGCCAATTATGACAAAGAAAAAAAAAGGCACAGCAAAATCAAGATTTCGCTTGCCATATGAGAAAAAAAGAATGTTGCAGATGACTAATTAAAGTTGGCCAGAAAAGAACTTAAGAAACTAATCAGTGAGGCTTATTAAGTTAAAAGAGATTTACTTGAATACAAATAAAGGGTTCTTTAAACTACATGTATGCAAATATCAGAATAGCCATAGACTCGAATATACATAGAGTTTACATTAGAGTATATGGCCAGAAGAGTCTTCTATATTTCAATTGCTGTTTTATTTATTTTTCTTTTTCGATATTTTCTTACTTCGATTTGCTTTGTGGCCCAATTTTTGCATTGAAAATAAAAATGGAAGAAAAAAAACTAGACTAAAAACGAATTTCTTGTTGCAGAAGCCAAAGTCGATGTGGAAGGCAAAGCCGAAGTTGAAATTGCTGTTGGGCAAGCTTTTGGGGCTTGGACTTTTATATATTCTCTCTGAAGGCATTCGACGGTTGGGACTTTGGGGGCTTTCCCTCAATTAAATGCGGCCCATTGTTATTTTTCAGCACAAACAATTTTGACTAATGACCAAAACTGATGAGGGGAGTCTGTGACTGAGTGAGCTTGGCTCATATTATATTTTGGCTACCTGTCCGCTATTTTGTCCCACTGTCTTGGCTGTGTGTATTTCCGGCCATTGATATGTGGGTCAGTACACTCGGCTCACATTGGCGCTTGCCGCTGCTCCCGTTGAATGCATTCGCTTTGTCTTGCTGTCTTTGTCTTACAGTTACGCAGATTCTTCTCTAGCCGGAGCCCCTTCTTCTTCTTCTTCTGCTCGCTGTTGTGCTTCTTGGCTGCCACATTCGCTGCGCTGTCTCTTGTTTCCTGTCATTTCTTCTGCTCCACTGTTCTGCTCTCTTGTCTTGTCTTTTAATTGTTTTCCCCCCGCCGCTCGCATTGCTTTTGTTGTTGCTGTTGTAGAATTTATGTTAATGCGCATTTGCTTGTAATTTGTTATGCCACGCCCATTGGCAAGACAATTGTCGTCAGCATCGTCGCATTCATTGCATTTGCTTGACCTCCCTACCCCTACCATTAACATTCTTTGTTTAAATTCGATTGATCTTTATTAACTCGGCGTCGCGCGGGGTGGCAATCCTCGTTGCGGCTCATGTAAAGTGGCAACCCTGGCGACCCCTCGTTGCGGCTCTTTTATTTTATTTCTTTTTATTTTTTTGAAGCATTTGCATCGTCCAATTGATTCCCGCATGCAACAGCCACAGCAACGCAGCATCAACAGCAGCAGCAGCCGCTGCATCGCATCTATGTTTGGGCTCACGCTTCGTATTGTCCATGCATTGGTGTGAGTGCTATTTATAGCCGTACATATATCTATATATATACGCTTAATGCATCTGTATATATAGTTACATATGCATGCTTAGCAATAACAATTTCCAGCTCTTTGGCTCTTCAGTTCAAGTGGTTGCTTGACTCTCGTCGCTGCTGTCCATCACTTGAGGGTTTTCTCGCCTCCTTCTCCCACTCCATTGTCTCTCTCCCTATCTCGCCTGCGCTCGCTCGCTCCACTGTCAATCATGAAATTCAGCTTTAGATCTCTCTGCTTGTGCTTTTCGCTGTTTGCTTTGCTCTAGTTTTCTTTTTTGTTCACCCGCCTTTGCCCTGTGATTTGTCACTTCATCAGCAAAAATTAATCGTCTCGAATTCGGGTTTTCTCTTATATTTTTTATATTTTGTGTGTCTCACAAGCTGTGCAAATCTCGTACATTATTCAAACTAAAAGTCGTCGTCCCCCTCACCCGCTCCACACACTTTACATTCCAGATTCCAGTCTCCAGCCAGCGCAGCTGCTCCACATTAGTTTCAGCCACATTGTGCACCAAATCCAAAAAGTTTCCTCATTGTGTTGTCTCTTTGCCTTGTGCATCGCTTTGTCTTTCCCAGCCGCCTTCGTTCTCTCGCTCTCTCCCCAAATATTAACGAAACGTCATATGTAACTTGGCGCTGCTGCTGCCGCTGCCGCCCTTAGAAGCTTTAAGCTAATTTGCAAGCTCTTAAGATGCTGGCCTGCCCAACCCACCTGGCGCCTCCTCAGGGGCCACACCTATTCCATTAGCAGCCTGTGGCCTCAGGCTAATTCAATTTACGTTGCAAATCGCAAGACGGCTGCACTAATTATACTTATATAAAACACAATAAGAGCCTAGGCTCACACACCCACAGACACACGGCTAATGGGGGGCGGGTGGTTGCAAAACTGATTGCGTGCATATTTGCAATCGGACTTTGGCATATATTTGCATATATGTATGCATGTAGAACAGAGTTACAAAACGCGAATTCAAATAAAACTTCGCAAGTGACAAGCTCTGCTCTCCATATGCATGTGTGTGTGCGTGTGTGTATGTGTGTGAGCTTTCGAGTTGTAATAAATTAAACAAACAAATGGAAAAAACGTTAGCTTAAACCAAGGGGTGCGTGGATAGCGGCGCATACTATTGACTTTGCTAATTGACTGAGTTCAGCAATGAGAAAGAGAGAGAGAGAGAGCTAGTGCGAGAGCGACAGATTTGTAGCGTAAACTTGACAAGCGAAACAGTGGAAAGAAGAGACACCCACACACACACACGCACAGACAAGCGTTTGCATGCGTCGTTTCAATTTGCAAATTTAGAATGGAAGAGAAAGAGAAGTGAAATACTGGAAAACTGTAAACTGATCACAGGCATTCGAAGCATGCGAACTATCGATAACAAAGCTCTACAAATAAATACATTAGCTACACAAATTCTTTAAGTTTTCAAGCTAAATTTCAATGGATGAGAACTAGAAATTGCTTTTATTCAATTACGTAACAGCGTAACACTTTAATGCAATAATCCCCACCCATTCAAGTGTATATATAAATCTTTACAAATTCTTGAAGTGCACATTTTAAAATTCACTTGTGCCACCAATTCGACATGAAGCGCTGCCCAATTGGCAGTTGTCAAAAGTTTTGCACAATGCACTTCAGCAGAACGCAAACAAAAACAAACAAAGACCAAAAAATTCACATTGTGGATGTCAACAACAAATTCTATGGCCATTCAATGTGGGCCAATGGTCTGTTGGACCAGAAACTAAAAAGAACTGAATTGAACAGCAGCGGGAGACCGAACAGTAGGAAGTTGTTTTCATTGTCTAGCACTCCAATCTTGAGCATAGAGAGAAACGTTTGACCATTTACATACAACAACAACAACAACATCATCGACACCAATTCCAGCATAAACTGAATGATGATGATGATGATGATGCTGTTGATGCTGAGGCTGACTAGTTGCTTGGGAAGAGCAGGGGGATAGGGGACTGGCTAGCTAACCCGTCTTTAAATGCTGTTATGTATCTTTTAACTGGCGATACCGTTATGAGTGCTATTCATCTGAGTAAAAGCAAAAGAAAAAGAAATGGAGAAAAAAAAAACTAAGGCGGAAAACAAAACACACACACTTCTCCCATAGCTCAGATACTACACGATGATTTACTATTTGACCCGACCCGTTCCCGATGCGTATTTCAGCATGCAAAGCCACAAAAAGCTAGAAAAGTTAATGAAACACTCGGATAGCCTAGCTACACACACTATCGACAAAATGAGTAGATCAAATGCTGGAAATAGTAATAGTAGTAACTAGTACTATATCATTTGTGATATATGTTTTATACTTCTAAATGTCTATATATTTGAAAGATTATGTCTGCTCTAGGAGATATTTGATCTTAGACGTTTCTCAAAATATACTTGACTGTAGCTAAGCTACCCCGTTGATGAAAGAGCATAATTAAGAAAGAGCTCCAGCATTCGACTCCCAGGTCTGCGGGCTGCTAGTTCCAGGGTCGTTCTGGTGCAGCCAGCAGTTGGCTTGGCTCACACACTGTTGGCTCTGTCGCCTTCAGCGCTTGTGGCATTGCTTCCGAGTGAGTCACTCGGCTTGCGTTGATGTAATGCTTTTTTATTGTTGACGCAAAAAAGAAATATCATAATAATAAAAAAATAAGATATAGAGAACGCCAGGCGAAGGCAGCTGCTCCATCAGCGCCTCAGTTGGTGGCCGCTTTTTGCACAGTGCGAGGAACGGGATAGATAGAGTGAGAGACATAGCGGGAGTTGAGATGAGCGGGGTAAATTAATAAACAAATTATGCGGCATGTATCTATGTAGTTGTATCGCAAACACACATACATACAACAGGCGTCGTATCTATTGGATGCGAACGTGAAAATATGCCACGAAATTGAATTCGTAATCGCAGACGATTCCAATCGAATTGCTGTTCGAGATCAGTCAACAACAGCAGATACAATGCGTATCTGTCAGATATAAATGCAAATTCTAACGAAATGTGTGTGAGGTCTGCAGCTGAGAGGAAATGTTTGCCAAAGTATTGCAAATGGTTTTGTAAACGAATTGAAATTTGATCAACAAATAAGGAGTGGGCAAAGGGTAGGATAAATTTCGTGGAAAGAACTGAATCAAGTTTATTTTGCTTGGCAAACAGAAAGGCAAACGTTGGATAGAAAATAAATGTAAATTATATATCAAAGGTTTGATATTCCATTGAGAATTAGTGTTAAATGTCCTACTAAATATATTGGGATGCCATTTAAATGAATCGAATGACTTTTTGAAGGTTGTTTATTGCTTTAATAGGGAGGCATACGATATTTAGAAATAGTGTCATATATAGTTAGGCATGTAAACTACTGGAATATTCCAATGTGTCGTCGGTACATTGGAATGCCTTCTCAATATATCATTTTTCTGATAAACTATCTCTCATTCTTTTATCGTTATGCAAATATGTGAGTATTCGCATATTTGAGATTGTTTCTGCTGTTGCTCGGGCGGGCTACTGTTTGCCACACTTTTTCGAGAGTTTTGAGTATCTAATTTCCAGAGACAGTGAGCGACGATTACGTCATTCCACTGGCTGTCAGAGACAACATTTTGAATGTGCAGATACAAAATAACAGATACAATCTACTACACACACACATGCACACACTCGTGCTTTGTGAAACGTGTAATAATTGCAAAATTCAAGCGAGAGCAAGTTCCAGTTACTCTGAACAAAGCGAATCAAGTCAGTTATAGTAGTCACAATTTAAGTTGACTCGGTTGGGCAACGACAAGTAAAACCTATGCCCCGCCTTTTCTCTTCCTATTCCTCTCCCTCTCTATCCATCTCCCTGCCTGAGTGTAAACAAAATGATATTAATTAGCCATAAGCTGTAAATAAACAGGGAAATAAAAAAAACACAATTAAATGAAATTGAAAACAAAAACGAAACGAAACGAAACGAAAGCGGCACATAGCTCCAAACAAATTAGAAACTTGTCGATGGCTGTGAGCGATACGAAAGATCAGGCAAATAGATATAGTTATATACTACTACATACACATATACAGGGTGTTGACAAAGAGGCCAGGGAAAACTGCTGGCATGGGAACTGATAGAAAAACCAAAATGCAATCGAAAGAAAAAGTGAGAATTGCATAAGAAAACACTCGAATGGATGAGGGGAGGAGGCATGGGATAAGGTATATAGAAAGGAGGGAAGACAGAGACAGCATTGTGTACACATTTAATTATAACATTACCAAGTTGGTTAAGTTCCCACTTGATCAACTGATCAAAAGTCCAGTCACGTCAATGGGGCAACAATTAAAAACTATTTGCGGCCCGATAATGTCAATTATGTCATGAATGGTGATGAGTGCGAGCAGGCTGGCAATATAACTATATGGCTCTCTTTTCCACATATGTATATGTACATATATAGCTGAGCCGTAACGATTCAGTGATCCAGCCCAGCCATATAAGGCCGCTCGGAAAGGCGACAATTGCGTGTAACGGCATTCAGTTTGTAATCGCGTAATACAGCTTGAAAAAGGTGTTTGTTGTTGGCTGTTTGTTTGTTTGTTGTTGTTGTTGTTGTCGGCATCGTGTTCAGGTATCTTATGACAATGACTCAGATGATTCTTATAGCCATATATGGCGTATTCCATTTGGTCATAACAGCGACGGCTGCGAAACGCCTTGACCCCAATGAATGTGACGACGGCGTACCACCACCGCCCGAAATGCAAATTCCAATTGCGGCAATTAAAATGTCAACGAATTTTGAATGCGCTGCAAGAAAAGTAGATTGGCTTTACCTGATGAACTGGCATGGATTCACCTGAGACATAAATGGACATAGAATGTAATATAAGTTCCTAATGAAATGAATATAATCATTTAAAGAACTTTATCTAAAGTTAAAGACAGACTCAACAGCTCATAGCAAATACAAAGCTTAATATAAATATATTAAAGAGATCAATTAAAGTTAACTAGCGTAGCCACACACTTCATGGTCTAGACAGACCTGACTATATAAAGAAAAAGTTTTCTAAATGTGATATCATCTTTTTAGCATATTAAACAAAATTTAATAGTTAATAGAAAGTATTTACCGTTGACAGCCCATACTGAAAATGAAAATATAGGCAGTCTTATATTATCATACATATTATCTTATATTATCATATCTATAATACATATATACACATTATGATATATCTGAATGACATTTAAATATATTTAGCATTTCAAAGGTAGAGCTAATAGCTTCATATGCTTCGCAGCATAACTGATGACAAGATTTTTAAGAGCTACTGTAGACAAGCATCTGCTACAACAACAACAACAACAATAACAACATCATCAACTGGAACTGCAAACAGTTGTAAATGAAACAGAGCGTGCACAATATATGCCTAAACCTCAGCGCTTTTTGGAGAGGTGGGCGCAGACAGTGAGTTTTGGGCATGGGGGGCGTGGCTGGCGGGGCTGGTGGGTGGCAGTTGGAGGAGTCATGTTAAATTGACCGAAACGCGACGCAGCAAACTTGAACTTAATTTGGTGCGCTTAGGAAGGCAAAACCCGCACGTTAAGGCAGTTGCCAAAAAACTTGGCATTTCTGTGTTGAGAACTTGTGAGTTTTCGGTTGCAGTGCAAATACATGTGTGTGTGCGTATGTTAGACTGTGAGTCAATAGCAGCGGAAGCTGTGGAAGTCGTTTAATTCTGCCTCTGTTGCTTTCACTTCCGCTTCATCAGCTAGCTAGCCGGCTAGCTGTCTGCTCCCGTATCATCACGCCTACCCTGATTATCAGCCACTGCACTGCTTCATCATCATCATCATTATGAACAGCTTGAGCAGCAGGTTGAGCAAACTGACAGCTGTAAGTGGGTTTCGCTTACAGCACAGACGAAAACACGTGGGTAGCACAAGTATGCTCCACTTCCAACATGAACGCAGCTCTGCCTACTCCTCCTCCTCTCCCTCCTCCTCCTCCAGCTGCATCTCTAGTTAATAAAAGTTGTGTTTTCACTTCAGCATTTGATATATGTTTCCTTTTTGGAATCTTCATGTAGTATTCACTCCATCCAGACAGTTGATAGGTAACTCAGATGCCATATGCCATATGCCAACTGCCTGCTAGTCGCTTTACGAGAATCGCATTTCGATTTCGTACGTGTGAATTGTGCTATATTAGAAAGTGTTTTGGCGGCCTGTCTAGAGCTCTTCAAGAACGGGCGTTGAGATTAAAGCTAAGCATTGAAAGGGATATATTAGACATGTGTAAGCAGAGATTGATCAGATCTGATATTTTTTCGTATTTTTGCGTATATTTCGGTGTCTTGTGCATTCGTCCGAAACCTTATAACTCCATGATTATTT
>NW_022045862.1:1648616-1775941 GCF_001654015.2 Drosophila navojoa | reverse complement strand
ACTATTTTTGAATGCAAATTGATACTACGCATAAATACGCGTCTAACAAGGCATTATACTTCAAAATCGAATAAAAAGTCCAAAAGATATGAACTACCAAAGTCAGAGACATGACTTTTAGTATTTTTTCGGTATTTTTTGGGTATATTTCAGTTTCTTGTGCATTCGTCCGAAACCTTATAACTCCATGACTATATTTGAATGCAAACTGATACTACGCATAAATACGCGTCTAACAAGGCATTCCACTCGAAAATCGGATGAAAAGTCCATAAGATGTAAGCTACCAAAGTCAGAGGCTTGACTTTTAGTATTTTTTTTCGGTATTTTTTGGTATATTTCGGTGTCTTGTGCAGAGCTCTAACTTCACTTAATACAAATTCTCGCATCATTTGACACTTTAGGTTGCCCTATAAATAGATTTTAGTTGTTGCTTCGTGCTTAGTCGCCATTGTTTTTCCCCAGTTATTGTTGTTGTTGTTGTTGTTGTTTGTGGCGTTGCAGTCATTTGTCATTTGGTTTGGTCGCTTTGACTCTGGTAATCCAATCCGTTCGTGTTCGCAGCTAACCATGCCAAACCTCAAGCGCCCAGCTCGAAGCTAAAGTCCAAAGCCCCCAAAACCGAAGCCCCAATTCCCGTTCAGTTGGTTTATTTTATGGGTCTCTCTGTCTCCCTCAACCTATTCCTCCCGCTTTCGCTGTCTGGACTGTGGCTCATGCCAATTGTTAGTTTTTTATTGTCGCGCTGTGGAGACGTTTAAAATGTTGAAAGCGTGCAAATTCGAATGCAAATTCAACACCTCAACAACAACAACAAGGGAAACAGCATGAAACACTTAAGGTTTTTATTTTTGGAAATTGAGCCTCAAATTGAAAACCAAGACGAGAAGCGAGCGGCAAATGAAAAGTGGGTTAAAGCGAGCATAGAAAATAAATGCAGTCTGCTATACAAAGCGATTACCTCACACACACACACACGCACACTCACAACGTAACAGCCACAACTGCATTTTATTGTGAAAGTGAAATTGAATTTTTGTGACGGTCATCAAAACCTCATCAAAAGTCAGAGGGGAAACAGATGAGTTATGAGAAACGCTCTTTTATTCTCTCTCTCTCTCTCTCTATCTATCTTTAACTCTTAAGATATGACACTCTGCCTCTCTCTCTCCCTCTGTCTTAGTCTCTCTGTGTCATGTTCAATGACTTTCCTACTGGTTACATATGTGCCACACGCAGCATAAAAACAAGTAGAAAAAAACTAAACACGAGTAGGAATATTTTAATCGGCAGTGCACGACTTGAAGCTACCCTAACCTAACAAATATAACAAAAAACATGCGCATGATCAGATCTATTAGAATATTAATATTAATAAAATTAGCTCTGCTCAGCTAAAAACACTCATCTAAATTAATTATAGTTTCATCTATAAATATAATATGTATACTCGCTCATACGCTTATACCCAGCATGGAGATCTTGAGTCTTACCCTCTTGAGTTCAGTTGAAAACTTTCGAGTCGTCAAGTTAAATCCGTTGATTTATGAAAACTTTTCTTGGACCCTTGTGGCTTACGGCTTTACGTACCGATGGCTGGCCAAACCGATGCCCATTCCCAGTCCCATTCCAATGGAGTTCCACTGGAGTTGTGGAATGTGGTTGCCTTTAGCCCCCAGTGGGTTGGTTGCCATTGAGATTGTCTCTCTCTCTGTGTGTGTGTGTGCGTGTGTTTTTGGCCAAACGGGTTTCCCATTGCCAACTCTTTGACTCTTTGGTGATGAAATCGCAATCACTTCATCACTTTACGTCTGGTTTGCGTCTACGCTATTTATGGTTGCTGTCTATGCTGTCCATGTCTACGCGTCTGAGTGTGAGTGTGTGTGTGTGTGTTAGTGAAACCAATTAACGCATTTTTCTCGCATATTTCGCGCTTTATGCCGCTCGCTAATCCGCAGACAAGTTAATCGTTTGTTGACCCCCAACTCAAGTCTCCAAGCTGGCTAACAGGCTGAGCGACTGCAAGGCGGCAGGAATAAAACTTCTCACAAATTTGCATAACACGTCGTCTGCTTGCATTGAGTTGCCTCTCTTTGAAGCGCAGCCACCAATGACAATTGTGTCCCCCCCCATTCCCCCAGCCGCACGCCTCTCTCAATCTCTGCTTTTCTCTGCCAGCAATGACAATTATCCCCTCTGGCCCCTCCTCTTGTTGCCTGTCTGCTGCGCATCTCTTGTGCAGTTCACACAAATTAGAAGGCTAAGAATAAGTTGCTGCAGCTACAGCTTATCAATAAAAGTGAGAGATATGACGGCTGGAGCCAGTTTCTGCGAATATGCTTCATAAAGTTGGCTCTGTAGTCTATTTATAGAGCTGTCTAATAAGAAAATTTCTAATAAATTCTGTTGCTGCTCGTAACAATAAACTACGGAACAGCAAATAAAATGCCGCTATAGGAAATGCTTCAAAATACACTGCAATGTATTTTATAGAGTAACTCGCAAACAATCAACTTGATTTGTTTTTTTTTGTAACATTTTAAGTGCGAACAAGTTTTTTAGAGAAGTTTTGCCTCAGCCACTTATAAGTGCTTATCTACCAATTTGGCTAGCTGGCTGGCCGCTCTTAGCCACAGCCACGCCCGCCTTGTACGCCCACCAGCTACCGCAAACCGAAAGACCTAAAGAGCGAAGACCAATTAGAGACTAACCAGAGAATGCTCGCAAAGCCAAAAAATCTTTTCAAGTTTTAGTTTTTATGCTCATCTTGGGTTTTAGTTTTAGTTTTTAGTTGCATTGCGCCAATTTAACAGGGCACAAAGAACAATAATAACTGCGAGCAGCGGGCAATGAAACGAAATGAGAATACCCTGCAGGCTATGGAATGCCAGCCAAGTGCATAAACACAGACATGAAAAGTATTTTGTATATATAGTTTTTTCAATATACAAATATTTATTTATTTATTTGTTTAACTAACCACAGTCTAAGCTGTGTAATAGAGTTTATAAATATAGTATTTAATTTCTACTTCTGAATTGCTTTGCTGTTCATCTTTTACCTGTAAACCGATATACCCGCTAAATACACACACATATTGTATATGCCTAGAGTATAAGTACAACAAATTCTTTTTTTCCCCCCATCCGACGACTGGCGAACAAATTTGCTAACAATTTTCCTCTAATTCTTGTTCTTTCCTTTGCTCTATTCCGTTTCAGACATGGCACAAAACGTGTTTCAAATGCACAGAATGCGGAATGACGCTCAATATGAAAACCTACAAGGGCTACAACAAAATGCCATACTGTGAAGCGTAAGTATTAAAACCGAATGTAAATACCCTACACTAAAAATTGTCTAAGAGAGAGAGGGTGAGGATTTGGGGAAGGGGGGGTGGGTTAGGGGCGGAGTGGAGATTAGGCATGCCAACCTTGACGTACAATCTTCATTAGCGTCGTTTATCTTATCTGCGAGCTGTCCTTACCGAGATAAGTAGCACACCATGGCAATAGCAGCCATTTAAATAGAAAATCTCGAGCAACAGCTGTCCAGGTAACAGCGACGTCGACGTCGGCGTCGGCGGCTGGCACTTGTCACGTGCTGTTGCCGCACGAATTGCTGAATTGCAGCTGTTAAAAAGGTGCGGAAATGCGGCGACACTTTAGTGAAAGATTCAGACACACACACACACACAGACACACACACCTATATAAACACAAACACATTCGCACTGTTGCAACTGCCCCTGCAGCATTGCAGCAACTTTAACCCCGTTAGGATCGCGATTCGTATACCCTGAACGCATGGCAAATGGGTATATCAGGGCAAGAGATGAATCTGTGAAAAGAATGAGGAACTATTCAGAATTATTTGATGTCAGTTAAAGAAAAAATGGTCTAGCTTCCCGTTTAGAGCATTTCTTATGTTATTTAAAAGTTATATTATCAATAATTAATATGTGATATATGTGAGAGTCTAGATTCTATATAAGTCCTTAATACTTATTATTTGTATACCTTCTACAAGTTTCAAATCTATATCTAGTTTCGCTTGAAACCACTTGGAAGAGTATATAGAAGTAGTAGTTCGCCTACTTCACCTTTTTAATATCAAATTGAACGCGTATATCATAGTCGAACACACCCAGCTAGGCCGCTCCTACTTGTTATCGTTGTATTCACTCTGCGAGTGTGTTGCACAAGGGGCAGGCACTGTGCCACTGCCACTGCCACGCCCCAATGTTATTGTTCTAGCAAATGTGTTGTGTTGTTTGTATCTATGCTCTCGCTGCTTTCGTTGTTGTTGTTGTTGTCATATATTGTGACCATTGTGCCTAGTGGTTATCCAGAGTTTGCCACTGCAGTGCGTGGCGTCCGTTCCCGTTTATTGGCCTTGAGCCAAGCGGGCTGCAAACTGCAACAGCAATGGGCCACGGGCCACGTTCCCTAATGCAGATTTATTGTGGATGCCACCGCTGCGGGAATAAAAATTCCATGCGGATTGAGTTATGCGTCCGTTAGCTTTTGCTCTGACGCAGTGGCCAGCACGCAGTGGCCCGCCCGGCACCCAATGCTGCTCATTGCTGACTCGAATCCTGGATGATGTCATGTTGGCCCCAATGGGGCGTGGCTTGTCTTCCGTTTCAGCACTTTCACTGCAGTGAACGCCTTTGAGCCATTTGCACCTTACGTGCGGCCACGTTCCGGCGGAATCTACAATTTCTGCTGCTGCTGCCACGGCTGGTGGCTTTCTGATTCTCTCCTGTTTGGGATTTTATAATTGCTTGAGAAGTTTTTCCAGCAGTTTTCTTTCTCTGATTTTGCAAAGTTTCACAGCCACTTTAGGGTCAGCAGAAAAGCCAAAGTTTTCCTGCCCTCGATGGAATAACGATTGTAATAAATTATGAACTACGAAACTACTAAAGAGATTTAAAGCGCCGGAGACATGCAATTATACTTGCCACATGTGGAGCGCCACATGGAATTGGGATTTTAATTGGATGAGCGAAGTCCGAGGGCTACAATTTAAACACTGCAAAAAATCAAAGAAACTTTTATTATAAAATAGATCAAAATAATAATGCAAGTAAAGTTAAATAAAGCTTTTTCAGTGACGGTAAAATATAATAAATAAAAATAAATAAATATATTTATTTATTATATTATATTTATTTTTCTTATATATATAAATATAAAATTTAGTTTAGTGTACCATCAATTATTTGAGGTTAAATAGAATACATGAACAGCAGCGAGCAAATCCAGTTGGGTTTGTGAACACATTGAATTGTTTTTCTTAAGGCAGTTGAAAGTAGTTCGAAAAGCTAATTGAAAGTCCTGACAATAGTTTCCGAAATGTCCAAAGAGTCCAAAAAGTTTACATTGTTCGCATTTCTAGGCATAGAAATTTCTTCGCATTTGCTGCTGCTGCTCCTGTGCTCCCTTAACTTTCTCTCTCTATTATGGATGTAACCCAATTGTGTCTTATGGAAAAGCAAACCTGCACATGAGCCACAGGACACACAACAAAACACACACACACACACACATACACTTATTGAAGTCATGTATCCATTACATTACCAGGTTCTTCCATTTAGTTGGAATTGAACTAGAAAACGAGTTGTGTTTACTGGGTTTGTGTGTTGGCCCCTTTTACATTTATTATATATATACACAAATATATGTCTACATGCCTATATAGATACGTATTATTCCTTTACAAATTCTGAATTTCTGTGGATTTTCACATTCGTTTTTTATGTGTAAACAAATTGAGAGAGAACTGACTGAAAGCATCTGCAATACACAACGAGCGCATCTTTCGCATACCGTATTATATTCACATTTGCACATTTATTTATTAACATAAAAATGCAGTGAACCATGGCCATGCCCTCGGCTACCAAAAATTCCAATTCCAATTTCTACAATGTGTGCTCCACATAGCTCAACTCAGGCTTTTTATTTTTATTTGTATTTCATTTGATTTTGTTTGTGTATTCGAAAGTTCTTCTTCTCATTTTGTGTGTCAATTCTTTTCGCTTTATTTTCGTTCACTTTCATTTGTAAGCCAAATGTGAATTTCTAGATATTTTGTACATATATATATGTATCTACATAACTGTGCCCCATTAGTTGCTTTTTTTTTTTGATTACTTAAGCCGCCTACAATGGAAAGCCAAAACCTTTTCAATTACCCAAAAAAAAAAAAAAAGAAAAAACTGTAAAGCTGTTGGCCTGTTGGCTTTGCCTCTTTTTATGCTAAACAACACATGAACAATAGAGGAGAATACACACAACACAAATGAGAGCTGGGTGTGTTACCTACAGCACAAATACACTACCTCTATCCCCCTCTCCCTCTCTCTTGTAGCTGTCTTTGTTTCGTCTCATATGATATTTAAATCTCGACCTAGAGTTTACCATATTCCAAATTCCCTCAGTCTCTCGGTCTCTCTCCCTCTTCTCATATGGCATTTTAAATCTTGACATACGCGCAACCCGTTGCCCACCCAAAATCCGATAATGCATTTCAAGCCCCACATACGCAGCCACCCCACAAATTCAGTTTGGCTCTTTTGAATCTTTGCAGCTCCATAATTGACTTGTTGCTCCCTCTCGTGCCTCGGCTGATTATGTGCCAAACTGTGCGTTTAATCGCATTTCAATTCATTTTTACGCTCTGACCTGGCAATTATCGCAGTTTCCCCCTTCCCCTTGTTAAATGAGCTCCTCATGAAATTTGCATATGCCAAAAGTTTCTCTTGCTCCATTTGCATTTAAAGCGAATCGAAATTGATGCATATATATGGATATACGAATTTCGAACAGCGTCTAATGATTGGAATCGGATCTCTGCTCTCGGCAACGTCAGTTTTAATTAACAGTTAATTAAACAAATCAGCGCATAATGCACAGTTTGTGTAATTCCCGATGAATCCGTTGCTCTTTTCCTAGCCGCTTCCTGCTTAATTTCCTCGTGTTCTTTGTTGAGGCTTCGCCTGGTGTCCTGTTTGCCCGGCCCATTGATCAAAATGTTGACCAACAAAAGGCTTGTCACAGCAGAAATTCCACAACAATCCACAAATCACATGCAAAAAATGTGGACATCCAATGAATGTCCAGCTCCTCCTTTCCTTTGCACATCCCATTTGTTGGTCAGCTTGTCGTGGACTACATTTCGCTCCATATTCCCTGCTGCCTGCTGCTATCGAGGTTCCCACATCAACTGCAATTTACGTTTAACTTATGAACAGTACACAAAATGACATGCAACATCTGACATATGACAGCTTGAGCGGCTAACAGATGCGCTGCAATCAAAGCATTCAATCTAATGGGTGTATAAAATATATTGTAGATTAGTTCAGTAATTTACACAGCTTGAAGTATTGTAGGGTAATGGGAAAATATAAAGTAGAGAATTTTATTTTGAAAGGCATTACAGATAAATGTTATTAACAGAGATTTATTTATTAAAAATATTAAATATGAAATCTAATTAAAAACAAAACATTATTGTATCTAACAAAATAACACTTTCTACAATTCAAAACACTTAAAAAATGCCTTAACATGCCTATGCTAATAACAGTGCTATAGTTAGCATAAACATGTTAATAGCAGCGAACAGCCATTGTTAGCCCTTAACATGTTTAGGCTTATCTGATTTATTTATTATTTTTCGTTATTTGATATATGTATTTCTTGATGCAATAGAATGACTTTACTGACTTTATACATACATCTAAAATGTCACTTGGTCTATAAATATATTATGTCTAAATATACAAAATGCTGTTTACAGGATATTAAAACGCGATGACAACAAAAATGTTTACACTATATGAAGCAAGCGCTGCAGCAGTTGCTGCTGCTGCTGCAGTTGTTGCTGAGTGTGTGTGTGTGTGTATTGTGTTCGTGTATATATTGTTTACAGATAAATTAAAATTCTTTGATAGTAAAAAGTAAAGCAGCAACAACAACAACAACAATAGTGGCATGTCACGCACAGCAGCTGCTCTGGTTGCTGTTGTTGTCGCTGGCGTGCGTGTTGCTGCCGTTGCTGCTGCTGTTGCTGCTGCTGCTGTTGATCTATTGGGAACGTGCCGAGACATCCGCTGTTACACTGCTCTGGCCAATGCAGCCGCTGGCGCTTAAGCATTGTTATGTCATCATCAGCCAGCTAACAGCAAGAACAACAACACCAACAACAACTATACAATGTGTGCCAGCAACAACAACAACAACAACATAAGCTTTTGTTACAGCATTAAAGCGAAGCCAGCAACAACAGCACAAGCCAACAGCCAACAACTTGCGCCGCAGACCTACATGCATGAGCGACCGGTCATTGGTCATTAAACGGCCTTGCGCCACTGCACCACTGCACCACCCACAAATTGGAATTGAGGGTTGCGTAACTAGCAGCAGCACTACCACTACCATATGGAATTAGCAGCTGCTATGGAATTTGCACAGATACAGATACAATTAATAAACTAAATAATAGTAAGGCAAAGCCGCTCTTTAAATCGCTGCGCCCCTCCCACTGCCCTCCCTTTGCATTCCAATGTCGTCTACAACAACTGGCGACAGCTGTGCTCTCGATATACGCACGATAAATCCATAAATATTCTATAAGCCAATTTAGTTGCGCGCAATTACAATTACAGTATGAAGTGGAAGTGGCCACGGGGGGGGAGGACAAATGGATAAAAGCAAGGGGAAGGGTTAGGGAATGGGTTTATCAACCTTTGGCTAGCTGTTGTTGCAGTCATTGCTGTTGCTGTTGCTGTGGTTATCAGTCGCTGCAATCAATCGATCGATTAGCCAACTGATAGGTTAAAAGACTCCACAGCATAAACAAACACACACACACAGGCACATAAACACCCTGTATATTGTTGTCCACGTGTGTGTGTGTGTACTTTATGATTACATATTGCGCTTGTGTACCAAGTTGTTTGTTTGTTTGGCTTTGGTTTTCTCTTCTTTCCATATTTTTTCGCCATAATTTAATTGATGTATTAGTCCATGGGGAAGCATTAATCATATCGATAGATTGCATATTCCTGGTATTGTTGTTCAATATATAGGCTTGGGCTTCAATTAAACTGGTTATCATATTGATATTGGAATATGTTTGAAATTCAATATATATAATATATATATTTCCTTATCTTTCTTTTGGTATATAAATAATTTTCTTTCATTTCTGTCCTCTCATGGGTATTTATCCTTATCTTCTTAATTACTTTTATCTTTATATCGCCAATATCGTTAAAAATCTGTGTCTTGTTCTCTTTACTTCCTCTCTACTCTCTACTTTCTCTCTCTCTCTCTCTCTCTCTCTCTCTCTCTCTCTCTCTCTCTCTCTCTCTCTTTCTCTTCATTCCCATTCATTTCATCTTCCTCTCTTCGACTTTCTTCGATCTTAGCCCCCTCACTTGAAGTCCATCTTTGAATTGCTTAATAAACAGCGCCTCTCTAAGCAATTCTCAAGAGTTCAAGTTGCTCCTCTTATAAATGAGCTGAAACTTTCTCAGATAATCAAGCCACAAAACCCACAAAGATTTTCTAATCTTATGGTAAAGCCTTAGCACCTTCTTCAATCTGCCAAAAAGCACTTGAAGCGAAAAGTAATTGCTATAGAAATTAAGTCTGAGCCACAAAACTTTTCTTCGGCTGTGGTCGCAAATTGCATTTAGCTGCGCTTTAATAATTCACTAGCAGCAACGTGCATTAACCGTTAGCTGCCCCAAGTGCTGGGGTGGGCAGTCAGTCATCATAAAAAAATACCGAAATGAAACGAAACGAAATGCCACAAAATGTGGTTTTAATTGATAAAACAACAGGCCGCGAAAGGAGGTGGGTGGGTGAAGGAGTGAGGGGAGTGGTTGGGAGCTAGGGGTCAGAGGTGGGTGCTTCACACGAAACTAAAGACGAGCGAACGAAAAACCATACGTTCAACTGGGGCTAAATGATATGCGCCTGATGCCCAGCGGCAGCCAGGGTGGGCGGAGCAACAACAACAACCAAAACAACAGCGGCAGCAGCAGCAGCAGCAGATGTTTGTTGCTGTTTCCGCAATGCAGCAGTAGAAAATTTTGTAGCCAACTGTCCAAATCGAAATTGACCGGCGGCAAGTTGAACTTTATGCCGACATTTTTGCTAGATTTTCTGTTATACGAGTTGTGAATTAATCTCTCTCTCTCTCTCTCTCTCTTTGACTCTTTGCAGGCACATACCCAAGGCCAAGGCAACGGCGATTGCGGATACGCCCGAGCTGAAGCGCATCGCGGAAAATACGAAAATCCAATCGAACGTTAAATACCATGCAGACTTCGAGAAGGCCAAAGGCAAATTTACACAGGTCAGTTATGCGAGTCGACTATATATATGTATATACATATATGTATATGTGTGTTTGTGCATTTCCATCATGATAATTAACATTGAACTTCTTGAACGCTCGACAGGTGGCAGACGACCCGGAAACGCTGCGCATCAAACAAAACACGAAGCACATATCGAATGTGGCATATCACGGCGATCTGGAGAAGAAGGCAGCCATGGAGAAGCAGCGCGGCTCTGCCGAGGTCTCCGACAGCAGCAGTGAGTAACCAATTTTCCTATCTCTCTGTCTCTTTGCCCATTTCCTGCTATCTCTATCTCTCTCTCTGTCTGTCTCTAAATATATCACTATCTCACCTGTAAGTGCTGGCAATTGTTGGCTAAAATGCGTTTAGAGTGAAGTTAATTTGGCTTTTGAATTTGTATGTTTTTTTTTCTCAATGCACGATTATCAGCAATTGTCGTCAATTCATATGCATTAAATGTGACTAAACAGATTAAATCATCATTTATAATGCTCATTAGAGCGCATTATGTGCGCACAGTGGTGTGAAGTCTGCTATGTTTGCTATGAAATGTGGTTAAAGCTCGGTTCACAAGCACACTCTCATGGGCACACAATTACCAATTACCAACACTGTTTGCCAACACTGCTCTCATTAGTGTATATATAACACTTTTATTCATTTCATTTCATTTACTAAACCAAAATTAATTTTGTACCACAGTGCAGCAACATAAGCCACAGCTACTATCTCTGTCTCTCTCCCACATTGTAATTAATTGATTGATTATAATTCCTTTTGTTTTTTATTTTATTTGTTTTTATCGTTTTCGCTTATCATTTGTTGCTCATTCATCAACTCCAACAACAACAACAACAACACCATCAAACGCACTCATAAATTGTGTGTGCTTTCTGAACTACCGTTAACCTAACGTTACACAACACTCTTAAAAAACATCAACACACACACATGCATAAAAAAAAATCTAACTCTGGGGGAATGAACTAAAAACATAATTGGTGCAGACGAATCGGAATATTTCTCTGAGCAATTGGCAGCTGAACAATTCTCGCAATATGCACCCACAGCCTCGCCCATACCGCCAGCAACACTGCATCAACAGCAGCAGCAGCAGCAGCAGCAACACCACCAACAGCAGCAGCAGCAGCACCAACAATACCAGCAACAACAACACCAACACTATGTACAACAACAAACGCTGCCACCACCACCAATACAACACCAGCAATACAATACGGCGGCCATAACGCCCACATATCAACACCAACACCAGCAGCTGCCACAGCAGCAGCAGCAGCAACAGTTGCTGCAGCAACAAAATCACAGGCAGCCGCAGCAGCAGCAGCACGATCCATACGCACACTATCAACAGCCGCAGGCACTGCGCCAGCAACAGTTGCTGCAGCAGCAGCAACAACAACAACAACAGCAGCAGCAACATGCCATTAAACAATCCTCACATCTGTATCCCACAGCAATATCGCAGTCACAGCAGTCGCAGCAACAACAACAACAGCAGCCGCAGGCGGTCAATAGCTACAATCAGCTGCGCTCGGCCATTTTGCACAACTCACATCATCCCAGTGGAAATGCGGCGGATCAGTTCGATCACAGCCAGAACTCGGCAACGGCGCTGCATCAGCAACAGTTGCAGCAGCAACTGCAACAGCCAACAATCCAGCAGCAACATTCGCACAACAGTCTGCTGAACAACAATGCCAGCAACGGCAGCATTCACAGCAACAACAACAACAACAACAATGGCGGACTGGCACATCCGCATCCGGCCAGTTTGAGCTACACACAACAGCAGCAGCAGCAGCAGCCGCAGCAGGTGCGCTCCCAGTCGAGCGTGCACAGCAACAACTCCAAGCATCAGCTGCAGATGCAGCAACAGTTGCAGCAGCAACAGCAACATCAGAGCAACACCAATGTGCAGCAGCTGTATGTGGCATCCAACTATAGTGCGGTAACGCCATCCGAGAACGCTTTGGGCGCCAAGCTGCAGGCCAGCAATGGGCATTTGCCCAACGTGTTGAACGCACAGCAGAGCAGCAACAACATTGGCAAAATTGCCGACTATGATCCGCTGACGGACGGACCACGGCCGATGCCAGCCACCGGACGCTCTAGCACCACTCTGGTGTACAGCTCCGATCAGCGCGGCGCCGCAGCCGTGGGTAAGTAGATCAGACTGCTGTCGATGGGGTCAGTGGCAGGCTAGCTGGTAGTTCGGTAGCGCTCAGCTTAGCTTAGCTCGATGTGCATCAACGTCATCTTGTCCTTGTCCTTGTACCCTAAAGTATCTCGATAGATGTGCTAATTCCCAGTCTAACGAATGCGTTGATCCCAACAGGTAATAGCGTTTACCCGAAACGCATTGGCTCCATCTCGGACATAGATCCCGCCAATGGCATTTACGGCTCACTGACCAGCGAGCAGGCGCACGCCCAGAAACAACAGCAATATTATCAGCAGGTGCAAATGATGCAGCAGCAGGAGCAGCAGCAACAGCAGGCGCGCCAACAGCCAGCCCAGCTGCAGGATAAACAGTCGCGCCAAGGCAACTTGGTAAGTAATGGAATTCAATTATCTGAAATTGGAGCTAATCAAAGACTTCTTCAATTTGTCAGCGCGTCTATCGAGCCATTTACGACTATGAGGCACAGGATGTGGACGAGGTTAGTTTTCGCGAGGGCGATGTTATATTCGAGGTGGAATCAATTGACTCCGGCTGGATGACCGGACGTGTGGAGCGCACCGGCAAGACCGGCATGCTGCCCGCCAACTATGTGGAGCAGGCGGTTATATAATAGGGAATGTGCTACTACTGCTGCTGCCGCCAGCAGTTTGTGGTCATACTGGTCTGCCTGCTGTATATATTGCTCGTGCTGATCTTCTTCATCAATGTCTTTCTGGCTGATCGTAATATGCACACGAATCTAATGCGGGCAGGCGGCAATCCGATGATGGGTGGCGGCGGCGGCGGCGGTGGTGGTGGTGCGGGCATTCATCCGGGCATACATCCGGGACACCACAATCCATACGATATGCATGGCTATCATCACTACAACAATTATCATCCACAAGTGGATCCGAAGCAGCATCAACAGCAGCCAACACGAAAGACTCCCCAACAGCAGCAAGCGGAACAGGATATTTACTACTATTTCAATCACGTATTCAGGCGGCGCTGAGACACACCCACACACACATACTCACGCCTAATTCCACACAAACACACACGCCCACATAAAATTACATAATTTCATAAATATATATATATATAGAGAATATATATAGTCGACAGGTCAACATGTAAAACAAAGGGAAATGAGAACGAACATAACACAGAAAAAAAACTGAAGGAAAACAATTGTAAAATTTATAGCATAAAATTGAATGTGAAATTGAACCATGAAAAACAAAAAACTATAAGCCATTTATAAGAATAATATCCACATACAATAAAAAAAAAAACTGAACAAGCCACAATAACAACAACAATGAGCGAAAATTTTTGTAATTTTACATGCTGAAAAAGGGCAAAAACATTTTCCAATTTAAGCGACCAAGCTAACCCAGCCAAAATTTTGCATTTATCTACAAAAGAAAAGGCCGTAAAATTTAGAAAAATATTTATTGAACTATATACAATAACTGAATAATTAATCAACTATCTAAAATGCCAGCTAACCAATAATTAATTGGATTCTACATATGCCTAGCCAAACATTTTAACAAATTCAATTGTCACAGAATATATATATATATCTAATCTAATGGAATTAGAATCTAGTATTAGTAAGATATATTGAACAACTAAATACTTGATACACAATAACAGTGCAGCATAGTTAGTATAATGTTCGGGCAGCCTAAACTAAACTTGTGCTTTTCCAAAAAGCTTTGCGGCATCTAGATGGAAGAATTGGATGCGTATCCCTACAATTTTGTCAATTTAACTAGAAATCGTAACTGAGGAAGAAATGAATATGAAATTATGCGTGTTGCATAAGCTCAAACCCGGGTAGGCAATTAATTGCTATTGATTTGCTCACCTGCTAAAGTGTTTCTCTTCAAACTCTTCATTCATTATTATATAAATAATATAAGCACTTGCAATTTGTTTTCGTTTCTAATAATTCTAGGATATTTAAAATTGTTTCGTTTTATAAAATCCTTGAAGTGCCTTTAATTTGCTAAACGTGTTTTTTAGATAAACCATTTACTAGGCTTATCGTATAATACACTAAATATAAATATAGACCATATATATATATATGAAAATATGACTAACAAATCGAAACGAATTTCAAGCAAGCCTAAAATACCGTTTGATAAACAATTTGTTTTACTATAAAAAATATATATATATATCTGATACGACATACAATATTACAATACATGAATAATATACAAATATGTGATGGTGTTTATGGAGAAACTTTGTAATTGTTGTCATATAATATACACGCGCATAGTTTATAGCCAATAAATGGTATTACACACACACACACACACACACGTACACGTACACACAGCTGCAAGTATGCAATAATTAACTAATATAAATACATACGCATATTCACACATAAACTTAAAGCATAAACAAAGCCACTTGCAATTGTACTATGAAATATGCCTAAATATTAAACAATTATATAATTAATACGACAAAAACAAAACAAACTTAACTTAACAAAAATCGAGTGAAGCAGCGCCAAAGGCTTCGTTTTCAAAGTGTTACAAATAAAACTACAAAATTACAAAAAAAAAAGAGAACAGGTCTTTGATTAAGGAACAGACAGAATGAATCTCAAATAAAATTGAAAGTTTATATAGAGTTATAGGCAGAATTCAGTTTGCTGCTCTAACTTTATCTAGCCCCAGTTGAGCTCAATTCTTGCTTTCTTCTGCCTTTCACCAATCAATTTTAAGATTTGTTTACATTCTTATCATTGAAATTTAATTCGGCCACATGGAACATGATATAAAGAAACATAACTAAGACATGAAAACATTGCTCGGACTCAGGCATCGTTAATGACAGGCAATTCGAGCTGTCCTTCCGATTTGTTAATTGTTGGCTGGCTGACACTGCTGCGAGAGCCCAGTATGGTGTCCAATATGATATTCTTGGAGTTCAGCATTGTCTCCTCGAAGAACTTGGCATCGGCACGTTTCTCCTCAGTTATATACTCTAGCTTTTCGGTGAGCATGGTGATCTTCTCATTGGCCAGCTCCAATCTGTGCGGGAATAGGAATTGTATAACAATTTCAATTGTCGCATGCCACTTACTGATTCTTCATATCTTCCAACTTGGACTCGTCGCCCACCGAGTTGAACGAGGTAACCGATGGGCACTGTGACTGATTGTCAAAACTAAAGGAACTGATCGACCCGGTCAATGGAGTGCGTCCGAGTGCATTAGCATATTCAGTTATACGTTGAGTGCGCTTCTTGCGATCCGACTGAATATCGAGCTCTTTCTCGAGTTCACGTATTTTGGCGTCCATGCGAGAGATGCGTGTCTTCTGCTTGGCAATCAGATCGGTAGATGAGTCATTCTTCAGGCGCTCTGCTGCTAGTCGCTCGTCTAAAGTTTTATTCAGCAACATCATTTGATTCTTCTCCACCTCCAATGCATCCAGTATGCCCACAAATTCTTCCTGCAGTGAGTTTCAAGCATTTACACTCTCTTGGTATAAATTTTAGTTTCTGACTCACCTTGCGAAACTCGCGACAGGAGAAGAGAAATCCTCCAGTGACAGCGCGCAAATCTGTCTCCAGTTTCTTAATCATCTCCTGGAGATTTTGTATAGTGCAATCTTTCTGCTTCAGCTGGGTTTCCAGCTCCAGGTTCATGCCGCTCAGCTCCTCCTTCTGGCGCTTGGCAGTGTCGCGTTCCTCGCTGATGCGTATGACATCATTTCGCATCTCCTCCAAACGGCTTTCATATTGATTTCGCTGACGATTCAATTTATCATTCATCGTGTTGGAATTGACGCCATTGCAATCAGACAGCTCCTCCAGTTCGCTGGAGCGCATCTTGTACTTGAGCATGTCCTCGTTGAGAGTCTTGTTGCGCACCTTGAGTGCCAGATTGCGACTGCGCTGCTCGTCCAGCTGTGCCTGCAGTGCCGCGATTTCCTTCTCCATGGTTTCAACCTTGGCCCGGTGCAAGATCTCGCTTTTGCGCACGCCCGGCGTAAAACGATCAAATGTGGCTCCGCCAGTATCGCCGGCGCCCAGGCTAACACTGGAGCTGTGTCTACCCGGCGAATGGAGAGCCTTACCACCGCGTGGAGTTAGCTTCAAGCTGTGGGTGCTACCCAGTTCCAAGTCCGATCCAAGTGGCAATGGCATAAAGTCAGCACGATCGCATGCACCATTCTCATAGGTATCCAGGCGCGCCTTTAGCTCCTGGAGCTTCTGTTGCAGTGCTAGAATTTGTTGAGCACGTCCACGCCAGTTGGCTTGATTCAGATTATTGGACAAGATGTTGACGTTGACTGTCTCCCCAATCTCGTGCTGCAGGCACTTGTGGGCCAGCTTCAGCTGGTTCTGCAGCTCAGTATTCTTGTTGCGTGTCTCGAAGAGCTTCTGCTGCATGCTGGTAATCTTTGCCTGAAGCTCTTCTGTGGCATTGCTCTTCTTTAATAGCTCTCCGTTCTGCTGCAACTTCTCTTCGTTAGACTTTAGCTCTCTTTCCAATTTCTCAATTTGGATATCTTTCTTGTTCATGCGATTCTTAAACTGCTCCAACTCAGCGCGCATTTGACGATTCTTTTTGCTTAGCTCCAATATCTTGGTGCCGGCAATAGAGGAATTGCAGCGCAGCTCATCTATGGGCACTGAGTTGAGCACTTCATTTAGTGAGTCCACTGAGCGCTTGAGTGCACAAATCTCTTGGTTCTTGTCTGTGATAGTCTTGGCCAGCGTTTGGTTCTCTTGCTCGAACTCCATGAGCTTCTTGCGCAGCTTTTTTCCCTCTGATTTAAGAGACTTTGGACGGACAGCTGCGGTACCTACGACGACATGGCAATCAACTTTATCATTCTTGCGTCGAGGGGGCTTGCGTGCTCCAACAAACCCAACGTCCTCTTTAGCGTGCTTTGCCTCTTTGGAAAATTCTTTTAACTCTTGATATGCGCCGTTATCTGGCGAACAATCCATTACATCAAGCTATCAACAAAAATATAATTCAGTGGAGATGATAAATTTCGTTTGCAAGCTCGCAAAAGTGTTTGTGTGTGTGTTATTTTAATTTCACAATTTAGTACGGTATATAATACCGGTTCAATAATATTTTTGTTAATTATGTTTGACCACATAACATTTAAGGAAAAGCATTGTTACTACAAATCCATGATTTCAAAAGCCGTTAAGCTGTCAGAACGATAACACATTTAACTTAACAGAAAACTAACAGCATAACATAACTAGCGCTCATCGATAGCTCAACAATAAACAGCTGTCTCTTATCGAATAACCAAACCAGTGCTGGGAAATGCGTAGCGGCCGCAAAGAATTGTGTTTTGCTGGCAACAAGATGGACGGATTTATGATGGTAATTGTGAATTTATTTGTTTACTATGAGTTGAAATGAAATATGACACTCCTTTGCTATGTAGGATATTATTAAGGGCATGTGCATTATGGATAATGATGGCAACCGGATACTGGCTAAGTACTATGACAAAAACATTCTGTCCACGTTGAAGGAGCAGAAGGCGTTTGAGAAAAATTTGTTTAACAAGACGCACCGCTCCAACACTGAAATCATCATGCTCGACGGTCTGACGTGTGTTTACAAGAGCAACGTGGACTTGTTTTTCTACGTGATGGGCAATGCGTACGAAAATGAGCTGATATTGCTGTCTGTGCTCAACTGTCTGTACGACTCCATAAGCCTTATCCTCAAAAAGAACGTTGAGAAGCGGCTGGTGCTGGATAACCTGGAGATCATTATGTTGGCGTTCGATGAGATTTGCGATGGCGGGTAAGTAGTTGAACAATTGAATAATCGATGTGATTTATATATGATTTGTTTTTACAGCATAATTCTGGATGCGGATCCATCGTCTGTGGTGAAACGTGTCGATCTACGCAACGAGGATATTCCAATTGCCGAACAGACCGTGGCTCAGGTAACTAACACAATAAATGGTCTATTTTGGTAGCACTAGCACAAACAGTTTCCTAATCCAACTTTATGAACAATATCTAGGCATATCATATGCTCGCTCTTTCAAGTTAAACTAGATGTATTTGAACCTATGCAGCACTTATGTATATTAATTTATGTTATTTTATTTATAAACCTGTCTTTGACGCAAAGAGTTTACTCTATTAGTTGTATTAATTTCGTTTGATCACAATAAATGTGTAGTATTGGCTCATTGACAGCATTATGCATTTTGTTTCTCTTATCATTTCTCAAGAAGTTCATTGGTTAATTGTTTTCTGATGTTTCTCTATTTCAGGTGTTGCAATCGGCGCGCGAACAATTGAAATGGTCCATACTGAAATGAGGTCAGGTCGCTCGCAAACGTAACCAGATTCAGTAATACTGTCAATACATTCGATTTATATCTATTAAATTTCGCCTAGAGTGTAATATACATATACATATAACATATATATTTAACTAGAGACGATGTCGTTTGTTCTATATAATGTTTGCTGTATGCCAATGTACAATATTTAATACAAGCTCTTCAAAAGACTATGAGTAAGCTGTAAAATGGTAATTAACAATAAAGTTTTCTAACTGTATGAGAAGTCAGATACCCTGTACTTACAATGTCTATTGCACAGCAACAATAAGCTCCTGTTAAATATATATACTTGAAGTACTGGCAGTAAAGTGTGTAGTAGGAAAGGCGTAAGCACTTGATCAAACTTAATGTTGTTAATTATAGTCCGATTAGGCTATTTGTATAATCTCAACATCTTTATAATGCGCTCCATAAACTGAGCTCTTCTAATTTTAGACGACGCAGAAAATGTTTGCCTGGTAAATGGCGCCTTACCACTTACACATGGAGGATGTTTTTAATAAAATTAAATAAATGGATTGTAGGAATGGTCAGTAAAATAGGTTTAAGTTTGCCAATCACTTTATTGGCAGGGATTTGTCTTGAAACTAGTATATACCTGTTTGTGTTTTACGATTGCGAAAGGCACTTTAGACTTATAAAACGGTTCTTTTTGGACTGGATTAGTTCTATATACCTAAAGCCCTATATGGCGTAGCAGGGTTACCGTCAGCTGTCTTAGGCAATAAGGAGAAGATTTACCTCATTGAGCTGATGATTCAAATGCTGTTGATATAATTGCTATCATTCAATGCCAGCTCCATCCATCATCTACCGCACACACATGTACCAGGTACGTGTTAGTAGACTCTTTAATCAAATGCTTGTCAACATTGCGAAAATTCCGATTTGCCCCCCACTCCAAACAGCGGAGTTCCCATCGCTGGGGCCGATAGATAATCAACGCCTTGTTTTGTCGCCTGTTTGTCAAATTAGACAGAAACAGGAGCGAGAGGCAAAATGGAGCCTTATCAAATACATGCGGCTGCAGCCTGATACGGATGTATTATATAGAATGCTCGCATACACACGCACACACACCCACCTGAAACATTCATTCCCTTTTGACAGCTGTCACTAATTATGGATTGCTTAGATCACGTTTCACATTTGCCCCTATACAATATTTAGAACCGACGTAACCTGCTGATTACGTGAGTATTCTCAGCTTGTTTTAGTTTTTCATAGCTGCAACAAGGGGCTCGCCAAATAGTATAACAATAAAATGATCGTCTTATATAAACACTTTAAATAGTTGCCTAATCGTATAAATGAATAATTATACTAGGTTAGGTTTGGTTTAGATTTTACTCTAAACCGTAGTCCTAATGAATTACATGAAGATTTGGTATGAGGCCGAAATATAATGTATGAGAAGAAGAGAAATGAGTAAAATGTGGAGAAGAAAGCCTTGATCCTTATCTTCTCCATCACATATTCTTATAGATAGGAACAGAAGGAATAATATATGATAACGGTGAAAGGAGTAGATAGAGAGAACAAAGAAGCAATGCGAGTTGAAAGAATATGCATAGACAACAAATTTACATAGTTAGTATTGAAAGAATAAATAATTATAATAAATTCAATGTACGACCCCTTAGATAAACATTGCTGCCTTGCCAATTGAGTGAAGAAATTACTGATTATGATAATTCTCTTGTTTTTGCGTATACACCGAAAATTGTTGACTTTTCAAGAGTTCTTGGAGGACGGAATGCATTGAAAGCTTTATCAAATAGCGATTACCGATTAGCGCCATGTTCGCCTCTCTCAGCTCTTTTTGTTGTTGTTGTTGTTTTCTTTTTTGCCAAGATCCAAATCGGTAAAATTTATGGCCACGCCTCAAATCTGATTTATATAACATAAACTCGTGGTTATACAGCTTAGGATCCGGTTATATTGTTCATTAGCCATTTGAATAGCTGAGGAACTGGTGTTTGGAGCTTCACGTAGTCAGATCGTTATTTTTTTTCGCGAGTTTCTAGAGAATCCTCGAGCAGATCTACCAATACAGATTATCACGTGAAGGAGCCAATTGATACTGGGAAATGAATGGCGACTTGTTTTTCGGGTTTGTATTGTTATTGATAATTGAACTTCAGACCAAATAGTTGGCATTCCAAGCATTACTTGGTAATTATCTAGTATTGACTAAGCTTGTTGTTAATTAATCAAATTATTGTGAAATTTGAGTCAACGATAAGCACTAGGAGGTAAAAGTTTCGTGTCAATTTACTGGTGTTCTACAGTTATTTAGGGTACTTATGAGTTTATCATGAAAATCGTAACATAAGCATGTATCAGTGATATCATGATAGAAAAATATATTTATGATGCCAATTTTCTATCTAAATCCGGTTCGACCCCACAACTATATCATGCTGGATAAACTGTCCAATCTTCAGTTCTATAAAGTTCTTTATCATTCGAGATATAAGAAGTCTTCAAATTCGCTTATCTGATAGGGTATTTAATCTTCGGAGCATGTTTTTGTTCTGGCTTTTATTTCTTAGTCACCTGAGAAGGTATATGAGTGAAAATCGTATCCATGACTGGGCACGTTTGGGTATCGTGCGAAACTCATAAAGATTATATGATTTGAAGGAAAATTTTTTGCAAATAGATAATAATTGCTGAATTTGCCTAGCCCCAAATATTCAACAGATTTCAGTTCCAGACAAGCAAACAAATAAAATCATATAACAATTACGATATTGATAGCAAACCCAATCACAGTGAGCATTCACTGGGCAATTAAAGAGCTAAGCGTCTGACCTTGCCCCGATGACTTGGATACCCCCTTCAGCACCTAAAAGCCACTCGAGATCGGAGTTAAGCAACCACTTGAATTGGGTTCAACGAATTGTTGTCTGCAAAACAGAACAACACAATGATCAGTGTGAGTACATTTTTGGGTGGCATTGAGTCTGCCATTGACACTCATCATTCAGCAGTCGGCAGACATTGTGTTCGCCCCTGAACCAAGAGCAGTTGGTTACACATACGCATCGTTGGCTGGCAACAGGCTGCTGTCAGTGATGGCCGTAAATCATCCCAGCTTATGCTGGTTAGGGATGGCAGAGCCTGTATAGCCTGCCGATTAGTTAGTTACACAGCAACAATCGACAAACAATAATCGAGTGACATGCACGATATCATGAGCTGGTAACAGCTTTTTGGGATGGTATTTTAATTACATGTACTTTCAAGTGTTTCGATATTGTTGTTTTTGCTGTTGCTGTGTACCCACAAATATAAAGCTGCCAGCGAACCATTTAATCATATATAGTGCAAATGTAAACACTAGACAATAAGTATCAGACAACAACAATTCATCAATTTGCCAGCACCACATTTCCATGGGTAATTCGTGTAATCCATCGCTTCGAGTGCATCTGCATATAACTCACGTCCACCAGGTAGAATTCCATTGGCAAGTGGCCAAACAATGTGAGAGGCAAGTGGGCCAGGGCTTAATCAAACACTATCCTGGCGAATGTCAAAACTAACACCTGAACCAATGTGTTCAGGTTCGTGTCAGGGCACTAGAATCAAAACAGAAAGAGGATTAAATGTTGTTATTGTTTTTGTTATTGGGCCACAAATGGCAGGCGTGATTATGGCTGGCTAAACTCTCGTGATCTGCTTCCGCTCTCCCTCTTTCTATATGTATATCTCTCTCTTACTCCCTATCGATAAGGCCGCTTGGCTCTCGCCCTCCCAGATAGTGGCCACTATATATGTACATATGTGCACAAATTGCCTGGCTATCTTATCGCAGCTATTGTACATTCTCACTTCGTACAAGCAATTAACAAACGATTGCAGCTCGTCCGCACGGCACAGGGTTCGTCGGGCTAGGTATTTAATAAAAAAGACCATTCGCTCGGAGTTCCAGTACTGTGACACCAGAAAAGAACGTTAGACGTGTCGTGCGGAGCTCTTCAACTGAAAGTGAAATAAAAACTCTAGCTAAATGGACAGCCATATGAAGATCATCCGTCGAGTGCTATCAAAACAAAGACCAACTCTGGCATAAACATAAACTGTCAACAATCTAAAGAATTCAAAGTATTCAAGTGAATCGTGTGCAATAAGAAAAGAGAAGGAGAAACAGTATAAACAAATAAAATTACAACAAGCAATAAAAGCTAAAGAAACTTAAGCAATCAAGATTGAAGAAACATTGATCAACATGAAACTGAGGTGAGAAAACGTGCCATTTTGATCAAGGTTTGATAAGCTACGATTACTTTTACTAGGAAATCCATTCAAAGTAAATTTTGAATTGCAGTAGACAATTATAAGCTCATACAAAATTGTATCAGCGTGATATGTCAAAAAAGCTATCAGCCCTATCAGTGGAATGGAATTTATCCCCTTCCCGCCTACATTTCACCTACATACTACATAAGTAGTTCATATCATTAAAGGTCTTTTTGTTGCTAATTACATTACATTTTTTTTTCTAAAAGATGATGCAACTGTTTAGCGATTTTGCCTACAGAATTATGTTATTTTTAGATATTACCCGTGTAAAACATACATATTATATATTTATCATACTTGCCATTCACATAAAGTATTTTTGAAGCAATTTGAAAATGAAACTTAAAATTGTATTTTAGCAAACTATTTATCGTTTCTCTATCTGACTTGTTAGAAAGCTAATATTTTTAAGTAAAGCTCTCCAAATATCTGACTTTTTAGTCAAGCTAAAAGTATTTACATATATTTCTAATGTCTCCAACTGCCTGTCTATCAAATAAACTAATTCGCTTTATAATCGACGACCTTTAGTAATATAAATGTTTGTAATATCTATATTGGCACATGAAAATAATTAAGTCAAATGTACAGTTTCTTAATTTTTATAGCTTTTTAGATTAGCACGGGACTTGGTTAGTTGGGTTAATAAGGAACCAATCGCGGTCGCTGATAGTCAAATGGTTGAGCATAATAGCTCTGTTGCTAGGCTTAAATGTTGTAATAGAGTTCAACGGACAGTATTCAAGATTATAGTCATAAATGTAAGGCTAGCTAAAGCAAAAAGTCATCAATTTCCTGGCTATAAAGATAAATAATAACATAGAAAAGAATTCTAATTCATTCGCTGGGCTGACTCACCATTCGGTATATTAGGCAGAGTGCGTAGATGAATGGGGGATAGGTTATGGTTCCGTTTAAATAGTAAACATAGGTGACAGTTAAACAGACAGACTTTCAGTGAATAAGACATGCCCCAAAGGCTAGCTTCATCATTATCATTATTAATATTATGTGGAGCACAAGGCGAGAGAGCTGAGCGCCGGCAGTAAAGTTGATACCAGTTGCCTGATAAGTTATTGTGCTATCTCGAGTATTGTTGGGGCGCCCGACACTTGATAACAGCCTACTAGAGGGCGTGGCCACTGGTACGGTGCAGTTGGCCAGCCATTGGCGAGTCCCATAACTTTTTATAATTTTGCTTTTATTTTGTCAATTGCCAATTGGCGTTATAAATTCTGCAAATGAACTCTCTGCGGCGCCCCTGTTCGCCTGGCACTTGATTCATTTGTTTTGTGAATGATTAGTCAATTGACCAGCAAATTGTTCAAAGCAAAGTCCATAATATTTATGACAGTCCTTAGCCCAGACTCCTCCTACAATATGCAACAATTAGGGGCTGTGTCTCGGCTAAGTGGTTGGTGTCGTAGATAAAAGAGACACGACACGTGCCTTCTCGGCCCGATCTGGGTTCGATCAGCGCGCCAATTAGCAGCGCAAATAGTTGCAGCTAATTAATGTTTGTACTCCCTGAAATTGCCAATTGGTGTAGCATCTAGAAACAAGCAGACCGAGACAACGCGCCAGCCAGACAAGCTTTCCCTCTTTTTTTCTGACTGTATAGCACAATCGGTGCTCTGTGCTCGGTTTTATCTATTGCGTATTCTGTATCTATAGGGAGTGGGTCGATGTGCGAGTGTGTGTGTGTGTGCTTTTAATTAAACATACATCAGAGCTAAATAAATGTGTGCTCTTTAATTTAGAAAAAGCGTATCGAGATTGCAAACATTCGCCCACTTCTATAAATAGCTAATTAGACCTTTGCGGTTATTTTCTTTGGAAGTCATCTATGTAAGTAAATATTTCATTTTCCATTTTCTGTTTGCATTGCAGACTTTTGCGCTGTTTGCGCAACCCAAAGCAATCAACGCGGCAGAAAGAGGAATTGCATCATCATATGATCACTGACATGTCCTCCAACTTCAAGGATACGACGGTTAAGATCCTGCTGCTAGGCACCGCCGAGTCAGGCAAGACAACGATCATTAAGCAGATGCGTATACTGCATATCAACGGATTCACAGACGAGTAAGTGAAGCCTAACTTTGACCCAGTCGAGTGAACGGTCGTTATAAAGTCTTCATCCTCACTTTAGTGAACGTCGCGAAAAGATACCCGAGATCTATCAGAACATCCATGACTCAATAAAGCAGCTGGTGCTGCAGATGGAGCTGCTGGGCTTGCGTTTTGGCAGTGTCACAAGCGAACGCAGTGCTCACTATATCCTGTCCCTACCAGCCGAGGCGCCGGAGTACTTTACAGAGGTGAGTTATAACCATAGACGTATGTGTGAGTGTGACAGCAGTTTAATAATCCCACCTAAAGCTAACGGCTCTGCCAGTATCTTATCCCACGCAACACACTTCAAACGCTGTCGCAGTTAGAATTTCGTTAGTTCTTGAGCCGCACAATCAACGAAAAGTGATTTTCCATACACTCGAAACTTGCGTCAAAGCGCCACGTTTTGACCACCAACAAAACAACACAAAACACTAATACTTGCTCCTTCAACAGGGGAGTTATCTCTTATTTCTATTGCGGTATTATTTTCATTCCCATTTCCATGTACATACATATGTATGTATGTACATATGTGCATACATATGTGTCAATTGATCGAAGAGCAATTCGTTGTGCGATCGGCAGTTGTTATCAGACAGTGTGATTTGATTGATTGCAATGTCATTAACTAAATGAGTTGCTTAAAAACTTTCCTACAAGTGTTTTTTTGTTTGTCTTTTTTTTCCATTAAACACTTCCTGGGAACGAAAGACCTGCAGTTGGTGGGAAAGTGTAGAAAGAGTTAGTCACATTTTTGGCAGCCGGTCAATCAATTTATATAGCCAGTGCCACCAGAGGCGAGCAATCGATAAACATTGATCGATAAGATAAATGCCAGTCAGTATATTCAACAATTTGTTGAAGTTGGTTTTTGGTTTTTCTCCCCTTGTCCAAAAGCAAATGAATCACAATCGCAACATTGAAACTGATTTTGGATTATCTTATACATTTATTGCAGGAGTACTGTGACCATGTTGTGACACTCTGGAATGATGTGGGCATACGCGCCTGCTATGATCGCTCGAATGAATTCCCTCTGCTTGATAGTGCCAAATAGTAAGTTCTTTTAGCCAATGCCCAAGCAGAACTCTGTGTTAATAACTGCTTTTTCGCATCCTCTACAGTTTCCTTGATAACTTTGCGAGAATATCTGAGGAAGAGTACATTCCCAGCACTGAGGACATTTTGCATAGCAGAAAGGTAACCACTGGCATCTCGAAAATCACCTTCCGTGTGCCCATACCCAAGAGCCTGGGCGGCGGAGAGCAGGAGTTTCGCATGTATGATGTGGGCGGCCAGCGCGATGAGCGGAACAAGTGGATACAAGTATTTGAAGGCATTCAGGCGGTGCTGTTTCTCATTTCCTGCAGTGAATTCGATCAGAATCTGCGGGAAGATCCCAAACAGAATCGGCTGCAGGAGGCTCTCAATTTGTTCCGTGCCGTTTGGCAGAATCGCTTCCTCGCCTCCGCCGGCCTCATTGTCTTCCTCAACAAGTATGATATTATGGAGCGGAAAATACGTGCCGGCAAGCATATAGTGGATTATTTTCCGGAATTCGAGGAGTTCAGTAAACGGCCACAACAGCAACAAAGCTGCTTCGATGAGTGCGACTGGACGAAAATGTTCATCAAACAAAAGATGATTGACATCACTCATGAGAAGTTCAAGCGCAACTCTCGCAACCAATGCGACGTCAGTTACTCAGAGAGAGAGTGCTATTACCATTTCACTGTTGCAACAGATACGCGATGCATTCGTGATGTGTTCAGCGATGTGCAACAAATGATTTTATCTGAAAACATAAATATGGCCGGCTCTTCACTCTTCTAATGAGCAAATAATTCTCAGTAAAGAGTATCCTTTACCAACTGTGATTTTCTATGCTATAATTTATATTTTAAGCACCATATTCATATATAAATGTAAAATTACAGATTACACTATTAGCAGCTTTAATCTACACATATATTTATAATTTATTTATAAGAAAATACAGAAAATACCAACCACTCAGACAAAAAAACAAACAAGTTTTTCTTTATCCCATTTAAATAACAGTGCTGTATAAGAGCACAAAAAGCTCGATTGCGAGCTTTGCAGCATTAAATGTGGACACGAGCTTCTCGATAAATTCGATAGCCAAATCACGACCTTTTGAGTTTATTTTGCTCGGTGCTAAGCGCCAATTTTAATTTTTTGTTTATAAATGAATTAATTGACTACTTCTATTTCTCATTGAAAAAAAAAAGAAAATGAATTATTTCTTTATTGCTTTATACTTAAACAAATATATAGGATTTTAAAAGTATTAAACATTGATTTAACAGCCATTAGGCCAACTCTGTTAAGCAGACGAGTATTTTTAAGCCTGGCTTATTGTACCCTAGGTTGGCGATTTTTTCGCTTTTGTTTGATTCTGCTTCGAACTTTTGTCAGCTGCAGACGTTTCCAAAGTGGTTTTACGAGATTTATTTTGTTTTGTTTTGTGGTTTTTGCCGAAATTCAATCTCGTGCGTTAACGGAAAATCAACGTCTGTTGCCTGCTAAAAACTAAAATCAATTAGGTAAGCTTTTTAATTACACTGTTGTGAGTATACAAGAAATAAGACGGAAAATTAAAAGAAAAAAAAAGAAACAAAGAAACAAGAAAATTTGGAATTATCTTGTGCAATTACAACCGAGAGACCGTTGTTGAAACCCAACAATAACAATTAAACAATGCAGTGGCAAGTGCTAATGTCAACGGGTAAACCAAAACCCCAATTGTTTGCCAGTGTACATTCGCAATGACTACCTATGTTGTATGCCGCTTAATTAAACATGTTTTTTTGCGTTTTAAGTAAACATAAATGTAAATTGTAGCGATGTTTGCTGGCTTTTGTTGCTAAGTTGCTTAACGCCCACTGCTATTGCCAAAAAAAAAGACATAATAAATTACGTTCTTACTCTGTACATGCTCAAAAACTTATGCAAAAATGTTTTAGCCAAATTCGATGAGCACAACCTCTTTTTTATATATTTTTGGCAAGATCAACTTTGACTTCACGAATTCCATTTCTAGACATTTAGATAATGCTAGAAGCTAAGCTTAATTAGAAGTAGAAGAAGATGAAAAGAGAAGCCCTTTTTGGTAAGATAATTAAGGTATAGACCTAAAATCTTTGTACCGTTGTAATTATTGTTTACAAAAAAAGACGGTAAAGACTGTTGCCAATCAAACTTGTGGCATTTCGAAAAAGGTCTCCCTAACTCGAAAGAGCTTAGTTTTATGTCTTATTGAAGTTGTTGCGAATTCCTATTGTCATTGTTATTGTCTATCTTTCAAAGTTGGCTCGCTTACTTCAGTTGCTTCAGTTGCTGTAGTGCGCTGTAATGTGTTTATTAAAAACTATTATTGTTCACATTTGAGCGGCGGCATCTTTATGGCCATGTGGAGCAATTGGACGAAGTTTCTGTTGTAAACTCGTTATGAGCGCGAAAATATGTATGTGAATACAGGCAAAATATATATAAAAATATAAATGAATATATATAAAGTTATATATACACATATATATTAAAAAACGTGCCAACGATGAGTGCGCACATTACACAAGGCGCACAAGTGTGTGAAAAAAAGTAGAAAAAATGTTTATAAGCCGTTGAGTAGGTCGATCAGCTGCTTTGAAACCGGCCTTGAAGGTCGAAGCCTGTAGGAAAAAAATGGGTGAACAACTGAAACCAAACAAAAACTGTTAATGGCAAAAATGTGGTGAAAATCCGGTGGAGCTCCAACTAAAACTAGAGCAAAAACAATTAGTTGTCTTAGATACAGATAAACAGGCTATAAAACTAGTTAAACTTAAGAAAACGCATGATATTTCAATTACCAAAGTTCATCAATTGTCATTGAAATCGCGCTCTTAATTCCAGTAAATTAACAGACATATACCATTTTTACACTGCTTAGTATCTGAATTTAAGACACTAACTAGCCTATTTTTTTTTATATCATGTTAATTTCATTAGACATTGAAGGGCTCGTGGAATGAAGCTTGAGAGATCTACCTACTAGCTATGCTAAGTAAATAAATAATGTTGTGTAATACCAAACACATTTCGTATGGCCGCGAAACAAAAGGTTATGACAATAAAAGAGCCAACGCTTTTCGCTTTTCCTCTTTTCAAAATAAATAAAAACACAAAAACAAAATACAAAAAACAACTCGACCTCAACGCCCAGCTAATGCAATTGTCTTACATCGAACTTAAATTTCAATCAAGCAATAATATGCGGAGAGCTCAGCAAACATGTTTCCAAGCGGATGACGATTCGAGATTTGTTTTTCATTTTTCATTTGCTCCAAACTTTATGTGCATCAACAACATCATTAGCTGTAGCATCTAATAACAGAAGTAGCAGCAGCGGCAGCAGCAGCAGCAGCAGCAACAACAACAACAACAAGCAATAAACATAAGAGCAAAGCATTAATTTTCAAGGTTCGAGCTAGTGTTGTTGCTGTGGCTGCTGCTGTTGGAAATGGGCGCCATGAAAATGCAAATTTTTGCCATGAGCAATGAGTTTCGATGTCTTTCAATGAGCCTAATCATTAATATGTCTACAGCTCAGCAAATCAGTGAAATAAACAAAGTGAAAAAGGCATGAAAAGGCAAAAAAAAAAAACCGCTAAGCTAAAAAAACAGCTCGATTTAAGACAACTATCCAGCTAAGCAACTGACTCAGTGGCTCACCAACTGACCAACTGACTGAGATTACTCAATAGCAATAACAGCAGCAGCAGCAACAACAACAACAACAACATTTTGTGCCGCTACCTTTGATTGCTGTTGACTTGGACTTGGGCAGGCTAACAGCCTAGTCTGGCCAAAAGGTTTGCCTGTCTACATGCGCACTTTCGGTTTTCTAAAAAAAACTTGTTCGCTGCCATGCAGCAGCAGCAGCAACAGCAACACCAACAGCAACCGATCAAATTGCATTTCGGATTCGGCTTTGGACAGCTTCAGCCTCTGCTGCTGCTGCCGCTGGTGCTGCTGCTGCTGCTGCTGCTGCTCTCAGTGTTTCGCTGTGTGGCCATTATATAATCCAGTTAATTTCTTTAAACATTTTTTCAAGCCACTTTTTGTTGCTTTGCGTCATTCGTAGTTCAGAGCTCGCGCTGCTCAGTTGTGCCGTTACGCGACGCGCCAGTTATCGACTGGATATATAACTAAATAGCTATAGCTATAACTGGACTTTACATACATATAGATATATTTATACAGAAATATATAAAAGAGCAAAGGATACCAAGTCCTGCAGTGTAAGTGTGTGTGTCTCTGTGCGTATACATGTAAAAAATGAGCAATAAACAAAATATTGCAAAAAAAAAAAAAAAAAAAAATTACGAAATATCAAAGCAAAAGAAAAAGAAAAAATAGACATAATTGAATAGTAATATTTATGAAATTAGCAAACTGCAGTCGAAGCTTCGGTTTGATGTTTTCAGTTGCAGTACGATATTAGCCTGGCACCGCAGAGCCACGCAATAGCCAGCAGCTCAACCACAGCAACAACCACGACAAGCACAACCACTTGACAAGCCCCAAGCGCCTAATAAACATGTTGAAACCCCTTCCAGCAGAGAGCTGCATTGGTCATCGAGTGGCCCAATGTGGGGGAACTGTGATGGAGACCGTTGGTAGATGCTGAATATTTGTGGGTGTCATTGCCCAATGACGGCATTTTTTGAAATCTCATTTTCGACTGATGAAAACTCGAAAGAAAATGCAAATTTGTTCGATGTTATTTTTAGCTCGAAGTGCATCTTTTGGTCAGATTTAGTTAATGATTGCATAAATCCATAAAAAACCCACGCCAAACATGAATCAGTTAAATGTCACAGTATTTGCATGGGAGCCCACTGATTTGCATATGTATCATGACCAAATGAAGTCAACAAACGAAACGAAACTGACAAACGAAACAAACAAATAGGCAAATATAAGCTTTACAGGCGAATAATTAATTCAATTTTAAGCCGAAGGCGAAAAAGGTCAACAGAACAACTAAATTTGATATACTCTACTATATGAAAATGATTTTTTCCCATTATGAGAGTATGAGATAATAGTGGATGGATGAGTTAAAGATGGGGGCAGATGAGACTTGAGATGGAGCATAGGAAAGAGACAAGAAGATGACCGGTATATATTGCCAACGAAGAGAGTGTAGAGTATCTGAAATAAATGAGTATCTGATGTACCTGGTTATAGCTAAGGTTGGATATTATAATAGAAGAAAACGTAATACAAAGGGAGTTGAAGAAAAATAAGCATTTATAATACTATGATAAAACAATATAGTAAAAGAAAAAGAGGAATAACAAAAGATGATGACGATAAAGAAGAAGCTAATTAAAAAGAAATAGCAAACTTTATTTTATAAATCTATACTTAAATAAAAATAAAATAATATACATATGTAAGTATCTTGCAGGGGGACAAGTCTATATGAACTGTAGGTCACTCTAAATTTCCACCTAAAGCTAAGTGCTTTGCTGTTAAAGTATTAATATAAGGGATAGAGGAGGATAGGTAAAAGAAATGACTTGCACAAAAGTGTATAATCTATGAAAGTATTCAAAAATCAATAGTTGAGGCTGTATTATATTATGATTATAAAAATGTTTGAAGACAAGCTATAAAGCTTTGAATAGATAAATAAATAAATCTGCCATATGAGCATATATGTATGTATATGTATGTGCAAGAGTACACAAATTGTGGGGAAACAGGAGTGTAGAAAATCAGGTAAATCTACCTCCAGCTGAGACTTTAACTGTTACTGTGTGACTGTGACTGTGTTTGTCTTGCTTTCCATAGGCATACATATGTACAATTATCTGTGTGAATTTGCATGTGCACAAACAGTTAAAAGCAGGAAAACAACTTATGTAATGGTAAAAAAAAAAAACACAAATTAAGCTTAAGTCTGAAGCCAACAAACAGCTGCTGCAAAAAACAGTTGAACTCTTTCTTATGGCGGGGACAACGACTCGAGTTCAAAATGTTCCACATATATAAACAAAATATATACATATTTATTTATATATGTATATGTACATATTTACATCTATTTAGCTTGACCCGCTTTCAGGCAACAAAAGTTTTTGAACTTGAACCAATTCGGATTTTTATTTTTTTTTGGTTTTTTCTTTTTGCTCATCCGTTGTGCGCTTTTAAGATGATTTGAATTTATTGTCCGGCAAGAAAATAATTTACATATGTATGAAAAGCTACTTCAAGCAGCCGCTGAATCAGACTCAGTTTACGATTGTTTCTATTTCTCTGCAGATAGATAAAAATATATGTACACATATATATGTATATATATATATTTTATTATATATTTGGTTTTTAGGCATAATTAGCAAATATTTGCCAATTGAGCCTTGAGCCAAGACCTTGAACCAATTTTTCGCAGTTGTGAATAGTGTGTTTGATTGTCTTAAGTTAAAACAATGTTTAGAGTTGATTAGCTGATGGAGATCTGTGAGCAAAATAATGAAATTAGGGCTCGTATATTAACATCGTGATAAAACAATTGATCAAGACTTCAGACTTTGGTCAAGTTAATTAAATATATTAAAATGTTTGAGATTAAGATTAAGGGTTGGCTACTTTCTAAACCTATAACAACTATATAAATATTCAGCATATTAACACTAATTCGTTTCTCCTTTTTCGCTCTCTCTCTCTCTCTCTCTCTTCTTTCTACAGCTAAATAAGATTGCGTATACACCACAAAGTACAGCAGAAGCGAGTGCCCAGTCGCCATGAAGGAGACCAAGGTATTGGAGGAAGGCGACGCCTCGTTGCTATCCGAATCATTGCTGAAGATTGCCAAGCGGGAGCTGCGCGAGGACAAGTGCACGCGCGAGCAGAGCCTCGAGCAGCTGCGCAACTGGGTGCTAAAGAACGAGGATCTGCAGAATGTGCGCTGCGATGATACCTTCCTGTTGCGCTTTCTGCGCGCCAAAAAGTTCAGTGTGCCGATGGCGGAGCAGACGCTGCTCAAGTATCTGAACATTCGACGCACCTTTCCACACATGGCCACCAAGCTGGACTTTCTGGAGCCGCGTATGACCGACCTTATCGAACAGGGTTACATATTTGCAGCGCCAAAGCGGGACAAGCACGGCCGACGCGTTGTCATCATCAATGCCAAAGGTTTGAATCCAAAGTTTCACACAAGCTGCGATCAGGCAAAGGCGCATTTTCTGACCTACGAGTGCCTCATGGAGGATCAGGAGACGCAAATCACGGGCCTCAGTCATGTGGGCGACTTTGCGGGCGTGACTACGGCGCATGTCACCAACTGGAACCCCACAGAGTTTGCGCGCGTCTTCAAATGGGGCGAACAATCGCTGCCCATGCGCCACAAGGAGATTCATCTGATCAATGTGCCTTCCACACTTAAATGGCTTATTGACTTTGTGAAGAATCGCGTCAGCTCCAAGATGAAAAACCGCCTGAACATCTATGGCAGCGATAAGGAGCTGATGAAGAGCGTCGATGCCGAGTGCCTGCCCCAAGAGATGGGCGGCTCAATGCCGATGCGTGAGATGATCGAGCTGTGGAAACAGGAGCTGGCTAGCAAACGAGATCTCGTTCTGGCTCTGGATCAGAGCACCTTGCTCTCCGATCGTGGTATCCACCGACGTAGCAGCTACAATTCCGAAAAGTCCAGCTCGGGCACCAATTTCGTCTCACAGATCGAGTCCATCGAGGGTAGTTTTCGGAAACTGGAGTTCGATTAGGCACAGCCGGATACCCGATCCAATGGCCCTTTCGATATTCGATATATATATATATAGATAAGATTTAGTTGTAGGCATTATCCTTAATTTGTAATTTGGCACACGCAGCGCTTTGCTTTGTTGTTGGCTCATCTTCCCGGCTGGCAGCTACTGTTCCGCTGGGCTGGGAGCGGGCACTCGCTTTCGCTTTTCGGTGGCACCCCGCTTTAATAATCAATCCTGCGCTTCTTTTGTATACTATTTTTTTGTGTGGAGTACAATAATAAAAGAGAACAAAACGAGAGGAACGACTGGCCAGCGTCATTTACTTCACTTCCAGCTGGCCGGCATAGAACGGCCAGTGCTGTAGCTGGCGATGCAGTGCGTCTGCATCCCTCGCACTGCGACTCACATTGCGCAGCGCGTACAGCTGATAGCCGGGCTGCAGCTTCAGGCGCCTCTGCGACTCCCAGAGCAGCGCCTGAGCCATCTGCAGCTGGCACAAGCTAGGCAGCCACTGGCTGAACTCCCCAACAAAGGCCAGCACGAGGGAGCTCGACTGCGGCAGCTCGGCAAAGCTGCTCACATACTGCCAGCCCCGCGCCTCGTAGGTCTCGCAGTCGCCAGCCAAGAGGAAATTAAACGGCAGCTCACCGATGTGTGCACGCTGTAAACGAAAGTTATTCAATGAGCGTCAACAATAAATAAATGACTTGCACCTGTGACTCACCTGCAGACCATGCAGCAGACTCGCACAGTTCTCGCTGCACTCCTCGCTCGCCGTGTGCGTAATGAAAACATTGACAACTTTGTTGGCCTCCAGCTGGGCGATATCATGCAAATGTGCGCCACTCCAAATATCATGTCTGATCAGATTCAATTTGTAGCCATTATACGGCCGAGCGAGTGCTGTAAGTATATAAATAAATTATATATTAGTATTATATTACATTATTTTTATTAAATTTAATCCTCAAACTGTAAACTTTCTGCGGTTACACCCGAAAAGAAAAGCTGAAATAATAAGTATAATATTGGAATCCTTGATAGTCAAATGCACAAGTGATTCAGATTCAACCAAGAATTATATTTATTTGCAGCCTTATATTGAATTATTTTAGATCATTGTTTTTTTTTTTTTAATAATAAATAAATTAAGCAACAAAGTGAATTTAATTCAATTAACAGAGGTTTCCTACAGCACATTTAAGTTTGTCACATCACTTACTTTGTTGCCAGAGCAAATAGGTGGCCATCACCAGTCCGCTGATGAACATCAAGAGCAGTCCGATGGTGCGCCAATTGATGCACTCCTTTGTGTATATCGCTGGAGACAAAAGAACTGTGGCAGAAGTGGACGATGTTTCGGATATGTAGGAGCTGCCGCCGGGCAGTAGAGGAGTTCGCTCGGTGGGTTCCATGTAAATTTGAGTAGGCTGGTAATTGTCACATGAGCCTGTGTATTTGGATGATGTGTAGCTCGGATGTAGGCCACCGCCAACGGGCGCATGCACTATGATTATGCGAAATGTTAAGCAAACAACAAATAATTACGATAAAAACAACAACCCGAAATGATAAGCAATGTGACACTATTTGTTCGCTTAAGCTGCGCATTTAGTTGCTGAAGAGCTGACTCAGGCAGCGCAACCGAGAGTAATCCACAAAAGTATTTTGTACATAAGAGACAGCTTTCCAGGGAGTCTCTTCAGTTGTGGTCATCACCTACCCACATTCTGGTTGACTTCCATTGGTCTTCCAGTAGTCCAGCGCAGAGGCAGCCCTAGCTTGTTCCGTTCTCACTGGAATTTGCTGGATGATCGTTTTTAATCGGGATTGCACAAAGAAGAAACTGCGACGGCTTCAGCAAGCTGACTGAGCTGCAGACTGAAGCCTCAGCACGCATGACGTTTCATTACAGCTGTTCTACAGCACACACACATACATATATACAGAAGTGTCCATGTACACTCGCCCTCGGTATACATTAATGGAAATATATATGTGTGTGTGAGTATTGACATAAAGGGACCCTGTATTTCTGTGCATACATATGTAGTAGTTAGATTACACATACTGGCGGCAATTGCTTCCATTATGAACAGTAAATATATGTATGTATGCAAAAATATATATACATATTTGATTTCTGTTTAAATAACATGTTCCGCTTTGAGTTTATTTAGTTTCTTGCACTGCTTTTAATTTTTGTTTTCTATACTAATAACAATCACTATTTTTATTTATACACACACACAAAGTAATTTTGCTTAATTATTTGTACAGTGCTTCACTTGAACAATCATTTAACTTAAGACTTTTGGGGCATTAAATACTAGAACATAAATATGTCATTCATTTATAATGCAATCGCGAGTGAATAGCTGCCAAAAATATGCACAACTATAGAGAAACATTCATATTGACATTTCGGTCTCGAACCACTTTAAAAATTTAACTAGGAAAAACGAAAAATATCGATATTCTAAAAGAAATGCATACGCCACAGCGTTCAACTAACTTATAAAACCAAATACTTGGGGTCAAGCTCAAGATTACGTGCCGCTTCGTTGCCGCCTGCATTGGCAGTGGCTGACTTATCCCATTCAGAGTGCTTATCGTTTACTTATATGACCGCCATATCTGCCAAGCACACAAAGCCGCCGATAAGAAGGTAATGCCACGATGCAAGTATTTGGATTGAGTATTAGGCGCATAGCCCAGGATCACAGGCGAGGATACATCTGTTAACGGCAGCTTGTTTAATGCGACCTCGTTGTTTTCTTCCACCTAAAAGAATACATATTAATATTCATTTGATCAACTAAAGTCAAGTTTACATTACCTGATATTGACAGCAAGGATCATAGTTCCAGGATACAGTATATAATCCGGTACAGAAGAGCGACATTGCACAAATGGGAGCCGCAATCACTGGACGGTCATACCACAACAAGCTAGATAATAAGGAAACAACGCCAGTTGCCACTGCAGTCTTATGGAGACAATTGCCTACCCATATCCAGCGACCTAGGTATACCAAATAGTTAATAAATTGAAAAAGTCTTGGTTAAATCTATTTTTAATTTACCCGTCTCATCGCCTAACCGCGGCGGCTCGATGATTATAAAGTCTACTTTGGCTTCAAGTGCCTTTTCCAGCTCTGCTTCAAAACGCTCGTGAGCATTTGAACTGTCGTAGACTTCTCGAATGACATGAAATGTTGGCTGCTTGCCTGTACTGTAATAAAGAGTTGATATATTTAAAATATATATTTCATTTAAGACTCTCACTTAACAACACATGAATTTAAATTCAAATGTTTGAAATCTAAACGGAATTCGATTGTTCTATTGGTATTAATTTTACGCCTGAATGCGGTCACACTTATATGCAGATGTGCATGCATGTGTGTGCAATACAATTACATACTTATACACAATAGGAGACCGCGTCGCAAATTGCATAACTTAGTGAAGATTGCACCATATTTTGAAAGTGGCTCCTTGCTGCTTTTACCTGTTTCTGTACATGTCGCGCATATTTACCTATCAATGCTCTTGCCAAGCATTTTGGTGCATTTGTTTTGAAGACTATAACTGCGCGTTGTTTTTATGGACTAAGCTATACGATAATATATACCATCGGCTAAATCGAAGCACACATAATATATCGACGCCCCGCCGCTAAATATCGACAATAATCTAAACTATATGGCAACGTTAAAATGGATATGTTTTCCTAATAATGTTTGATTGGTAAATAAATTAATTATACAATTATTCAAGTAATACTAATTTTACTTTCTTTTATTGTCCAACCCCTAACCCACACAATTGTGTAATGGTCGACATTGCAATTCTTTGTACAATAAATAATTTGACACGTATAAACTAAGTTGAAGCTCCTCGTGCGAACGAACTAGTTCATAAGTTCAGTTCCTGATTGCTCAACTTCAACATAAGAAAAACAATTCAATAAAACAGAGAAACAACATGGACAAGCAACGATTGCCGATGCCGGAGATAATAAATGATGATAAGCACCGGCATAAACAGGTGAGAAGCACTCCGGCTACAACATGCAACTAAAGTTGCATTCAGTTTTTGTCACGCCCTTCAACTAAAAATGTCTTTGTTTGTGGCAGTTCAATGGACATTTTGACAGCAACCGATTTCGACCGCCCAAAGTGAAAACTCGCTATATTGCAGTTGAGAATAACAATTTGAATCGCAGTCAGTCATTCGGATCCTGCAGTGCAAACAACTCTCAAATAGCGCACGCGATTTCCTTTCGTGGCGGCTCAGAGTGCTCGGATGCCGGTATATTACCAACATCGCCAAGTGCTGCTGCGGCTAGTTCGTCTATGTCCACGATGTCCTGCAATATGAGCCACTTCGAGCAGTGTTTCGAACGACTGACAAAGCTGGGCGAAGGCTCCTTTGGTGAGGTGTTCCAGGTGCGAGATCGTTCTGACAGCCGGCTGTATGCGGTCAAAATCTCCAAGCAATTGTTTCGCGGCGAACAATATCGAGCTGAACGACTGGAGGAAGTACGGCGATACGAGGAATTCTCTGGCCATGAAAACTGTATTCGTTTCATACGTGCCTGGGAGCAGTACGATCGGTTATTCATGCAAATGGAGCTGTGCCGCGAGAGCTTGGAACAGTATTTATATCGCTGTCGACATATTCCAGAGGATCGCATCTGGCATATATTACTCGATTTGCTACGTGGCTTGAAGTCGCTGCACGACCGTAATCTCATACACTTGGACATTAAACTGGAGAATGTGCTGATCGATGATGACGACACATGCAAGCTGGCGGACTTTGGGCTGGTCATCGATGTGGACAAAGCGAATAACCATCAGGCAACAGAAGGTGATTCGCGTTACATGGCGCCTGAAATACTGCAAGGTCACTTCTCCAAGGCTGCAGACATCTTTAGTCTGGGGATCGCAATGCTGGAGCTGTCATGCTACATGGACTTGCCATCCAATGGACCGTTGTGGCATGAGCTGCGCCAGGGCAAGCTGCCTGAAGAGTTCATCAGCAGTGAGTACTTTAATTCAGAAGATATTAATATATAAATAAAAACCATTTCTTTGCGTTTGCAGAAATCTCAGTGGAACTGCAGCAGGTTATTAAATGGATGATGTCGCCAGATCCACGACAACGAGCAACGACGGAACAGCTTTTGGCGCATCCTCGCCTTGCGCGAATGCAAAAACAGGAAAAGTCCATGGTCACATTAAAACTGTTGGTAAGTGTATATTCAAATTTACAATATTCATTTATATAATTGTTATCTATTATGTTTTCCAGTCGAAATGTTTTCGCCGTTCGCGTCGTGCATTTTGGTTAAAAATGTGCAATCTAAAGACAGCGGCGTATCGTTGTTTATTCTACTTATTGGAAATCTTGCATCTGTACAAGCCCATTACATCTTCACAGACTCCGATGTATAATGGCAACACAGCAACCGCTGCTCCCTCATCACCATCCACATCGGTTGCCGGTGTGCCGCGCTTAGAGTTTCAGCTCGTGGGATCAACGCCCATTGGTAATCGTGATTGTTATATCTCCGATTTTCTATTAGCCATGGATATGGATTTATCACAGCACGGCACACCGACAGCCTGTGAACGAGAGAACCTGGTGAATTCGACGCCCATAAATCATAATCATCTAACGGCCAACCGTCAAAGAAGGCAAGTAGCTGTCTTATAAAATGTTTGGCTCGCATATTCACTTATATACTCTTATATTATAGCTCTTCCGCACGTAAGACTCAACCAGAGAAGAGCAACTTATTGTCAGTAGATGAAAACGGCTCATTTGCCACGTCCCCATCAAAAGTATTAGAAACGTCTTCGTTTAGGGGCAAAAAACTATTTACAGTAGATGTTGATGAGGAGTAATTGGTCCTCAAGATTGCAACGGAATGAATTTATGGTTACTAAGCATATATATACAGTATATCAGTTACAACAAAATGCAACCCATACATATGTCAAAAAATATATCGTTATATATATTTAGAGTTTAGTTCGTAGTCTCATAAATATCCTTAGCTATTAGGCCCAACGATTGTATAATGTTAACGCTTCTTTAGAAGAACTTGTTAAAACTAAACTTTGTTTTTATAAAGTAATCCGAATTGTAAAAGATAATACATATAAGCATGTGATATATATACGAAGTGCGATTTGTAAAAGCCGCAAAATTATAAACAAACAAAAAAATCATTAAAATATCAATTTAATTGCAATAAATATTACACTGAAACGAACGAGTATGTTCGTATATTAAATATAGACAATAAATATTAAAATATATTTTAAATTTGGCATTTAAATAAATAACAGCAAATTAACAGAAGTATGTATATGTTCACCCGCCAGCATTTTATGATCAGCTCGTATGTGCGTTAACATTTCGTTTGCAGGCGCAAAAATACACGCTAACAGGAGTCTAAAATTGCGTTAGTTAACCCAACATGTGGCTTGTGTTCCTTGGTCTGTGTCGGAACGTAAACAACGAGGTTTTTGAAAAACTTTAACTAAACATAAGATGGCTCGCAAAAAAAAGAAAGTTGAGATTGTATTCGATCCACAAAAACGCAAGTGAGTATCAGATAGTATATTTTAGTCAAATCAATGTTATTAACTTGGCTCATACAAAACAGAGAATTTTTAACTGGCTTCCGAAAGCGAAAAAATGAACGCCGCACTCGGGCAAAGGCAGAGTTGGATCGCAATCTAAAAGAGGAGCACAAACGTATACGGAAAGAGGTGAAAGATAGTTTCAAACATCTCAAGAAATCGTTTGAGCCGCTGCGGGAACTTACTGACGAAGATAAGATTGACGGTTCAGAGCAAACTGAAGCATATGAAGATGACGAAGTCCAAGTTAAAATCGTGGAGCTAACCACGAATGACTTGGCTGCTCAACGCAACATGCTCGGTGCCAATATAGCTGAGGAGAGCGAAGAAGAGGGAGCACCGCAAAACAGCGGAGACGATGACGAGAAGCAGACCAATGTCATACCTGGCATGGACTTCGATGTCAATGCCAAACGCAGTCGTAAATCGGTAACCGCAGCTGGAGAAGCAGACAGTGAGGCTATGCAGGCAGATATCAAAAGCAAAAAGGACCTGGATAGACTGATGAAAACGAAAACGCTGAAGAAAATTAAGAAGAGCAAACTGTTCAAACAGAAAGAGCGCATGGACAAGAAGACCAATCTACAGAAAACGAAACGTGACCGCAATAACACCATCCGCAGCGTGCCCAAGCACCTGAGAAAGAAACTGAAGCATGGCAAAGCGACAGCCGGCGGCCAGACGCGCTACCGCAAAGGTCGACTAATGAACAAGAAGGAACTTCGACGCAAACGAAGCGGAGGCGGCGGCGATTAGCCATTTAGTGTTAGCCAAAAGGATAAACGATGTAATTTACATAGTAGATAGTATATAATAATATTTAGCTATTTCTTTTTTGTTTTACGGTTTATTTACTATTACACTAAATTGATCGAAATAAACTGTATAATATAATTTTGCTAATTCGCCAGCGCCGGCCGTTTTCTTTGTTCAAATGCCTTATTATTTATTCGTAAATGTGTGTGGTTTCTTTTTGTTTGTATCATATAAATCCAACGTTTTTATTTTTATAATTTGGGTTATATTTTAACACTAGCAATCGGGTATTGCCGCTAATGCTATAAATAAAAGTGGCGTTCAATTTAAATATCCGTTCCGTACGCCATCTAACTTAGACCAATGTTTAATCTACACTCTCATTGTTTAATATATAATATGTACAGAATTTGTTTCTTGTTAGTTACTTAAAAATATTGTTATTTTGTGTATTTTGTATAAGGTTTGCATCAATGTTTGTTACGTGTATCTTATTTTCTTTTCTCCTTTAAACACTTTTGTTTTGGTTTTAGGCATAATAGTTGTTTTTTGTTTTTTTTTTTTCTCTCTCTGTTAATGATTTTTGTGTTTTATAGTTACAATCATTTATTTTGCGGGGTTGTAACACTTTTTGAAAATGTTTACAAGCCCCTGTTACATTCGGTTTAAATCATGTGTATTCCAAATTTCTCATTTAAAAATAAACATAATAAATAAAATGCCAAACACGTTTACAAATTAAACTTGTTAGAGGTTGCTCTAGCTTATAGCTTATATGTCCTAGTCCTAATGTATGCATCAGCAGTTAAAAAATGTTTACAAAACTCGTGTAAAATCCAAGCGAGCCCATTGTTTGCCAGATGCTGGGCAGTAGCCACCACAGCGGCAAAAAACACAACTAATGCAGCGACGTATGGGTCAACGTCCAGTTACGATTGTTGTTGCTGCTGCTGTTGCTGATGACCTGTCGATTGATGTTGACGCCGCGTGAAGCCGCCGCCAGCCGATAGATGGCGCTGCAAGGCACGCTGCTGTTGAAACTTGGCGCCACCACCGCCAAATCGATTATATTTGAATTTGTTGCGCTGCTGAAAATTCTGACGATAATTCTGATAGAAGCGGGGAAAAGAGCCAGACTTGTTGCCGTTCCAGCGCTTCTGACTCTCGAACTCCTGGAATGGATTGTAGCCGGGTATGCTGTTATTAGATTTGACTGACGCCGATTTGACCTTGCGCTGACGTCCACGATCCATTTCATTCTCTTCATCATCTTCTGCATCACGCTTCCGCTGCTCGCGTGCTTCAGCCAGCAACTAGGAAGAAAAATAGGTTCAGTTTAATATATTTCAGTTATCTCCACATAAATCTGCTTGGCTCTAGGAGGGGTAATGAAGCTTATGCAGATGAGTTAACGAGCACAATTTTCATGCGATATATAAATGTAAGAGGCTGGAGAGCGCACTGACTATCGATCAATAGAAATCGAGCTTGATTAATGCGCATGTTTTTTAATATTTAAAAAATGAATATTCAAATTTGAAGTAAATATGGCACTGAATGTTCCTTATCCTATCCATAATTCGATGTATATTTTATCAGTTACATTTATCTATCAGTTCATTTGGCAAAACGGAAACGGGTACGGTTGAATTTATGATAACAACTGGAATCAAACTGGCAGTCAAATCATAAGCTTCATTTATTAGATGGAGGATAATAAGGTGGATAACTACAACAGCAGCTTTACCTATTGGGCGCTAGGATCTCGACGAGTTCTTGAAACAGGTATTTGGGTGGGGAGTATTAAGCGCATTGAAGTATCCACACGCAGCATGGAGACTTCAACACAATCACAGTTCGAGGCAAATTGGGGAAAATTGAGATATACAAGCACTTCTTGCAACAACGGCTAAAACAATTTATCGGTTGGAGCCTTCAAGCTGTTGTTGTTGCTGCTGCTGTCAATGCTCTTGTTATTGTTAATATTACTGTCACTGCTGACGCCGACAGGCCGATCCATATCGCCGTAACCAGCTATCCGTTTCGCACAAACCAAATCAATACTCTATATGAATGTGGGGTAAAATGGTGGAAACAAATGCAAAAATTACAAAACAATTTTCGTAACAACAAAAAAAAGTCATCATGCAATGAATATTTACAAATAAAAAAAAAAGAAAATTAAACAAAAACAAAAAAACATTCACCATATGTAGATATAAAGCTGAAAAACAGAGTACAAAGAGAAAGAGTACGATATCTCTCATAAAAATGCGTCGTGTTCACTGCGTCTCGATGAATTTATCAATAGGGAAGCCCGTTTTTTAACTGCCTCGATTAACGTAGCAAAAACGACGCATCATTGATCAACTAAAGCCAAACTAGAAGCTACAATGCAATGCATTTAAGAAGCGGGTTTTCTGGCTCTTACCTGTTGGTCCAATTCGGAAGGTTTGCCGTTCCAGCTGAGTACCGATGTACCATAGCCACGATGGGTCTGCTTTAACAGCTCGCTGACCGCATTGCCATTGGCCGAAGCCTCACTTTGATAGCCATTGCCGACGCGAGGCGTCTGCGCCGACTTGGCGCTACCATTTAGCAATTTCTGGCGCTTGGCTCCAGGCATGGCATCTGCTGAAGACGGTTTGCTGGCAAATGGATTGTTGAGATTTTTAGTCGTGGTACTCGGTGTGGACTCCTCTACGACAACGACTTCATCATCGTATTCTTCCTGTTCAGCATCAGCGTCAGCGTCATCATCCTCATCCGCATCCTCATCATCATCGTCGTTATCATCATCCGTGCGTGTTATCTGCCAAATGCCAGTCTTTGATTTAATCACAGCTGGCGAGGGTGGCGTCTTTGGCGATGACGGCGCCTTGCCATTTTGTGACTGCCAGCCATTTTTGCTGATCAAACTGGAGCTGGAGTTGCTTGGTTTTTTTGTGACCTGCTGCTGCTCATCCGCGTCGCCATCAGCAGTCGTAGTTCCTGCTGCTGTGGCTCTGTGTTTATTTTTATAGTTGTTTAGACTTTTGAATATCTCGTCTATGGCATCAGTCTTTTGTTTGTTGCTGTTAACATTGGCCGACGAGGCATTTGAGGCGGACTTGTTGGATTTGTTGCTGGTGCTGGACTCATTCCCACTGCCATTGCTCCTGGCATGACCATTACGCATTATGGATGGTGGCTCATCGTCTGATTCACTTGAATCGGCGCCACTGCGTCGCTTGCGGGGATTAGCTGGCTGTAGCTGTGGTGACACTAGCAGCTTCTGTTGTTGTTGCTGCTGTTCCTGCTCCTCCTCGGAGGCGGACTCATATGGCACCAGGCTCTTGAGTGGCGTCTTTGGCTTCAACTTGGCAGTTTGCGCAACACTCTCGGCATCCTCAAACATTTTCGGCATGCTCGGCAGCTGAGGCGCTGTGTTGGCTTTCACATCAACATCATCGTCACTGTCCTCATCCTCATCCTCCTCATCGGATGATATTGGCAGAATATGTTGTTGCTGGTGTTGGCTGGTGTTGGTTGTTAAATTGTTGTTGTTGCAGGAACTTTTGTTAGAATTTGCATTTGAAACTGTATTTGCACTTGCAGTTGCAGCACTTTCTCCCTTATGCAATGACCCAACCAGTGAATGCTTCGATTGCGCAGACTCCTGAAATTTATTCGCCCCCATTAGGAGCTGCTGCTGTTGTTGTAACTGCTTCTGTAGCGAGGACTTGAACTGAATTGAAGTCTTTGCGGCACCAAGTACATGCCCATTGTTGTTGGCATAGCCATTAGGCAACTGTGGACCAATGAAGCGCGGGGACACGGCAGAGGCAGATGTTGAGGTGGCCGTAGCTGCCACAGCTGTCGCCGGGCTGTGCTGTCCATTGAGACGCAGTCCGTTCAGCTTGGGCACAGATGTACTGCAGCTGCTGCTGCTGTTGATGCTGCTGCTGGCCACATCCAGCTCGTAGAACATGATGTACGCATTCGTATTGCAGACACTTTGCATCGCAATGGGCCGTACATAGCTGTCATCAAAGTTGTAATAACTCCCCGACTCCGTTAGTCCAATGGCCGTGTAATGGCCACAGTGCTGAGAAACACCCAAATGGGTGACCATCGATACCAGGCGATAGCTCAAGGGCTGCGTCGAGGCCGCCGGGCTGCGAGCGGCGAACCGGCTAAGGTCTATGCGTGGCTTGAAGCTAATCTGTTTGGTCAGCTTATTACCCATCATCGAAAAGCGCTTCAGCTGGATGCAGAGCGTAATTGGAGCACGCTCCAAGCTAAACTGTTTAGTAGCAGAGACCTTGAGAGGAAAAATATGGAAATATAAATTTCAAATCAAAGTACTTTTATAGAGAGCTACACACTCACCTTTTTCTTGCAGCCCTCGCACTTATAGCCCATGTCCTCGAGGCGCTCACGTGAAAAATACCCATCGAACGCCTCCTCCAGGGTGTCCGCCTTGCGTATATCCAGCAACAGATCTTGGAAATGTTGAAACGTAATCGAGACATGATTGCAGCTAAGGCAGCGAACCTCGCTACGCAAATATCCGCCAAAGATTTGACTCAGCGGCGTCGTCTCCTTCACCAGCTGATCAAGTTCTTTGTAGTTGCGAAAGCGCATTAGATACGCCTTCTCCATGGCCTCGACCAGAAAGCGCAAGAATTCATGGGCATCCTCCTGGCGACCAACGACCATGTGTTTGCATATTTGCCTCAGTTTCGTGTATATGAGAAATGGTCGAACTGCCGTCTGATTGGATTGTGTTGTCTGTAACGTCTTGGCCATTGCACATATGATGCAGCCACCACTACCACAAGACTCGCTTATGTTGCAGTTCTCCACGTGCGCCGTCTCCGAGACAAGCCAGTTGGCTAGTGCTGGTATGTGGAAGAGAGCCTGCAGCGTCGAATTGAGGTAACACGTATTGCCCACATTCAGCATTCCAGCTCCCACTTGCCACTTCCTATCCGACTGTTTCCACCCGATGCGAATGTTCTCCCGCGGGTACAGCACCCGCTTGGGCTTGGGCAATTCATTGGGGTTCGTAGTGGAATTCTGATTGGACTGCTCCACTGTCTGTTTGCGATTGCCATTCACAGTCGCAGCACTGCTGCCGTTCACACCGTTCGTATTGTCTGTGAATGAAACAGCAAATTTGTGCCTGGGCATTAGCACATGTCGAAAGAGTCGCACCAGCAGCAGCAAGCAGGGCAACAAAATCAATTTATAGAGCAGCCACAGTGCGTAGCTGCTATCCGCAATTAACACAGTCATTATAATACATTTGATGTATCCCAGTTGTGGCACACGGAAAATTAGCTTTAATACTAAAATTAAAACGAATATGACGGACACATATACTGTCAGAGGCAGCGAGCGCTACATACACACGCACACGCACAAATAGATATATACACATATGTATAGAGTTATGCACATACATATATAAATGTTCACCTGTGCATTTGTGTTTGTGTTGTGTTGATAACAGCGAGCGTTTACTTGACGTACTCGTTAGCTTTACAAAAAGAAATGAGAAAAAAAAGAGTGACCACTATACACAGCGTCAAAATGTATTGTCGTCCCGTTTTAGCGCATGCAAATTGCAAGTTCTACGATTACGTTGAGTGTTGCCAACTGAAATTCGGACAGCTCGTTGTGCAAATGGCACAACTTTGGCGCGGTCTAACAATGCCTGTTGTAGGCGTCTTCTGTTTCTGCTGCTGACAAAACATGGCCAGGCAGAAGTCTTTGACCATTTCTCTGCATTGTCTTGCGACTTTGTTTTACTTCCTGCTTTGCGCAAATGATTCGCAACGCGCGTACGAGTGTGTGTATGTAAGTGGCTTTATGTCTGTGCCTGCATGCGTGCATGACTCACAAACACTGATAAATACTCGTAAGTGTATGCACGAATACATACATACATTCATATGTTTGTTTGTATATATGTACATATGCTCATTCAAAACATTCAGCGAAATGCTGAGAATCGAGTAAATAAATGAAGGAAAACCTCCCATTGCAACACAGCACAATGAGTGCGAGAGATAGCGCACAAGCGGTGTATTCGCGTGAGTGCGAGCGGGCGGGAATGAGCGACCGCGTGTAAAAATGTTTGCCGCGACGGCTGCACGTTTTTTTCTGCTTCTGCTATGTGATTCAGAAGTAGACAGTAGTAAAAATTTGTAGTGGGCTCGCTGCTGCAATCGCTGTCGCTGTTGACGTCGCAGCCTGTCAAACTTACTCTTTGCGATCGTGTTCTTGTTTTGCTTGCTATGTCTCTATTCTTTGGATTCTGTTTATATACGGCTATCCCATACACCAGCTCGTTTTTCTCACACACACATACAGGGGCACAGAAGTTGCCGATTAGATGTTGATGGTGATGTCGATGTCCCTTTTGAAGCTATACATGTTGCAGGCAGACAATTATGTTGACTTGCTCACACGTGAGTTTGCGTTGAATATAGCAAAATAAACATGACGCACACACCTACACACTTTATATAATAAACAGAAAAACAAAATAAAACACTTACCATGCCCGTTCGAGCTGAGCAATTTGCCTGTACCGTTAGTTTTGTAGCTGCAGTTGGCAGCTCCATTATTATCCGGCTTTATGACAATGTATTTTGATTTGAGTTTGGCCAGCACAGATTCATGGTAGTTCTCTACCTCCTCGTACTCGATTTTGGCCAGCAATACGCGTTTAGCGTTTGCCACAATTTGACTCTGCAGATTATCCGTGGCCGAAGAATCGCCAATTTTGGCCTCATCAGCTGAAGCAGCCGCAGCGGCGGTGGAGCTTGAACCAGAGCCGGATCGGCCGCCAGCTGCGGCCGCCGCTACGCAACCGCTGGCGCCACTGCCACCAAGCGATTCCCGCAGTGCGGCGTTCACGACATTGGCTGTTTCGCACACAGCCAACGAGACGGGCATGGCGCTCGCGCTGGTAGGCGTTTGTGGTGGAATTTTGAAGGATTTTACGCTGTGCTCCCACGAAACTCTGATGCTGATTATGGAAGTCGAGTTGAGTTTTGGGCGGGGTTGTATGGGTGGTAGTGGGAATAGGCGATAGCGCGTTAAATTAAATCGCTTGCAGCGGGATTATGGGGGGAGCGTCGAAAAGGAAATGCAAGCATTCGATTCGCTTTGATTTTGCTGTTGGTTATGTGGCGTAGGCGGCGGGCGTGTTGCGCGGACTCGAACTCAGACACGCACCAACACACACACACACGCACACAGCACACACGCGCGCTTTGCTTCCCAGCTAGCTGTTGTGCATTTGCGCAATCTTCAAGATCCTCCGCCCGGTCGACAACTGCACACGTTTTTATTATGGATATCGCTGCTGTTGCCGTTGCCAGCGTCCGTTCAGCGACCGCTCGTCGTCCTTCAATAACGCTGAACGTTCGTTGCCCGCGCGACTTCTATGTATGTCTTTCTGTTCTTTTTCTTATATTTTTTCGCCTTCAGTTTTCGTTTTACTGCTTTCGGCCAACACACCAACCAGCCAAACCGACGCACGCACACTAACACAATTACACACGCTTTTTTCTCTTTATATTATTGCTATCTGAAACTTTCATGAAAGCCAGTTAGGAAACACGAAAACGGCCGTCGTAGTTTATTTGCAAATTACACATTACGTTATTATCAATTGAATTTGCATATTTCGCGAACGAAAAGTTGGTTTTAGAAAAATAATGACAATTCCTTCCCTCGTGTTTCTTCCGACTGTCGATTCTCTTTCGCATCTCTGTTCGCTTAAGTAGACTGCCCACTTGTCAAAATAAGTTGTCAGCTCCAAGTGAAGTTAGCTGCGAACAATCCGGCCTTTACATGAAGTTGGCTGCGCGCAAACTGCTCCTCCGACTAAGTTGGCAGCTCAGTAATTAAACACTTTGGTATTTTCGGTTTTATTGATCGTGGTCACTCTGCATGACAAGTGCAGCAGATGTAAACGCATAAACATTTGCGCTCTTTACTAGTGAAAACAAAATAAATAAATTAAAGACGTGTAACACAAAAGTCAGTGCACCAAAATGGCTTCATTCTTCAATGTTGGCGCTCTGGGCAATGTTTTCTCAACACCTATCGGACAGCGTATCGGTGAGTAAATGATAGAATAGCGGTCGCATAGTGTGTCTGTGTTAGTGTGTGGGTGTGAATATGAGTGGGTGTAATATATATGTATGCATTTATTAAATTGTATCACTTTTCAAGCAAATATGTTGTGTGTGCATGTGTTTATTTGCGCATTTACAATGCAGCTGCAATGGATAACATTCAAGGTGGCACGGCATGACAATCTGTCCATGGAAAATTGAATTTTCCCAACTTTCTTTTGGGCGTTTTGTCATTTTCTAATTGTCACTCACATACACGCACACAACCCGCTTACCGCAAAGTTAGATTTGTTGTTGCCATCTGAATATTATGGCGAAAAATAAGCTCGTTATCATGTTAGTACGACGACAGTTCCCCTTCCCCTAATTGGCCAATTGTCTGATAAGATTGCAGCTACACATACCACACATATTCAATATGTGAATGTGGGTGTTGAGTATGTACATACATATGTGTGACAAGTAGTGATGAAAAGCGGCCTATTCCCTAATGACACATCGGAACACACACATGTATGTATGTATGTATGTAAGTAAACAACGAACCATTTTCATGTTAATGGATTTTTGTTAGTCATCGAATACAAGAAACCTAAAACAAATAATAAAAATAAAATAGATTTAATAATAATTCGACACACGCACCCTTCCGCCCAACTCCTTGACCAGCTCAAAGTGCGCTGCACGCAATTAGTCATCGAGACTTACGACTGCCTCTAGTTGGGTTGCTCGTTACATAAAAGTGTTAATTTATTCATTTTTACTTTCTGCTCATTTTCGTAGTCACTTACTGGTATATATACCTGTATGTGTGCGTGTGTCTGCTTGATTTTGTGTATTAGCGCTAATTTTCACTGGTTTACTAATTCACTAATTTGTTGCTTCACCTCATCTTTCGTTCCACTTTGATTTTTCTATCTCTTGTTTTGTTTTGTTTTGTTTGGTGTTCCCTATTACGTTTCTTTTAGGGTGGGCAGTGCGTTGCACTCAACAACAATATTCGAAAGTACTCTCCCTCTCTGACTCTCTATCACTCTCTTTTGCTCATTCCCTCATATATATGTATGTATGTATGTAATATGATCGGGTTACACGAACCAAACGTATTGTTGCGTTAACATGATTTGAATTTTTATGGGAAAAAACTTCTAATCAAATTAGCATTACATATTCATATATGCATATATTTATAAATATACCTATTGTTGTTTTAATAGTAATAAAAAGATCTTATTGCTTGCTAAATTTATTTCTGCCACATGATTTTTTTATTGTTGATTTTTATCGCGTAAACAAAATGCGATGACTCGACATAAAAATAAACAAAACAAAAAATGCTCTTGATTGCTTAAAAGACAAATTAAATATTTAAACAAATTGTTTCAATGCTAACATCTTCAAAAATGAAATAATGTATGTACATATTTACGTATATCATACATATACATTTGCAGAAGCTGCCACCGACGCGAGCTTAGCTTCTGAGAATTGGGCAGCGAACATGGAAATCTGCGACATGATCAACGAATCCTCCGACACGGCACGTGACGCAATGCGTGCTATTCGCAAACGCCTCTCACAGAATGCTGGCAAAAATAATCAGGTGATCATGTATACGCTTACTGTGCTGGAGACGTGTGTAAAGAACTGTGGCAAGGCATTCCATGTGCTGGTGGCCCAAAAGGACTTTATCAATGAGCTGGTCAAACTGATTGGACCCAAAAATGACCCGCCCGCCATAATGCAGGAGAAGGTTCTCAGTCTGATACAGATCTGGGCAGATGCATTCAAAAATCAGCCCGATCTTAATGGGGTTACCCAAATGTACATGGAGCTGAAAAACAAGGGCATCGAGTTTCCGCCCACCGATCTGGATGCTATGGCGCCCATATATACGCCACAAAGAGTGAGAGCGCATGGACTATTTACGATTAACAACATACCTAAATTATCTCTGTTTTATTTTCAGAGCGTTCCAGAAGTGCATCCCTTGCCGCATCCACAGCTAATGGGCGCTCAACATACCATATCGCCTCAGCATGCGGCAGCGGCGGCACCAGCCACTGGACCACTGCATTTAACGCCCGAACAGGGCGCAAAACTGCGCTCCGAACTAGAAATTGTTAGCAACAATATGAGCATATTGGCTGAAATGCTGAGCGTGTTAAAACCGGGCCAGGAGCTGCCCGATGACTATGCCCTGCTAAGTGAGTTGACGGCTACCTGCAAAGAGATGCAGTCACGCATTGTCGATCTTATTGGACGCGTGCAGGACGATGAGCTGACGGCGGAATTTCTGCGCATAAACGATGAGCTAAACAATTTGTTCTTGCGCCACCAGCGCTACGAGAAGAGTCGAGCGCAGAGTACTACGGGAGCAGCAGCTGCCACGTCTCCATCTGCTGTGCTAGGGGCTGCGATGGGTGTGCCGGTGGCAGGCGTGGCAGCAGCGACAGCCGGAGCAGCTGCACCTGCGGTACCAGCCACAGCAGGTGCTGTCAGTAATACGCCACAAAGTGATCAGCTGCTAATCGACTTGATTGAGAGCAGCGAGGATAATTTGCCTCAAGCTTTTGGACAGATGCAATTGGGTGCAGGTGGCGGAGCAGCAGCTGCGCCAGCGGTTGCTGCAACGGGCGCCGCCGATGAGTTTGACATGCTGGCGCAGTCACGCACCGATGGCAATCAGTGAGAAATATATTACTTATCATATATAAATTGCTTAATTAAATTCTTTGTGACTCTAGCAAAAGTGATCTGCTGCGTGATATACCTATTGTGGATGCAGCAGCTGGCAGTGTTTCCTCGCCGTACAAGCAATCAAAGCCAGCACTAGCAGGAGCGGCAGCAGCAGCGGTAATACCACCACAGCAACAGCAAACGCAACGCTCAGCCGGCGATCCGCCGGTGGTAAGTAAAGTGAGTAATGTGAAGCGCTTAGAACCGATGTAAATTAATATGTCGCTCTAACCTTTGTTTGTCTAATCCTTAATTTATTTGATATTTCAATTTGCATTACTGATTATTTGTTTACTTTTATGTTCTTGAATGCAAATTTAAATTTGGTTTGTTTTTGGTTTCGATGCGCCCACATAGTCGACGAAAGAGAACGAGATCGACGAAATGGAGGCGTGGCTGGGCAGCTCAGTAAGTAGCAAAGCAGCAAAACAGCAATTTAAAAAAAATTTTCACCCACAGCTTGTTTTTATTTATGCACTCATGGCACATAATAACTTTTAAATTATTCGATTAATCACATGAATTGCGTTTGCTTTTTGTTAGATTTCTGTAAGTGCAAAATGCATTGACTAATGGTTTGTTTGTTCCCAACAGAAAGACATTGATGGCATTGAGGAGTTGACAAGCTCAGAGTTTGACAAATTTCTTGAGGAGCGTGCCGCTGCCGCTGAAAATCTTCCAACGATCAATGCATCGAATTCCACGACAGCATCTGCAACTGACAACAGCTTACGAAAGACACCAAAGAAACCAGGCGCTGATGAGGATCTGCTCGCTCTTTGAGTACGTTCGCGGCAACAGCTCCAATTTGTTTACTCTTTCCGAAATGTTATACACGCCTAACATAATTATACATACAATATATATATAAATATATATAATATATATATATATTTATAAATAGCGCATACATATAACTATTTATGTAAAATGTTTTAATTTGTTTTTCTATTGGCTTTCGTATTTTTTAAATTCATTGTCATTATCATTGTCTTAACACGAAATTCCAAAAATATTAACTGCAACGACAATTGTAACGTATTCCAAAATGCAATTTTATTTTGCTCTAATTCTAAGCTATACAAACACACACATACACATTGATTGTAATTGTAATGTATATTATGTTAAAAAAGTCTATTTGTTGTTTATTTATACATATACACATATACCTTATAAAGTTAATTTATTAAAGAAAACAAAAGCGAAACTAATCACATCAGTGGAAAATATTTTAGCTTTTTGGCATTGAGGGAAAGTTTATACAAATATTCAGCAACGTTTATTATAAAATTCCATTACATTAAATGTAAAAGCCACAGGTAAAACTAAAATACAATACCATAGGTGATATTATTTGTTGGACTTTCTATGGAATGCTTAGCTTACTCTTTGTTTTGGGCTTTTTTTTGTCGCTCGTGCATGAGTTCCCTTTGGGACATGACTTGCGTCTCACCACCGTAGTCATCGTCATCATCGTCTTCAATTTGGTCAGGCTCTTCAATGGTGTCTGCATTAGCTGTAACATTATTGCATTGCTCCAGCTTTCGCTCCAGTTCCTCAATCCGCTCCTTCTTACTATTCATTAGCAATATGAATTTCTGAAGCAGTTTCTTTTTGTATAATTTGGTGTCCTTAATATACTGATCGTATTGTGTGCGCAGTTCGTTGTACTGCTCACTAGTTTCACCAGTAGTAGAGGCTTGGGCAGCAGGTGCTCGTTGTGCACTTTCAATGGCTGCATCTAGCATTTGATAGCAATTTGATGCCTTCCGCAGAGGCAGATCTATGTAAAGAGTCTCATAGCCAGTGCACTTGAAGAGCTTAAAGCAGGGCTGCTGCTCATCCAATTCGTAGTCGAATCCAGGCAGACCCAATTGTGTTACAAGAGCCTTTTTACATTCCGCAAAGAACTCGTCATAGGGTTGCTCCAGTTCTTCCGCAGCGCTCTTAATTTCATCATGCTTCAAAGTCGCTCTATAACTGTTATTACTCGTTGTGAGCAATAATTCCAGCTCAGTCACATTTTCTAACCACTTGCTGTGTATATAGATAAAATGCTTCACATCCGCTTGGCTGTGACTTAACTGGGAGCGCTGTAAGACTTTAACGATGTTATTCGTCATTTTAAATTTAAGCAAGTAACAAAAAGCGAAAACAGCTGTTCACGATGACGATAACGATGACAATTTGTATCGAGCTGTGTGGCATTGACTTAGTAGCCGGGGCATTTTGTACGTTGTCAACACTAAGCCATTTAGTATTAAGATTAAACAATTAATTGGTCATACCACTCAATTACAGTTGTTTGCTTTTGTTGCTGCGATCTTGAAGTGCTTTTAGCTGATATTCGACAATATGCTTAATAACATTGCCAATTTTGCCAATTACTGGTGGTTTCGCTATCTAATGGTGAGTAATATATGTGAATATTGAGATATTCAATTTTAATTTATGTAGTGATGCTATAGTGCACACACGCACATACTAATGTGTTTATCTATGTCCATATAATTATTTATTCTTTTTTATCATTGTGCACGTTTCTATTTGGCACCAGGTGACTGAGCTCTATGTAGTCGAAAAATGGGAGCGTGTAACAATACGTAAGTAATAATCCAACAATCTCCGACAGTGATTCGTTATGGCTCATTTCAAGTAATTATTGACCACCGTTTCCTTCGTTCCACTAATTCCATTCCCACAGACGCCATATTTATGATTCTGTTCTGCGTGTTCTGGTACTTCAACTACTCTGTGCTGCTTTCTTTGACTGGAAATCTATTTAAGTACACGCCGATTGGAAACATTTTGCCTGCTGTGCCACAAACTGCGGGCATCAAAGTCACATAAAAGTATTTGGAAGTTAATACACTTTCTACAAATATTAGAGCGCTTCGATGTCCAATTTAACTACAGAGCGAATACATAATATATATATACATACATATATTGTAGAAAAAGATCAAACACATAAACTCAGCGTATTCCTATCTCGCATGAATTCTGCCTAACTATAAATGTGACCAAGCTTTATAACGCATAAGGATCGGAATCGATATGTTTTGCCTTTTAAAGTACCAATTGCACAGTTCTTTTTAGGCTAATTTAGAAATAAGCTTTAGCATTGCACGTTCAAATAAAAGCTGTAAACTTTGAATTGATAATTGATAATATCATTTCTAACTAAATAGTCCATTCCCAATCTACGATAAGCCTTTTATCGAGGCATGGGCAATTAATTGACGTTATCTCAGTTTATTTTTGTTTGTTTGATTTTTGTTTTATATACTTTACTTTTGCACTTCAATGCACTAAATGTTACAATTTCATTACAAAAATATATATAGCCTATTTGTTATTAAATGTTTATGTGTGTATTAAATAGTAATTGTATTTGTAAGATTTTTATAGAAAAATTGTGTGCAGCTTTTTGTTATTCGAGTGGCCACACATTTAAGAGTTACGATTAGAATCAAAATGCTAATAGCATTTCACAGCAGGATTTGGGATGCTAGATGCCAGGGAAAGGCGTGGGACTGGGTGGGAGAGTTGTTGGGTATATATTGTAGGGGCTTACATACTTAAATACTTAAACGCATACAAAAAACTAAATTCTATAACTTTTTGACCATCGTGCCGGGCATTCCAATCAACTTCATCAAAACTTATAATTCTCAATAGCATTAAAACTTAGCAGCTAGTTTTTTGTTTGTTTGTTTGTGGACCAAGTAGCAAACAGCAGTTGAGCTTAGAGCAGGCTGGGGGCACCATGTGCTCCTCTCCTTTGCCCTAAACCCGTTCTGTGCCAAAGCCCGCTTAGATAACTAACGCTGTTTCTTACTACTAACTGTACAGACACACACAGAAGCTACTAGTTGCATCCCAAATTCAGAATACAACAGCCAGCGGCATTGCTTGTTAGGAAGGTGTCGACGTGCTATCCAGCAGCACCGACGCTAGCTCCTCGTTGGACTCCACATAGACCAGCGTGGGATCTTCGCCAAATTCCAGCCGTCCGTATCGCGCCACCAATGGAGATTTGCTGCTCACCTGCGGGGCTCGAGGCCATTTGCGTTTGGGTTTCGTGTGCGTCAACATGTGCGACTTAAGATTTGTGGACTGGGCAAAGCACTTGGAGCAGCCATCGATGGGGCAATGATATGGCCGATCTCCAGTGTGAATCCGCACATGCGTTCGCAAATTGAAATCCAACGAAAAGCGCTTACCGCAGCCCTCGAACGTGCACTCGAATGGCTTCTCTCCAGTGTGCACCAGTTGATGGCGCTTCAGCTTTGAGCTCTCCACAAAACTCTTGCCGCAGACGTTGCATACATGACCGCGCGGTCCGTGCGTATGCATATGCTTGCGCATGGCCGAGTGATTCCGAAATTCCTTATTACAGCCACGATGGGTGCACCGAAACTTGGGCTCCTCGTCCTCATCCGTGGGCGGCATTGTGGCTAGTGCGGCTGCACGTTGATGTAATTGCTGTTGCTGTCCATTACCACAACTACTGCTGCCGCCGCCGCCGCTGCCGGTGTTACTGTTACTGTTGTTGCTGTTATTTGCTGGCACCAGAGGCGGAGGTTGCGTGGTCAACTGACGTTTTGTGGCTTTATTATTCATATTATTATTGTTTGCTTTCAGCCGAACATTTGTGCTGCTGTTCTGCAGTACCAACTTGGGCACTGCCTTTGTTGCTACTGCCACGGCTGCTGCTGCTGCTGTTGGTACTGTTGCAGACGTTGTTACAGGCGCTGCCATTAGTTCAACAGGTTGTGGCATATTCTCAATTAATTCAATGCTGCCATAGGCCTCATCCAGTTGATATTGTTCGCTTAGCGATTGGCTGTCCTCCTCGTCTTCCTGCTCCTTCACATCATCTCCGTCGGCCATAAATGCATTCACCACCTCCTCGACGTCTGTGACAGCAGCCGCACTGAATGGATCTGGCAATATGACATACTCATTGCCGATACCATCGCTGAGCACATCGTGATGCATCATATGCTCGTCAATGATTAGCTTTGGCATTTCGTTAGTTCTGTTCGTTGTACTGCTGATTACTTGAGGTGCTGCCAGGGCCTGCTGATCGGCTGCATGTTGCTCATCCAAATCCAATTCCTCTTCATCCTCATCTTCCGAATTGAGGGATGACCAAAGCGTCACATTGAACTGATCTTGTGTGATTCGTATAGGCACTTTCGTCTGCTTCCAACGCTTCGCAGTGCCGTGACCATGGCCATGGCCGTTGATGTTGTGGTTATTGTGGTTGTTGCTTATGTTATTGGCTTGACGTTGCGGTCTGCCAAATGGCTTAAAGTCCTGTACGTGACAGCTATTGGAATCATCAGTGGACTTCATATAGTAGTCATTTTCCAGCTGCTCCTCTTTAATAGTTGCTGCTGTTGACTCAATTGTTGTTAACATTTCTGAGGCTATTTCAAAGGCATTTGTATCCCGTTGCATGATCGGCGTTTCATCGTCTTCGTCGCCCGATGATAATCGCATCTCACCATCCACTTCTTGGCCATCATCCTCATCATCGCTATCCTGCTCCTGTTGCTGCATTATTATTGGCGGCGGCAGGGCGTCTGCTGTGGCCATGCCCATATCTATGCGGTCCACCGAACAGAACTCATAGACATCGCCAGATACGAAAAACTCGCCAGTGTCTACAACAATATTGGCATCTTCATCATAATCATCAATGATCTCTTCGATCAGGAAACTTTCGTTGTCTCCGGCACTGCCCATATGTTCCGTACCATCCAAGTCGGTGCTGTACGGATGCTGATTCTCCACAATTGCCGTCGTCGGAGGCAGAATGTGTGTGAAATACAACGGCGACGTTGTGTTTGTATTATGATTGTGAACTGAGGAGGAAGAGGATGAGGAGGCAGACATCGACATCGGCAGGGACAGCGGTAGCGACAGAGGCAGAGGCAGCGGTACTGCGGCTGCGGCCAGTGATAGATTTTTTACGATTGGCGGCGCTCTGGCTTGAAAATTGCCGCCTTGATGATGACTTGTCATCGTTTTGGCGTGTTTGTTTCGTTCACGTACGCCTCAATGTGTGAGTGTGTTTGTATAACTACGCGCGTCTGTATGTGTTTGTGTGTACAAGTTGTTGTATATGTAGGCGCGCGCGCTCGTGTGTATATGCGTCTGTAGATGGGGACCCACTGAAAATTGCCAATTAGAGAGCAAATTATTTTAGAATATCATTAAACATACCCGATGGCCAATTTCGGTGCCAGTCGCTGTGGTTGTTGGCGTTGTTTGTATTCTCTACTGCTGTCCTATTGACATCGGTGCGTGGGGCGCTGCGTCGACGGCAGCAGCGGCAGTGGCAGACGTTGTCTGTCAAATTTGTCGTTTTTTGGTCCGTTCGCGTTGTCACACGGCCCGTTTAAAGCACAACCTGATTGATGTGCCGCTAAATATTTATTAGCAATGTAAATATTTTGAATTTTGCCGGTAAATATGGCGGAATTGTATTTTCCAAAATGGCTCAAGCACTTTCTCTTGCGTACAACTTTTGTTGGTGTTAGTGACAGCAGACCGATGACAACAAAATGCAGCCCTGTGCGCGCTTTATGTATACATATGTGTGTGCAACTGGGGTCCAACCGGGGTTGTGAACTGTAATTAATTGGTGTTCTACATTTTTAATAACGCAACAAAAAAACGGTGCTAAATATATATGTAGCACAGGCGGCAGCGGTTTTAATATTGTATATTATTATTTATTATTAATACTAATAGTCGATAACGATAAATACTATAACAGGGTTGCCTCACGAGCTGCCTTTTAGCATTAATCAGTGCTCTTAGACCGGCTATTAAATGAAAACTAAGTGGCTACTTTTAGATGCATTTAATGAATAATTTATACAACATGAGATCATATCCATAATTTTTTTAACAGTAATACCTCGGGCAGATAAGTACGGGACAATTTCTCATCAATAAAAGTTTCTCGATGCGCTTTTATTGTCTCAGCATCGATCTTAAAATCAGTCTTAATAAAATGCACAGCCTTGCGATCGGAAGTTTGGGCTATATTATAATGTCTACATTGTTCATTTAGCGATTTGGGCTCTAGCAAAGTCAAACGCAACAAGTACCCAGTCGGTACCGTAAGCTGTTTACTATTGTAGGCATGCGTAAATATTTCCAAGAGGCGTCTGAAAGAAATAGAAATAAAATCAATAGAAATATATATGTAAATTAAGAATTACTAATTCACCTTCGTATTGTCTGCAGCTTGGCACCAGCCACTGCACAAATGATATGCGGCAATTTCGGCAGACCCTTAATGACACGATAAAAATTTCCTTGATGATAGTTCAAGCAGATACCAAACGCCAACTTAAAGATTTCGTTCTCTCGCACTTGGATGGGCAGCGTTAACCCACGAACTAGAGCTTCTGGTGTGCCCAAGTTGAAAATTTGATACAGTGCCTCGATAAAGTAACGTCGCTCTGCTTCACGTATGGTTGGCTTCTTAGTCAAACTCTGTGACTCCTCATCCAGCTCATCGTAAGAGCAGAGTACAACATTCAGGCATTCCTGCAAATGCTGATTGCATATTTTCGGATCAAATTTATCGATTGACTCCTCACACAGACGATAGCGGCTGTAAGCCATAAACATGATCATCGGCTCAATAAGACGAATGGTCTGTCGGGCGTTGTACTGCTGTATGACTATTTCCCGCCGCACACTTCGCAACCGATCGAATATAAAATCATAGACGAAATGATATGGCTTGCGTTCATCCATAAATATGCTAAGATATTTTAAATTAATTTCAACATTAGGCCAAATAATAAGGATTCTTACTCTTTAAGGAGATATTCAACTGTTCTCGTTAGGCAAGGCTCAGTGCGCATATCCCTGGCGTTTGGCACCTTTGCATCAGCTGCGGAACGTGTAAACTCCTTGACCAAAACGCCGGGTACATGTTTTTGACCATCTTTGTATTCAAAGAAGTTCAGCAACTTCTTTTGTATGCGCCTTAAAGAAAAACTGTATTCAAGATTAAACACCAATTTCAAATCTCTGCTTACATTTTAGCTTCTGCATCGGGACAAAACCGTTCACAGGAACCGCGTACAAATTTAACGTTTTCCATAATTTACAATCAAAAATTTGTTTATCTAATGAGAAAAACAAATTAAAAAGTAAACAGCTGGCATGTCCAGAGTTGTCGCATTCATCAAAATGTATACAAATTGATTAAAAACAATACTTTTTATTTAGGCTTCTTTAGTGACCAACATGTCTTGGATATTTCACACGGCCAAACAAATTTTAAGCCAAAATCGTATTATTTCCCGTGAATTATATGAAAATGTCAGAGAAAATGCATCGAAGGTAATCAAAAGCAACAGGCAGTTTTTTAGTGTGGTAGCCCTGCTGCAATTCGCCGTTATTGTTGGTGATATGGAGCCAAAGAAACGCACACGACATGTTAGCAAGGCAAAGTACGAGACGACTCTGGATTCCAAGGCACAACATTATTTAAATGCACTCAAAGTGCGCTGGATGCAGTTGCACGATATCCCCGGCCTATTTGCCTATCAGCTCCAAGAGTCCAGACCTGGACGCAAACTGCCAGGCAAATGTGGTTTCTATGCAGAGGTGAGTGTCCAAATAATCTTAGAAATAATAATTATTTAGTTAATTTTGTTTTTTAGTTAAATGCGGATCGCACATTGAAAAGACGCGTACCACAAACCATTGAGAGCTTAAGTCCCACATTTCGGCCCAAACAATTTAATTTTAACAAAGTGGATGCTATGGAGGTCATGATGACTATAGATGAGGAGAGAGACAACGCAGAGGTGCAGATGATTATCAACAAGAGTCCCATTACCAAATACCATACGCTCATCTGCCCGGAAGTGAAAAAGGAACTAGTTCAACGAATCACCTGCTCGGCACTCAACTTCTGCATTACATTTATGCGGAATATCACTGATCCAAACATGCGTCTGGGATATAATAGTCCAGGTGCTTTGGCTTCAGTGAATCATTTACATTTCCATCTGCTGCACATACCACGCAACCTATACATTGACAATGTGGAACTGAAGCCTTTGGCAGGGAACTATGTTTATCGCCTGAAAAATAAGGAACCCACGGAAGCGATTTGTTTTGTATTTGACGGTAAGGAGAGTGAGGATGATTTGAAGGAAAAGGTTCAGCAAATTCATCAAATCACGGAATGGCTATGCAACAACCAGTTGCCACACAATCTATTCATGACACACGACCGAAAAACAAATGATTTGCGTGTATTCCTTTTTGTGCGATCGAAATATTGTGTAAACAAGGATGCATGCGTATTCAATGTCGGCTTCTGCGAGTTGGTCGGCTTTCTACCTGTGGGTGGTAAGTAGATAGATAGTATATAGCATTATATATACCACTAAATCAATTGTTATATACAATTGCAGATGAGGAGAAACTGCAGAGTCTGACAGAGCAAGTAGTGATCGATAGAATCAAGGATCTGACTGGTGATGCTTTCGAAACCGCTTATAGGCAGACAAAACGCATCATCGATGGCAGCAACAGTACTCTATGGCCTATTTTGATATAAAAATGTTTCAAGTAGTTCCAGTTTATTTTAAGCCTTTGATCATGTAAGACAGCTAATTGGCTGCTGTGATAAAACCTTTGCCCATGGCCGCCTTACCCACTACTTTGGTATTGGGTTCAATGCAATAGTTGACATCGTTTGGCATATTTTGCCGTCTCACATAATCCAGAAGTGATGGCAATTGATCCATTGCAATGCTTTGGCGTATTACATCAAAGAAGCCCATGTAATGATGCAAATTGTGGCTGTTTGGTCAAATAAAAATGTCATTACAGAACTAAGTAAAGGCAGGTTCAATCTTACATCATTAGCAGAATCGGACCCAGCAGCTCATTCGTCTTGTATAGATGATGCACGTAGGCGCGCGTATGTTTCTGGCAGGCCAAGCATTTGCAACCTTCTAGCATAGGCTTAAACTCCTCCTTAATCGCCTCATCCGTAACATCCAGAAATGCAGAATGTTCTTTCTTATCAATAGTGTAACTAAAAGTCAGCGCCTTATAATTAACGGCTGCACAGTAAGCGTAGGAGGTGTCAAATACATCGACGCCCAAGCGTATTAGCTCCAACATTAGCACAGGTGTAAAAGGACCTGGCATCAGGCGTGGCAACTCTTCCTCAAGCTGTTGCAGACAATGTTCAACAATGGGCAGCAGTTGTGATGGACTCAGACTCGTGGCAGGTAACCCATTGGTGTGGAATCCTTCAAATATGTAGCCACCGTAGCTTCCCTTTGGCTGTTCGCGTGCATGCTTAATGGACTGTGTGCGGGCATATGTGTTGTAACCGCCCACAATTGGCGCAAGAAGCGTCGAGTCTTTCAATCTATCCAGTTCTCTATGCTGCTTGTAGCAGTGCTCCATAAAACGTTCGGTTCGATCCACCGATTTTTGTACTCGCTTCTTAGTGCTCTCTGGATTAGTGTCCGCATCACACAAGCCTTGATACACATCCGGCGCAAAGCTGGACACCAGCTGCAAATAACGTTCCACGGTTAAAGACTCCTTGCCTCGTCGTGTGAAAAGTGGAACCACATCACGATCATTGCCACCCGTTGGTGTGGCTTCGCAAGGATCGCGCAACAGCAACAGTGTATTGTACTCAGGATAGCCTACATAGGCGCCCAGGCTCCGGTTCCACTGTGCCAAAGACTCGGCCATTTGATCCATAGTGCATAATGTCAACTGCAGCACTTGTTGCTCTTGGGTGACCATTCCGAAAACATCGGCGCTTAAGTATGGAATGCTGCCGCCTTTTGTTGTTTGCAGTAGTAGCGGCGTTTCTAGCTCCTTGCTGTCCTTAATCCGCAACTGACCAAGGCGTCCGGAATTTTTACTAATACTTTTTATAAAGAACTTCATTGTGAAGAGTTTTTACTTATTGTGGTTTGCGCACGTTTTGCGCCTATACCACAATATAAGAAACCCAATCGATAGCTATCGAAAGTATATCAGCTGTTTGTAAATTTAAAATTTTATAATATTTTTAAAAATTAAAAATGAAAAATTAAGTGTATGAAATAAAATAAATATAAAAAGCTAAATGTGAGTTAATTTAATTTATTTTCAGCTGAAACTGATATTCTTCACAGCAGTTGCAAAGTGGTTCGTAACAGTTCCTGTTGGCGCATTCTGTTAAACTACATTTCTCTTTTACCATCCGTTCTTTCCTTCATAACGACACCACAATAAATGTTATTTGAACAGTAAACTAACTGGGGGCACATAACACTGATGTTTTTATTGTATGCGCAGCGCACTTGAGTATTGTTGTCATTGTTTTTGTTGCCGCACCGTTCTAGTTATGCATTCGCTCGCTCGCACTTGTTGGTGCGACTTTTCCCCAATTGTGTTTGTTTGTTCCGTTCGCATTCGTTCATTGATTTCCTAATTAAGTTTATAATTAAAATTAATTGAAAAATTACCCACATACATATGAAAAGTGTGTTGTAACATCGAAAATGAAATAGTGTCTGTGTGCCTATTAAAGTCGAATGAAAGCACGTTAAAAATTTAAATACAAAATTGTGCCAAAAAATACATGACTAGCAGCAGAAGCCAAAAAGGTAATTATAATCAGCCAAAGTGTTCGTTTATTTTTTTCTTGTTGCTTAATTGATGACTTCCCTGCCGCGCTCTATTTATAATTAAACCCGTCTGCAATAGCAATTATATTTATTGAACAAAGGCGAATGAACATAGCTGTATACAAAAATGTATCTATAATATATTTAAAATAAAAATATATATGTATTTATGGATGTACATATATGCATAAAACAACTATAAAAATTCTTTGCACAAAATTTTAAATGGCCATAAATTTTTGCTAAAAGTCGCGATGCGGCTTAAGTTTTTAGTAATAGAGCGGAAGAAGGGCGAGAGGAGGATGTGTGGGTGCTTATCCTATTTAGTGACTCTGCCAGGGTTGTCAGCATGCGCAAATTGCACCCATGCTTTATGTTTTTGTTGTGGCCTTGGGTATCTCTTTACCTGCTACCTGCTCCGTTGCTCTCGCTTGCAAACCATTTATTTTAAATGTGTCGAAACTAGCCTGCTGCGTTTTAAGAAAATATTGTAAATGAAAAATACCTAAAACATGGAACAACTAACACAAGAAATTGTTCTCTGCTTTCCAGGTGGTCTCGCTTAATGTTGCAGTGTGTGGCAACTCTAGGCAAATGAACTGTTTTACCTGCACACATACACGCGTATATATCGTCAACACAACGGATAATTTAGTGGAATTTTCGAAAATAGCAAAGGAAAGGCAACCATAATCCTCCAAAGCAGCAGCCGCAGCGGCAGCGCCAAGAGCAACAACAACGCAAGCAGGCATAATAATCAAAGATTAAATCAGGTTTATATGGAAGGGTTAAAAAGAGCAAAAGCAGCCTGTCACAGGAAGAAATACACGTTTCCTAGTCGCTGAGGCACGTCTACAACAACTACAACAACAACAAATCAGCAACAACAACGAACAACTGATTTTGATTACAACTACAAGGAGCGCGCGCTACACACACATATTCAATCTTAAGTACGCACACATATGTATGTACATGATTTGAGCGCACTGAAAGAGCGAGAGAGAGAGAGAGAGAGATAGAGAGCGAACATGTCTTTGAGATGGTGAGAGAGAACATGCACAGATTAACTAGCGCGCTCAGTTTTCCGCTCAGTTCTCATTCGAGTGCGGTACGGTTACGTCGCATTGCTCCCACAAGGCAGCGGTGAAAATACAACAGAAGATTTTCCGTTGTCCGTTTTCCGCTAGGCGACGGCACAACACAGCGTATGGGCGGCATTTGTTTTGAAAGTAAAGTAAGAGGAAAACGAAATATAAACCAAAACGTCGCGACCGCACCTCGCTAACTTATGTTTGTGATTGTATACGAACGTGTGTGTATATATGCATAAAGTATATGTTTTGAAACGAATGTATCACGAAGAAGGAAGCATAATCAAGTGAAAAATAGTGCAAAAATATAAAGCAATCGAAAAAAGGAATTATTATAATAAGATAGCCAAAAGACGGCGCAGAGACCAGTTTGAAATCGCCGCCTATTTGCAGGGCAACACACGCGCCGCAGCCGCCGTTGGCAGAAGCAGTGCATATGCTATGTGTTTGTGTGTGAGCGAAAGAGCCCGCGATAGTTTTGAGTGTGGAGCAGGGGCAATGGCAGTGGCAGGCAATTGAACGTACACACACGCTCACACATATTCATACACACACACACATGTGCACATGCTAGCCAAGACAGTGCTACAGCAACAACAACAACAACAACAAGAAGCGACCACATACGGTGAAAAGGCCGCGTCGCCGTCTCAAGGAGCGAAAGGCAGTGAGAGAGGCAGAGAAAGAGACAGTGGCAGAGGCAGCAGCAGCAGCGGAGCAAGCTATAAGAATAATAAATTACACTTTGCTTTTGCTATAATAAGAAGAAAAATTTATATACACATACACACACATACACATGTGCAAGTAATGTTTTTCTTGTGAATGTGTGTGTGGGGGAAAATTGTAATAAAATATGAACGCAAGAAAAACGCTGGAAATGGAAAACTAAAAGTAAATTTCGAAACATCAGCAAGCAGCAGTAGCAGCGCAGTGGCCGCGGCAGCGCAGATATGCAGCTGTATGTGTGCGTGTGTGTGTAAATTATTAACAGTTAGGCTGCGCAAATAAAAAGCAAACGGAAAAGAAAAAGAATTTAAGCAGCAGAAAATAAATAAAAGTGAACAACATTCAATGTGCCATCATTTTCAACAACAACTACTACTACTATAATTAAGCAAAAGGAGCAGCTTTAAACAAAATATAATAAAAAAAATACATACATATATACACATACATATATATTTATAAGCGTTATTATATATACAGTATTAGCAACAACTGAAAGAAGAAAAAATAATATAAAAATGTCCTGCATATCGAGCAATTTTAGCTCATTCTTTCTCAACTCCTTGAACGATCCTTCAGAGTTTTCCAAGTACTTGAGCAATGGCGAGTTGAAATGTACAAATTTCGAAGAATTTCAAGTGTTTGCTCAGTCAACGCAACAGCAACAACAGCAGCAGCAACTACAACAACAACAACCACAATCACAGTATTCATGCACAAATGGCATCGGCGTCGGAGGAGCAGAGCTCGGATTCGAAACGGCAGCGACGTTGCAGTTGCAGTCGGCGCAGCGTGAAGCTGCGGAAACGCCGGCAGTGCTAAGCACACCGTTGCTCAACAACCGTTGGCCGACAGCGGTGGCAACGCCAAACGGACACGTGCCCGCCTCTGCCGCTGCTGCCAACGCTCAGCATTTCGATGGTTCCTTTGAGTTTATCAAATATCTGCGCCACTCTACGGACTTTACGCCCAGCAGCGGCAGCAGCAGCGGTGTCAGTAGCAGCAATAGCGCTGTCGGCGTCAACGTCAGCAGCGACGCAGTTGACAGCGCCGCATTGGCAGCACCGGCAGAGAAGAGCAGTAAATTGATTGGAGCGGGCAGGATTACAACACCGCCGCCAGGGAGCGCCACTGCTGGTGGTGCTGGTGGCAGTGGTAGCTGCAGTGTGGGTTTATTGGATCTGGACTCGGCAAACCCATCGCAAAAATCACGTTCGGCCTCCCGTAAAGTCGCCGCGCTGCTATCTTCCGTATCGCGCTCTTCCAATAGCCTGGACGCCAGCACCTCCGCCCTGGACGCCGTCTTTGATCACGACTCGAAGCAAACAATCTTTGAGCTGCAACACTTAACGAGCACCTCGAACGGCTCGAATGGCTCCAATTCAAATGAGTCGTCCTCGCTGGAGTTACTTGCCTTTCCCAACTCTCATCTGAATGCTTCCAATTCAAATACCTCCTCGGAGGAGCATTGCGGCAGTGCAGCAGAATTCGGTGGACTGTTGGGTGGATCAGGATGCTCGGCGGCTTCTGGCGCTGGTGGGGCGCCCAAGCTTTTAGGTAGCTTTGTGATCAAGGAGAACTTCGATGTGCATCCCTCGCATAAGGTAGAGGAGGGCATCTTCCAGCACATGAACAAGCTGCCGTCAAAGAAGAAGGATACACTCAAGCAGTTGGGTGTACGATTCACGGGCCAAATGACATTGACGGATAAATCGATTGTGGTCGAAAATTTTATCAAATTTTGCGAGGTGAGCTTGTTAAATAACTGGGTATATAATATATACGAATGTATAAATACCACATAGACAATACAACAGCTGTTCTTTTCATAGAATTCTATAGATAGATGCAGATGCAGATATGTAGCTTAATTAAACAAATCCAACAATATGAGATTCATTTTTTTTTCAATTTCAATTACTGTTCAACATTCGCTCTGTCATTATAGTACATATGCCAGATACAAATATATATATATGTATATGAATAGAATTTGATTTTCGCTAACATATACAAAATATACATATGACACTTATATAAATTTATAGATATATACCTACATCTGAATATATACATATGTACATATGCATATATATTTATATATATTCATAACGCGGATACACCGTTCATATCCTTTACACAAGCGCATTTCTCACTCTATTATATGCCGCCCACATACATACATATGTACATATATCAAACCCATACTCCCTCGCACACACACACATGCTCATCCAACGAATGTCATTATAAATTGTAATAACAGCAGCAGAGACGCTGGCGTCGACAGAGCGGGGCCAACCACAAATTCAGCATACAAATACAACTGTAATCATGTGTGGCACCAATGTGTGCCTGTGTATTCTAAACACCTACATACAGCCAAACATAAGCATGTACATTTGTATGTAAACACACACACATAAATATACATACATACAGAGATATATACAGACAACTCACTCCAACACATTTGGCGCCTTTTCAACACTATGCTAGGCAACCCTCCCAACTCTCACACACTGACACATGCTCATTACGCTCAGCTTTATCGGAACGCACACATACTCAACCACACACATACACAATCAACTAGATTTGGTCGAAGCAGCACCCGCACAACCCACACGCTCAAACTACATATGTACAAAACGGCATTGATGGCATAATACAGGAACAGCAACAACAACAAGAGCAAGTACAACAACATGAGCAGTAGCTAGAGCCTAACCTTATTTCAACATGGCTGCTTTCTCGGCCCTTCGGCCGCTATTACAACATTTTAGTTTTAAGATGCCTAGCTTTGATGTTGTCGTTCTGCTCTCCCTTCCAGTTTAACTCAAAATTGTTGCGCTCTTTCTCTCTCTAACTCTCACCAGCGTTCACTCCTTTGCCAGTAAGAACTTTACTTACAGGGAGCATCAGCGGCGGCAGTGGTAGCGGAAGAGGCGGTGGCGGTGGCAGCGATAGCTGCCTGCTCAAACTACAAAGTTTTGTATATGTATGTGTGTGTGTATAGTTATGTGTGGGTAAGTGGGTCTGGCAACCCCCAAAAAGCTCAAGCGGGCGCTATTGAGTAATTGTATATGCGCCCCTCTCTTTCTCTCTCTCGCTCTCTCTGTCTCTCTCTTACTCACACGCTCGCACACATTCTCTCTTGTGTTACATACATACAATCATCAAGTTACTTGGGGCGTTTGTTGGACTGTCCATTGAGTTGCCTTCGTATGTCCTTTCGTGTGCTTGTATGTATTCGTGTATGTGTGTATGTTTGTTTATATGTACGTATATTTTAGGTGTGTGGTACCCTAGCGGCGTCGTTGAAGGCTACTAAATGCGCATGCAGTAGCAGCGCAGTCACCAATACACATATGCAATAAGTTTGCCAATCTGTGTGTATGTATGCATGTATGTATGTACAGATACATATATATTTTTGGGTGTGTAAGGTACAGAGCCGCGGATGAGAACGGGTCGTATAGGGGGCCGCAGGACGTTGGGCGTTTGGCTAGGGCAGGTACAATGTCTCGGGCTCGCACAATTTACGCGCTCACACAGAAACAGCAACTGTGAAACCCATGTACATTGATTATAATTTTAAATTATATACACATACATACATACGGATATAAATTACAATGTAAATACATACTCACATATATACGAATAACTGTACTTGCCAAACTTATATGATGACTATATATAATATCTGTATATGTATGTATTTGTATCTGCATCCACTGTCAACATACACACATATTCATATGGATATAAAATATTTAGGTTTATGCGTCGTTTTTGCCGCCTTTGGGGCCGCATTAAATTAGTGTTGTATAACGAGGCGAATACAAGGGGTTACACAGAAGGGTATGAGCATATGCAGATTGTTGCCAAAAATGTGAAATATTTACATTCATATTTAAATTTAGTTGACTAGCAAAATATGAGGTTATGTTCGGCACGTTAATTAAGGGTCCAAAGAAGTTCACCTACGAATGTTAAGGCAAACGACTATATGGGCAATAATTAATGAGTCGTTTACAACCCTTTTTCACACGTGCGTCGCTCAAATTGTTGTTAAAAACCTGTTAAACGCAAAGAGTGAAAGTGTGAAAATTGTTGCCTCCCCTCACACACACGCACACATAACCACACTGGGGCGCACACGCAACCCTCAAAAATCAAAAAATCATTGTCAGGCGACGGCAGCACGAACAACTGTTGTTGCACGCACAAGCAGGAAAACAGAAACAGAAAGAAAAACAATTCACACTTGTCTCAATAAAAACAACAACAAGCTGCATCACACCACATACACACACGCATAGACAGAACTCACACACACCACAGACAACAACCGCAAGCCGCCACACATAAACACACAGCCACATACAAACACACACACACGAAGCCAGAGAGCTTGGCAGGATACGTCACGCACAGACACGCACAAACACAAACACAGTCTGCGTGCTGTCAATAAGTTGCAAAAAAAAAGAAGAGACAAAAAAAACAGTCAAAACAATAAAAGGAAAAGCAAGAGCACAATGCCGCAACACATTGCCATTGCTGCCTACATTCTTTCTGCTTGTTTCTCTTTTGTTTTTACTTTTTTTTTGAAACAGTTAAGCGGCTATAGGAATGTAAACACACAAAACTCTACCCCTCCCGTTTCCGCCCACGCACCGCTGCAGCCAAAACAATCAGGCGGAGACAGCAACAGCAACACTTGGCTTGACAGCCAAGCTCGGCTCTCTCACCTATATTACTCTCTCATTTTTGTGGTCTTTCTTCCTTTTTCTTTCTCTCTTGCACGCATGCTGCTGTTAATGAGTCGTCACCGTCACGCTGCCCTCCTCACGGCCAACACCTCTGAAGGGGCCTGTCATCATTGAAAAGGCGTTGAATTGGTTACTCGTGCTCTGAAAATCTCTCTCTCTCTCTCTCTTTCGCTCATAATTTGACATACACACACAATCATAAAGTCAAGCTTTAAGTATTTTGGTAAATTTGACTTGCTCCTCTTCGTGCTCTTTCTACTGCTGCAGCATGCTAGTACTCTATGGCTGGGCGTCGTCACTCCTTTTTGCTCTATTGATTTTTAACATAATCAAAACCCCAAATGTATGCACACATGCAAACACATGTACAGTTATAAGTACATGCACACACACCCATGAGGGCATTTTCGACAGCGTTGCCATATATGCTTAGAAGTCGGCAGGCTGATGCTTTGGGTGGGTAACGTTGGCGTCGCGCTGATTATGAGGACGTTGATAAGTTTTAACGTCGACGTCGCTGTCGCTGTCGACGAACGAGCATACGAGCACGACTCGGCGATGCTTGTTGACTCTCTCAAAGTACACACACACACATGCACAGGGACAGGCACATAGACACGAATACGGACACAGGCACAGACGTCCGTCAAGCTGCTGCGCCTATTTAAACACACACGCACACACACCCAAGCCCATGGGCAGGCGACAACCCTTTTAGCTCCCACAAGTTCCACTTTGTGCCCCGCTCTTCTCTTGCCAACATTGTTGAAAATGGCTTCATTGAAAATGTTGTTTGCTTTTCTATTTGGGTTTGCGCTCGCTGCTGCTGCTGTTGGTGCCTTTCTCTTTCCCGTTTTTGCTTTATTTTATATTTTTACACTATAAAATATACATTGTGCGAGTGTGTGTGAGTGTGGGGCTGGGGCTGGGAATGGGGCTGCATGTGTTTGTGTGGGATTGTGTGTATGGCATGCTTTTAGGCGCAGAGTCCTTTCTATGATTGTGTTTGCATTTTGGGGTCTGCAAGTTTTTGGCTTTTGTGAAATTTTCGTTTTCAACTTTTTGTTGTACACGAATTATAAGTTTTGATTAGTAGTGGGCAAAGTTTTCATTTGCATTAGTATAGGTATATATATGCATACATACATATTTATGTAAATGTGTGTGTTTTCCACTCGGTGGTTGGGCTTAGCTAAATATATGTACAAGTATATAAGTTATATCTAATATATAGAAACATTTATATGCAGGAAATGAGTTTCAGCTTTATAATATGTATGAAAATAGGGGTTCAGCTAAAAGAGGATTTCATTTCTAGACAGCAACTTGGCATGTGAATATTTTATTTAATCAAAAAAGGTTTCCTTCGGCCTTAATAAGTAACAAATGTTTGTCTAGGTATAAAGGATGTTTTATAAGGCATATAATGAATACTTTCTGAGGCCACAACGAGTTCAGTGTACATGCATTAGATTTGTACTCAGATTATATACATAAATATTCCTTCTGCCGGAGTCTAACCATGTGACTATTAATGAAATACCAAAAATAAGAGAAAAACAAGACTATATTTTATTGTAATATGTATATTATAAAAACATAAGTTATGGTCAAAAAGGATGTTTTGTACCATGTTTTATATAGCATACTTTTAAGAGTATAAGTAAATACATATACATATATTTCACATATATCTATATATTTTTTCTTTTTAGGAATACGATATTAAGGATCATCGACCCTGGTTGTCCTTAAATCAATGTGGCCTCAACAAACCTGAGCAAATCAAATTCGCACGCTATTTGGGACAAGGATTGCCAACGTTTACACTCTTCTGCATTTATAGCAATTTTAAAAATCTATTTTGCACCAAACGCACAGAAATGTAAGTTTGCAATCTGCATATCAGTAAATATATATATATGTATATATCTAAAAATATTCTATAGCTATACCAAGGATGGCTACAATCTGCCTTATATACTCGATAAGACCAAGCGCTTCCTGGCCAACACAACAGCTGGTAAGACACTCTGAACCTCTCTCTCCCATCTCCAAATATATACAACATTTTTATAGTGCAAATGCAGCAACGAAAAAAATATTTAAAGACAGGCGAAAAAAGACTATATAAATATAGCTAAATAAAAGAGAAAAAGAAATAAAAATAACCTCAAAAATAGTTTCAAGCGAAAATGTGCTAAATTTTAAAAATATATACACAAAAACCAAAAACCAAATTTCTATTTTAATTTTTTTTTTAAGTTTTTGATATGTTCTTTTTCTTCTATTTTTGCACTTTTCTCATTTCACATGTCTCATTTGCTCTATATATATTCTTTTTTGGTTCTTCATATGCACTTTCTGTTTCGCTCTCTCGAAAAATGAAAAACAAAACTAAAAATGAAAAAGAAAAAAATCTGAAATAAATAATTGGCTGCCTATCTTTGCTCTATCGAAATCGAAGAAAAACAAAAAAAAAAAAACAAGCAAGAAAATAATTTTTTAATTTTTGACTTTCAATTTGTTTGTGTTCTTCTTCTTCTACTTCTTTTTACACGCATACGCTTTTCAATCACTAGGCGAAAATACCAACAACAACAACAACAACAACAGTAACAAGACCAACACAACAACATCAACACAGTTGAAACAAACACACGAGCAATGCGAATCAGCGCCATCATCGCCCATAGCAGCCCCAACAGCACCAGCCGCATCAACAACACCAACAACAACACCAAACAACAACAACTCTCACGCAACAGGCAACAGTAGCACACATTTACACACGCAGCAAGCAGCGCAGTCGCAGTCGCAGCCTCAGCCGCAGCCGCAGCCGCAGTCGCAGTCACCATTAGTAACAGCGCCCAATGGCACGCCCCTGCCCAGGCCTGGCACGCCCACAACGCCAGCTAGCCAGCCACATACGCATCTAATGCAACAACATGCATCGCATCACCTGCAACAACAACAACAACAGCAGCAGCAGCAGCAACAACAATCATCCACGCCTACGCGTGGACCACCCCTGACGCCGCATCATCATCAGCAACAGCATCCACAGCATCTGCATCATGCGCCACCGCATCCACATCACTATCCGCATCCACACCCACATTCACATCCCCATCCACAGCAACATTCGCATCCGCATCCGCACCACTTTGCCTACGCACATCCGCATCATCCGCACTACAACCTGCCGCCACCACATCCGCATTCACATGCACATTCGCATCCACATCCGCATCCACATCAGCATCAGCATCAACATCCGCACGCTCATATGGCAGCGCCGCACGGCTTTGGCCAACAGGTGGCGCCAACGGCGCCCCCAACATCAGCTCAGCCACCGCCACCGCCGCCGCCACATGCGCTGCCGCCCAATATGTGAGACTGGCGTCGGCGTGGCGCCAAATATGGCGGCAATGGCGCCACCTGTTGACAATCCTTGGCGGCTCCAGCTACCTACAAATAAAAAGAGGAAATTAATCACGGATGCCCCAGCAACTATTATTAGCTTTTAACTCTTCTATTTACACCATTCGGTTTTATTTTATATTATTACCACGTTGTCTCTGTCCCATTTACAAAGTCTTCTGTTTTGCTCTTAGCATATGTATTTCGTTTGTAGTCTAATTTTACACGCTTATTGCCAAATTTTTTAATATGTATTATGTTATACGACTAAATTGTTGGACGATAAACGCGCCCTAAACTATGCAATGTTATTCCTTGAAAAGAGATTATTACAATTACAAACACACAAAAAACACATGTAAACTGTCATTATAGAGAATCAAGCTAATGCGCAACTATTGAAAGTAATATTATTTAGACATATATATAGTAATGAATATATATTTTAGTAAGCCAGAAACAAATAATATATATGTGCAAAACCCATCCTAAATATATATATATACATATATACTATTATATATATATACAACCTCTACATATATACAAAACATATAAAGCGAAATTTTGTTTTCAACAACAAATATACATATATATACATACATAGCAAAAAAGAACAAAAATATGTTGACTTTTTTATTTAGCCTGCTCTCGCGTTTGCCTGCATTTGTGCTAGCCAAGCGTCACATCTCTTTAGCATTCGGTCGTCGTGTTCCCTTTCTCTCTCTCACTCTCTCCAACTATAAAAATGCAACTCTCTCTTGTAGACCTCAAGAACATGGCGGCCGCCAATGACGGCACGCTCGAGTTTGCCAGCAATAGCAGCACCAGCAGCACCAATAGCACCAGCAACAACAACAACAGCAGCAGCAGCAGCAGCAGTGTTAACAGCAGTAGCAGCAGCACCAGTAACAGCAGCAACACTGTTAACAACTATGTACCAGCAGCAGCAGCAGCCGCTTCTTCTCAATCCTTGGACACACGTTATAGCTGTGTGGCGCCGGCGTCGATGTCCCTGTTACCGCCACCGTCGTTGCCGCCACTAGGACCGCCGCCACGTGCACTCGAACAGTTGATCATCTATGAGAATTTCAATGTGCATGAGACGCATCGCATCGAAGATGGCGTCTGCACTCACATCAGCCGCCTGCCGCCCAAGAAGCAGGAGCTATTGAAACAGTTCGGTATACAGAGTAGTAGCCAGCAATGTCTGAGCAATTATGAAAAGTGCATACTCATCGAGAATTTCATCAAGTTCTGCAATGTGAGCAATTGTGTATCGACGACGTGCTCCTCCCAAATAGCCAGAGCCTTTGGCTGTTGTGTTCAGCGGAGATTTGTTCTTGAGCCTCGATCCTCTAACATAATTGGCTATATATAAATGAATATATACACATTGGCATTATTCATTATGAATTTCAGTAGTTTTCAAAATTTCACCTTCATTCCTAGAGCATAGAACAAAACTCTAGCCGACCCCCTTAAATAAAACGCATTATTTAACCGATTTCCATTTATTTTTTTATTGATAATTTAGGAATATCAGATATCCGATCATCGACCCTTTTTGGACTTCCACGAGAGCGCTTTATCCAAATGTGAACAACTTAAATTTGTACGATATCTGGGCCAGGGGCTATCCAATCTGACGCTAAACAAGATCTATGTGGCATTTAAAGAGTTGCTGGGGAATGGACGACCGGACAAGTGAGCAAATTTGACAAAACTATATTCGTGAATTAAAATGATATATTTTAATTTTACTTTATTAGAGCCGGATCGGAGAGCTACAATTTGGATGCACTTTTAAAAAAGAAACGCAAGAACCTTTATAATCGACTTCATGCGGCTGGTAAACCATGTTCGTTAAATTTTCCTTGCGATAGTTTTCTTAAATATTAGTTTATAACAACACTTACATTCCGAAAATTAGTAGTTTTTGCACCACTGTTATGAACATATTTTAAGCCCATTTTGTTCTTATTTTCCTCTCCTTTTGCATAGCAACAAGTATCGATCTAACAACGTTCGATTCTACTTCCCAAGCATCTCAGCCAATTGGAACAGCACCGCAGCATTCATTGATTACGCAAGCGCCGCGCCCACAACACGCCTTTGCTGCGTTAACAGCAGCCACACCACAGCAGAGCGAATCGCCATACAGTTATGTGTCACGGTAAAAGCAATCTTTAGCAGTTGCAGAGGTGTTGCACAGCAACAACAACAATAATAAGAGCAGCAACAACAAGAAATACACTTACACACGAATACATATTACATATACTTCCTGGAACTGGACCAGTAACTGTTGTGTCTTCAAAACGAAAAATAAAAACAAAAACAAACAAAATTATACACAAAATGAGGAAAATTGTTAAGCGAAATGATGCTAAGTAATAAAGTCAAAACTAAGTGCTAAATTATAATGAAAATATGAGTAACATAGAGAAAAAGTTAGTGTAACAATTTGAAATGAACATAAAGGTAATTAGAATGCAATTCCAGTTAGTAAGCAACATAGGAAATCCAATAAGAAGCAGTTCATATGGCAACACTTGGCCTATCTATAGAGATATATATATTTGTAGATCGTGCTTCGGTTTCCGAAAATTAATTTTCCCTTTGTTTTCCAAAAGTTAAACAAGCATAATATAAATATATATATACATATATCTATATACAGTGTAGAGAATTAAGATAGATAATAAGTGCAACACCAAAATTCAAAAATAAATCAAAGACCTCCCAAGAAAGTTCCCTAATATGCATATACACATCAACTATAGCATATAGAGTATAAGTTGAGTGAACAAACATTTATAATACATAATAAATACACATACAAGCACAACACTGAAAGTAACAGTAGAGTAAAAACATAGAAGATTAACAAAAACAATTATTCCTATATACAATACTTATATACACAAACAATATAGATGCATAATAAAAATAATATAAACGGAAACGCAAAAATCAAATACCAAGCATAGCAATTGTAAATTCAAAATACATACGTGAATATATATATATATACATATATATAGTTTATAAAAACAACATAAACAAATATATTATATACTAAAACGCCAATCACTTGTTTTGTTTCTCTGTTAATTGTACGGAACCATTTTATTTCATTGATTCAAAATTATTTTTCCTTTATACGAATATTAATTTGCAGCAATTTATAGACATTTTTGAGGGGTACAAAATAGCTAAATACGATACAAGGCAGTTAATATGGGTGGCTTAACTAACACACACACGCGACGCCCTAACAAAAAAGATTTCTTACTTAAATATATCAATAAGAATATGTTGTGTATATTTTTTCCAACTAGCGCGCGCAATTTTGAATTGCTCTTAAAGAGAGTGTTGGTAAACATCTATTAATTTGTTTCTTTTTTGCTCATTTTCTGCTCGCGCTCTAGCGCCCGCTGCTTGGCCTTTTCATAAATGGGCAACAATTGTCCAGTCTCACCCAGCATTTTTAAAAGCTCCACAATAAACGGCAAATAGTTGTGTTTGCGTCGCACGTTCTCTATCTACAATGAGAGAGTTTAATTATTAACATATTCAATGAAATATGATTCGATATTTGTTCTTGCCTTGTATCGTTTTTTCTTCTCAATTTCGTACTGTATGTACGAGCGTAAGCTATTGATTTCAGTCTGACGATCATCTGCAGTGTCCATGGCATCGGCAGCCGGATTGAGAAGTTTTTCGATTTGTTTCTCATAGATTCGCTGTCTGTCGGAGATTAGTGCCATTAGATTGAAATGTATCTCACCATCGCTGTAACGCTGCATGCGCTTCTCAATGATCGGTCGCACCACATCAATCCAATTTTGATCTGGCTTGATCTCGCCCAAGTCGATGGGTCCCTCGCGCAGACCGTCCAGCTCATATAGACGCCCGGCAATGGGCATATAGCCAACAAAGTGATAGACATCCTCATCCTTGTTTTGATTCTTCATATCCAGCTCAAAGAGCGTTTGACGGGCAAATGAATTGTGCACCGTGCGTATCTGGGAGGCATTGCTCAGTGTGAGTCCCTTGTTGTAGGGATCGAAGCCCTGGCAGAACTCCTTGAAATTGGTTAGTGTTTCGCCCAGTTTAATATCCTCATGATTGAGGTTTAATAGCAAGCTAAGTATGGCTTGCGTTGCACAGGCATTGTTAATCACTTGCTTGGCAAAGAATATGTGATCCCGATCCAGGACAACTTTCCCAGCGGGCTCGTCTTCCTGCACCCATTTGAACAAAAATATCAGACCATGTATAGGTTCTAAGTCTTTGAATGATTCACTGTCCAAGCTCCAGATTTCTTCCACTTGTGCGCCATCGCAGCCTACATAACGGAGAAAAACGTTTCATTCATATAAGAACTATGTATAGCAATATTTGATGCCGGCATTGGCAACCACGTCTTGAAAAAAAAAGCGCGCGCTGTATTTTCAACCTACCAAATTCGCGTATCAGCTCTGTGAATACGCCTGGATCACTTTCTATAAGACACCAATTGCCTGCTCCTTCGCTCATTGTGTGAAGTTCCTTTTTGATTGCTCAATTTGCGAAAATTGCTTCTACAAAAATTTTTGTCAACTCACAAGCTACACGATTAATGTTAGGGATGTTAATAAATTAACGATATAATAAAGCGATATATTAAGCGACCGATAGGTTTACATACTCGTGCACATCATGTTGATTCGCACTTGACAATAGTATCGATATGCAACACATGTTGAACCAAAAGCAAACATTTCCATAACGCAATATATTAATTTTTAATTATCTATTGTGTAATAATAAAAAATATTGCTATATCACTAAAAACCAATTTTGTACATCAGTATACTATATTACAAATTAAAATGGCATAAATTTAGTTCTCCAGGCACAGCTGCAAAGCGATTGTCAATAATGCGTTTAGTGACGATGTTTAAATTATATGTACATCTCTAATGTCATGGCGGACACAAAGCAAAGCGGTGGGGAAAAAAAATTATGTGCAAGCAGAATGGAAAATCTCACATAAAAAATTTAACTTTTCTGCAGCCAGTGAAATGTAAACTAATAATGTGTACGATAACAGTAACAGTGAGACAATAATATATATTTTAGTATATCAATTATAATGTGTACGGCTAGGTAAAATAACGAAAATATGACGCGAAAATATGATTTCAACTTCGTGCAGGCGCCACCAACAAAATCAGTGTTTGTAGTGTCAGTGGAAAATTGGCAATTGCGTACGTTTATGTAAATGCTGAGTCCGGGGGAATAAAAACAAATTGCAATTATTACCAAAATATTAAATTTTATATTAACTGTGTATTAACAACGGTCGCATTTCCACGTCTCAAAGAGAAAAATATTGGGGGAAAAAGAGGCGCGAAAAATTCGCAACAAAATGGTTGTCTCAAAAGACAACAAGCGTCGCCGTAAGGAAACGGAGACCCCGCCAACGTCATCGTCGTTGGCGGCAGCGGCGACCGTTGCTGTAGAGTCATCACCTGAGATGCCCAAAAGGTGAGCCAATGCCTCCCCCTATCTATTTAGTCGATCGTAGATGACTGCATATGTGTGTAAATTCTCTACAGAGATGACGACGCAGTGGCAGTCACTGTTAAATGTACTAACAGCAATATCGCCCTCCCCGTCACACCCACACCTCTGCTCAACGTGATGTGTGATGCGCTACATTGTATAAGCAACGGTGTTCTTGGCTTTATGTTGAAAATATTGATAAAACAATTGAAATTTGAAATATAATAATAATAAATAATAGCGGTCTTTTAAATTCTTAAACAAAAAAAAAAAAAAATTAAAAAAGTTAGAATATTAGTATATGAACGTTATAAATCAGTTTGTTTTAGCTATTTAGCGGTTAATAGAGCGCATCACTGTCGAACACGCTTCGTGGCGCTGTTGTTGCACAGGCCAAGGGCTGATTCGCAGTTACTTTAGGGTAGAGCAGGTGCCCATGTGTGTGGGTGGGGGTGATTGTGCGTGTGTGTGGCTGTGTACGTGTTGGGAAATTCGATGCGTTTTTGTTTTGTTCTTTGATTTTGCATTTGATTTGTATTCAGTTGCATTTGTTACCAATTAAAAACGACTCACACTTGTCTTTTGCGTATCTATATCCCACCCACACCCACAGAACAAAGGTGCAGGCGCAGCGTAAATTTGCACAAGGCCAGAGCGCACCCACCGCTGCAGGCGGTTTCAGTGCGGTCAACGTTGCAGCAGCAGCAGCATCCTCAGCATCAGCGTCTGGACCCAGCACATCCTCAGAAAGCCACCAACCACCGATAGAGATATTGCCAAATAAGTGTCCCAAGGCACATGATTTTGTCACATTTCTCTGTCTGCGCGGCACATCGGCTTTGCCCGCCCATTTGGACTATTTGAATCAGGGCAAGAGCAAGGCAAATGAAGCTCCACCAGCCACCGATACCAGCAGCAACAGCAAAAAGAAGAATATTGGCAAAAAGAAACGCGGCAGACCCGCCAAAACAGCAGCAGCAACGGCAACAACCACAGGTAAAGCTAAAGTTGGGCAAATGCCAAAGCAACAGACGCAGCAACAACAGCAACCGCAGTTGGTGCCGCCAGATTTGGGGACAGCGGACAAAGTAGCTAGTGATAAAACTGAATCTGTGAAGCCTCTGCCAGCAGCTCCTCCTCCTGTGCTCCTGGCGGGCGCAGTGCGCAAGCGTGCTGAGGTAATAGCCGAGGGCAACAGACGAGGCGCTAGGCGCACCGAGATCTTAAAACGTCGCTCGAATCGCGCCACCAATAAGGAAAAGGAAGATGAGTCAGAACCACCTAAAGATGATTCCGCTCATCTAGCAGAAGACGAGGAAGAGGACGACGAGGATGAGTTTTTCTCGGCCCACGATGCCAGTTCACGCAATGGCGGCGCTGATGATACCAAGTCGGAAACGACACACTCGAATGCCAAACGCGGACGAAACCAGGCAACATCAGCGGCAGCGGCTGGTAGAAAATCACGAGCGGCTGTATCTCCAGCTGTCACCGAGAACAGCAGCAGCAAGGAGAAAGAAAAGGGTCCTGTGAAGCGGGTGCGGCAACGGGAATCACCCATATTCATACCCTCGCCAGAGTCGTCGGGGCGCATGACACGACAGCGGGCTTTTTTTGAGCCCGTCAAGGTGCCGCCCAAGCAGGAGCCGGATACGGAGGAGGAGAAGGAAAAGGAGGTGCTGGAGCAGAAGAAGCCCGCTGCAGCAACCGAGACCAAGAAGCGAGAGATCAGTAAGGAGAAAACCAACTCAAGCATTTATGCCAAAGATGCGGCCAAGAAGCAATTAGAAAACGGAAGCACAACCTCAACTGTGACAGCGACCGAACAGCAGAAGGGGCTGAATGTATTCGACTTCAGTTCCGACGATGAACAGCCGCTGGCCAAAGCCATAAAGCTGAAGAAGGGCGCTAAGAAGAGTGCAGCAGGAACAGGGGCAACTGCAGCAGCAGCCGCTACAAGCAACGCACGTGGGCGCAAGTCAGCAGGCGGATCAGCAAAAAAACAGCAGCAGCAACGAGAGGAGGAGAAGGCAGAAGCAGCTAAAGCAACGACACCCAGCAAGACGGAGGCGGAGCAGCCCAAATCGAAACGAGGAAAAGCGCTCAAAAAGAAAGCCGACGAGGAAATTGAACAGCTGGAAGAAGGAGAAGGAGACTCAGAAACGTCGCCACCCTCGCCCAAGAAGCCTGCCCAGAGTGCTCGTCCCGTGCGTCGTCAGGCGCAGTCAAAGGCAAGCAAAGCCGAACGATCAGTGAGTCCCAGTCCGCAGCGGAGTCAACGGCCGTCTCGGAAGACGAAGGAGGCGGCGGCTATCTATATGGGCATCATTGGGCACAAGCTGCAGATGGCGGACGATGAGGAGGATGACCTGTCGCTCAGCAGCTTTCCAGACATACCTAATGTCAAGCAAATGGAAAAGATGGAAAAGGAGATGAAGAAGAATGCGTCTGGCAAATCAGGAGCAGCAGAGGCATCAAAAAAGTCCAATAAATCCGCAGCTGCAGCGGAGGCGGAAAATGCAGCAGGAGCAGCAGCAGCAACAACTTCAGTTACAGCTGCCGAGCAGACTCCGGATCTATCCTCACCAGAAGCGACAGCAGCAACCGCGCCGCCAGCCCCAGCGAGACGTGGACGGCCGCCCAAGCAGGGAAAAGGGACAACGGGTAGTGCGAGTGGCTCAGCGGCCCCGACTGGCAAACCACAAATTGAGGGCATGCTGGTAAAAAAGGGTGCACTGGCCCTGGCCAAAGCTAAGTCCGAACAGCAGCAACAAAAGCAGCAGCAACAACATCATCAGCAGCAGCAACAGAAAGACGACTCCGATGCGGAGGAGGATTTTTTAATAAATGAGGAGCTAAACGAAACCAAGCGCAAGCTGGAAAAGAGTTTTAGCGACTCAGATGACGAGCCATTGGCCATCAAAGTGCCCTCAGCAGCAGCCACAGCAGCGGCAGCAGCAGCAGCAACAACAACAGCAGCAGGAGCCGGAGAAGTAACGACGACGACGACAACAACAACAGCAGGCACAGTAGCAGCATCTGCAACAGCAACCAAAGCCAGCAACAGCAAAGCTGAAGATTCAACAACAACAGCAGCGGAAGCAACAGTTGCAACAGCAGTCGTCCCTGCAACAGCAACAACAACGGTAGCAGCAACAACAACAACAGTAGCAGCAGCAGCAACAACAGCAACAGCAACAGTGGCTGCAACAACAACAACATCACCAACACTTAAGCCTTTGACTCCGCAACCCAGTTGTCCACCCACTGTGCAAGGCACCACGCAGCTAACGATGCTGCCGCTGACCGCCAAGCCCATGCCTTACTCCATATCACCACCCAGCTATGCATCGGCTTCAGCCACACTGAAGGCCATGGAGAAGAAGTCGCCGGTGCCCACGTCGAAGATACTTAACGTGCCCGCCACGTATGCGCTGCCAGGTGCTGCGGGCGGCGGTCTAAGCACGGCGGCTGTGGGATTCGCGAAGACCTCATCGTATTTGCCGCAAGCATCGCCGCATTATCATACGCCGTATGTGCGACCCTCGACATTTGGAGTTGCTGTAGCGGCGGCGGCGGCGGCGGCAGCAGCTGCTGCTGGCAATAAGACACCCCAGCACCAACAGCATCAACAGCAGCCGCAGCAGCAGCAGCTAACGTCAACATTGGCCGCAGCGAGCAGCGTGACATCCCCGTTGAAATATCAGACGCCACCCACAACTTATCCGCCGCCCATTGAGGCGTATCAGTGTCCCAAAATAAATCCCAATTTTCTAACGCCCAAATATGATCGCAGCAGTGTTTTGCCGCGCGCCAACAACATTGTCAACAACAACAACAGCATCGGCAGCGTGGCAGCGAGCAATGCGCTCAGCAACAGCAGCTTTACGGCTACGACAGCAGCGCGCTCCACGCTCAACAGCCTCACGACACCTGTGGCAGCCGCACCAAAGAGCGTAACAGTTAGTCAAAGTCAAAGTCTCAATCTCAGTCTAAGTGCGACGCCCTCGACGATGGCTTCCACATCGGCGGCGGCAGCAGCTGCAGCGGCTGCTGCGGTCGCTTCGCAGCAACACCAACATCAGCAACAGCAACAACAGTTGCAGCAACAGCAGCAGCAGCAGCAACAACAACAACAGAATCAACAGCAGCATCAGGCGTCGCCAGCGCCAGGCCAACTGCAGCTGACAGCAGCAACAGTTGGAGCAGCAGCAGCAGCAACAACGAGCGCAACAACACCTGCAACGCAGACCAACAACAATGCGGACCCGCTGAAAGATGAAATCGGCAGCATCCTGGCACAGGCCACGCTCATGCCCAGCAAAGAGGAGTCGGGTAAGATTTTTGGCATAGCCAGCGTGAGTTTGGCGCAAAGCTCCGGGCCGGACAACACCAAATGCACGCTGGGCAAATGTGGTTCCATACACAAGCCGGTGCTGGGGCCGGTAGTGCCCACCGAGGGCTACTTTGGCGATCAGCTGTCGAGCAAGGAGCGGCGCAAGGCCAAGGTGAACATGACGCACGAGCAGATACAGAAGTGGCTGATCGAGTGCAGCTCGAATCCGGACGAGATCCAGGATGATCTGGACGACGATTACGATGACAGCTTACGGCCACAGCAGGCACAAACTCCGCCAGGACCCACCACCCGCGATGACAAAGAGAGCACCAGCTTCAGCAGCTCCTCGAAGAATACGCGCGGCGAGCTGGGCAAGAGCGAGAGCGCCTGGTCAGCCAAGGGCCCGTCCCTGAAGGCGACCCCAGTGCTAGTCAGCAGCGCTACAGCTGCGGCAACAATTGCCAGCAATCGCAAGGACACAGAGGCAGAGCCCGAAACGCTGGACTTTGACAAGTGCATGACACCCGTGAATCTCACCCAGAAATCGCAGGTGGAAACATCGTCGGGAGACAAGAAGCCGAAGAATGCAGCCAGCAATAGTGCTAAGGCGGCTGCAACGCAACCTGCCGCAGCCGCCGCTGGAGCGGGCAGCAAACGAAGCGCCACTGCCACGCCTACGCCCAGTGCAACGCCGACGCCGCCACCGCCGCCGCCCAGTAAACAGAAGACAGCCAATAAAAAGCAAACCAATGCTGCCGCAGCGGCAGCCGCAGCAGCTGCTGCTAAGCAATCAACGCCACCGCCCAGCCCGAGCAATACTAAGGCAGGAGCGTCAACGCCAGCCACGCCTACCAAGCGAACGCCTGTTTACCAGAGTCAGAGCAAGGCCAAGGCCCAAGCGCAGGCAGAAAGCAAGCAGCTGCAGCAGCAGTCGACCAAAGTTGCCGAAAAAACTTCGATTTATGCCTTTGGTAAGGATGAGGACTCAGCAGCAGCAGCAGCAGGATCAGGTGCAGCTGCAACAGCAACTGTTGCTGCGGGCAAATCAACAAATCGTCGTCGTAACGCAGACAACGATACAGCAGCGCCACCACCGGCGCTCAGCGAGCGTTCGCCGACGAAGAAACGCGCAGCTGCTGCAGCGGCAGCGACGGCAGTGCAGTTGACCCTCAGTCCCACTGATAAGCTGGAGAAGCCCAATAAAGCAGCGACAGCATCAGCAGCAGCGCGAAAGAAACAACAGCAACAACAACAGCAGCAGCAACAAGCAACAGCCGCTGCGACAGCTGCAGCAGCCAGCACAGGTGGAGATTCTGATGCCGAAGGCGCCACCTTTTATATACCACTGCTGCAGGGGGCAAGCGGCGGCGGTGAGGGCGGCATACAAGGCGTGGCCGTCAAGCTGGGCCGTGAGGGTCCCGACGGGCCCAATCAGAAGGTGGTGATGCAGGCAACGCTCGTAACTAAAGCGCAAATGGACACCAATTCGACGAAACCGCTGCCGGACAATGAGCTGGTCAAAACGCTGCTCAATGCGGCCAACACGAGCAGCGATGCCGTTGCCGCCGTCATAGCAGCCACCAATACCATGAAGGCCAGCACATCATCTGCAGCAGCAGCAGCAGCAGCGACATCGACGGCGTCGGCGGCAACGGGCCTGGTGCGCGTCAATTCGAATTCTTCGCTTTTCTCCGGCTCTGGCAAGTCGCGCAATGCTGCAGTGACAGCCGCGTCGACAGCCCTGGCCAAGAAGTACAAGGATGATACGCCCATCAAGATGGCCAATAATACGGCATTCCCGCGACACGATGACCCAACACAGATGGTCGAGGCGCCCATATTTAAGCCCACCGAGAAGGAGTTCGCCGATCCCATTGAATTTATTGAGCGCATCACACCGATTGCTGCCCGCTTCGGCATCTGCAAGATCATACCGCCGGCCAGTTTCAAGCCCGAGTGTCGCATCTCGGATGAGATGCGCTTCACGGCGTACAATCAGTATGTGCATAAGATGCTGCACCGCTGGGGGCCCAGTGCCAAGGAGTTGAGCGCGATCAAAAAGTACTTGGCCACCCAGAGCATTGTGATGAATCATGCGCCCTGGATCGGCGGCATGGAGGTGGATCTGCCGCGTCTATATCACACCGTTCAGGAGCTGGGCGGCCTGAAGGAGGTCATCGAGAAAAAGAAATGGGCCCGCGTGGCCGAAGAAATGTGCATACCCAAGCTCGCACAAGATCGTGTGACCAAGCTGGACGACATCTACTGCAAGTACTTGCTGCCCTACGACACCCTCTCGCCGGCAGAGCGACAGAAACTCTTCGATGAGGTCGAGGCGGATTGGGCGAAGCGTGAGGCACGCGCTCGACGCAATGCAGATCGTTTTGTGAACAGCACCGAGAGCGTTTCGAACGAGGAGGACGATGTGTCCACGGACGAGGATGAGGAGTCGGAGGAGGAGATCGACGGCGTTTCCATGGAGTGCATTGTCAAGGGCCGCAGCATGGCGCTCAGTCAATTCTATCGGATAGCGCGCAACACTATGGCCCTGTGGTTCAAGAGCACCGATCCGACGGTCAACGAAGTGGAGGCTGAGTTCTGGCGCCATGTAGCCGTGCGCGACAGTCATGTGTGCGTGCATTCGGGCTCCATTGATAGCTCGGGCTGGGGCTATGGTTTTCCTAGTCCGGGTCCCAAGGGCAAGGGCTCAAACTATGCGCGTCATCCGTGGAATCTCAAAGTTTTGACCAATAACGCGGGCTCTGTGCTGCGCTCACTTGGACCTGTAATGGGTGTGACAGTGCCCACGCTGCATGTGGGCATGCTCTTCTCCGCCTGCTGCTGGTATCGCGATCCCCATGGCCTGTCCTGGATTGAGTATCTGCATACAGGTGCCTCTAAGCTGTGGTACGGCATACCCGACGACCAGAGCGCCAATTTCCGTTCGGCGTTGACGTCGCTAATACCGACGCACTGTCAGAATAAGACGATTTGGTTACCCTGTGATACGGTGATGGTGCCTCCACACATGCTCACCGATCGCGGCGTCTCGCTGTGCCGCATCGAGCAGAAGCCGGGCGAGTTCATTGTAGTTTTCCCGCGCGCCTATACCTCCAGCCTTGCCACGGGCTATGTGGTCTCTGAAAGCGTCTATTTCGCAACAATGTCGTGGCTGGACTTAGCCAAGGATGATTTCAGGGTAAATCTCGAACTCAGCTTGCATATTAAACAAAATTAAACCGTTTAATTTATGTTTTGCCATTTCAGGACATTCATGAGAGCTGCGAACCGGCAATGTTCTCCCTGGAGCAGTTGCTCTTCGCCCTTGGCTACGATCAGCGCGTCAATTCGGATACACTGCAGCAGATGCTGCCCATGCTAAACGAGGTCTGCGAGAAGGAATCAGCCGCACGCGAGCAGCTCAGGGTATGTCATCATTAAAATGGACAAGAAAAATAATTGATAATTAAAAATTGGCATCTATTTTTAGGCCGCTGGCGTCACATCCACCGAGAAGGTGCAGGCGGAGAAGGGCCAAAAGGCCAAGAAGCAACAGCAACCGCCGCACAAATCAATTGAGAGCGAATGCGATCTATGTCGGGCCAATCTGTATATATCGATGGTGCGCACCGAGGAGGGCAACGTCTACTGTTTGCAGCATGCGCTCAAAAATCTCAACAACGGCAACATTCAGGCCAAGCAATGTAAACTGATTTATGCGTACAATGTCGACGATATTCAACAGCTGATACGGCAGCTCCAGGAGAAGATTCAGCACAAGGCAGCCGTTAAGAAAAAGTAGCAACGTCGGCGACGCTACTAAATGAGCGCAATTATGATAAAAACGATTTAAACGGCAGCGTTTAAGAATCTTTGTACATAGGACATGGCAACAGCTGCATAAATGTATTTATAAATTGTAGCATATAGATTATATATAGATTTATACATATATGTCTGTGTAGGGTTTTCATCGTGGCAATGCTTGCAATTTGATACAAACATAAATAAATATATTTATACACATAGGTGTATAGATATATATTTATAGGCATGCATAAACAATAGGTGTACATAGCAACTAATAATTTTTAAGTAACGCGTTTGCAATGATTTTGTTTTCCATTTTCTTTTGTTATTACTGAGTATATATATATAGATTTATCCTGTGTGTTATTGATTGTATATGTATATATATACTGAAAGAATCAACTTAGGAATTAGTTAGCTTACAATTAAGTCAAGAGCTTGCGCTCGCCGTCAGTTAATACAAAGATTTAAGCACACTGCTAACAAGTTGCAATTTTTTACTACCTTTTTTACACTAAAATATGTACTATTAACAATTACCATAAGCAACATATAGACATCTAATATGAATGGGAGATGTACTCTTAGATAGCAATAGCAATAGAAATAGAAATAGCAGTTGGCCCAGCGGCATAACCAAACTAATCTAATGCAAGAATAACTTCCTAGACTCCTGGCAAATCTTGCAGATGATATAGCGTTACATTTTATAGATGTTCCAGTTTGATGTAATGTACTTTTTAAATATACATGTATGCATATTTATCATCTACCAGTGCTATATATAGTAAATGGCTAAACACACACGCAATCACACAACTCTTGACAAAACAAACCCACAAAAAATAGTAATGAAAAGTAACTAGACGGCAGTCCATATTTCAAGTCAAATGAGGTATGAATGGGGAGTTTAATATAGATGTTCTATGTATTTATATAGTTGTAAAAGTGTAATACAATATTTAATTAACAAGTGCAACAATAAATCTTAACTCGAAATATAAGTTGCACGGTAATGTTTTCACACTCGCCTGATTATTGCTATATAGTACATCTACCTATTTAATCCGTATCCTGATTAACGGCAGCAGCTTTATGGAGACTACGATATCTTACCACACGATCACATCTATTCATATTCATGTATATAGTATTCGAAAGTACAATGCTTAACCTACGGTCACATCCTAAGTACAATCTATACAGCCTACATAAGGCAGCACTAAGCCTTCGGTTTCTTGGCCGGCATCAAACAATCGGTAGTCTTTGCTGAGCGCTTTAGAGCGCCAGCTGCAACATTTGGTGTGGTCTCCATGGGCTTGCCTTTCGCCATGACATCCTCGAGTTGACGCTTGAGTTCAAATACTTGGGTTGCCAGTTCTGTTATGCTACCCATCGCCTCCTGCAGGCGTCGGTCCTGAGCTCTCCGTGAATTTTCTAGAAGGCGTACTTTCATCGTCAGCATCTTTTGTGTTTGCAATTGGCGCTGCAGCTGTTTCGTTTGATAGTTATATTTGCAATCACATTCAGTGGAGTTTTTGACATTATCGGTGATGGGCAGTGATTTGGCCAATTGCAATGCTTGCAACAATGCATCATTTTTATCGTTTATACAATGCATATTGTGACAACGTGCTGGCGGAAGCAACGGCTCCTGGTGCACCAGTGGCTGCTGAATCATCGGTTGCGGCTGGTGAATCTTCTTTAAAGAACTGACCTTGACGCCATTAAAGCTGATGTCACCCAGGGCGCCGCAGACAACAACGCGTGCATTGGGGGACTCGTTAATTTTCAAGGCTGTCTTAAAGTTTACAGCAATTTTCTCGTCGAAGTGCTCAATTGCCATTGAGGAGATGTCGCGCAGTTCCTGCAGCACTTCATGCGGACGCAACGGTTTGGTTGTGCCTCCCAACAGTTTCAATATGTTATTAATTTCATCCAGGACACGGCCGGGTATAAAGCAGCATATGTTCAAATCGATAAACTTGGAGTATGTCATTGTGAGCATTGAAATACGTGTCTCGATGGAAGTCAGGATATCCGAGTGGCGTGCCAGCATATGATTGCTGAATAATAGAAATATTATATCAAATTCCACAATCAGTTTACTATTATATGGCCTACCGACGCTCTGATTCGCGACGTGGTAGCAGCGATTTGATCCTTTTGAAATTCTTGGCATGCTCCTGCACAACTTTATTGAATCCCGTATTCAATACCTGTTGGCAAATATAGTTGAAGCGAGTGCAAACCTAGAACATTGCAGAAGTTTATAGAAGCGTCTCGGATTTAGTTATGATTCACGAATTGCACTTTATTACATACCTCGCGCTTTTTGGCTACCTCATCATACGAGAGTAGCTCGAAAATGTCCATTAAGACAGTGTCTGGTAGATCTAAGATATGCATTATTCAGTTTTACTTCAATGTGACTTCAGTTGAAAATTAAACGACACTCGAACGATTCGGTAGCAAGCAATGCAAATGGTAGACGAAAACAAAGGAAAAGAAAAATTATAGGCGTTGCCACACTGCCAGTTGCATGCGCGCAAATGCTGATTGATGTGACACGAATGGCGTAACTGTAACGGCAGCTTTGATTCTCTTTTTCTTTAAATAGTGGTCGTTTGAAAAAAAAAAAGATTTTACACAACAAACTTGAAAGCAATGATTACTTCGATTGAAATGAGAAACATTAGTCCAGCTACTACACATTGCTCAGAGCTTGAATACTTGATAGCATTACAATCAGAGGAGGCGGGTTCGCAGCTGCGTCGCTCCCAACGTTTACGTGAGAAAAACTCTACTAAGGATGCTCTCGAATGTACTAGAGTTGTATCAGCTGAAGATAGAGTTGGCTCGCCTCAGCTCTTTGCAGATATTGATGAAGAATGCAGCCAACTGGCTCAAATTCCACCCAACCATATAGCCGCACCAAATAATTCTAGCAAAGGAGCGCTAGAAAATCCTGTGGAATCAGAATTAAACAATAATGAACTTCCGAAAATTCCCATTGGCCGCATTCGCTCAGCATCGAGAAAAAGGGGAAGGCGTCCGAAAAAGCAGATTGAGACAGCTCAGACAATTACAGCACAGATTGATCCGGTCCCAGTGTCGTTCAAAAGACGTGGACGTCCGAAAAAGAAGAGTATGGCAGCTCAGGCGCTTATAGCAACACAATCTGAGCCGGTGCCAGAAATAATTCCTCTGGACCGCTTTGAACTAAGCTCCCAGCAGAGAGTAATATCAATGCCAGGCAAAACCAAGTCTAAATCCAGGACTAATCGAAAGCATTCTAAAAGCCAAGTAAAGCCTGTGCAAAGCATTCAACTAGGACAAGAACCAATTCTGACTTCTAACGCCGGAAAAGAGAGAGATTCAGCAGGAATTTTGCAGTGCACGACGACTACTCCATTGGCAGCTGAAATCCCACCCAAGGTGTCTACAGTGGTCACCAACTCGACTCAATCTTATTCATATCAGTGTATGAATTTGACTCAGACTCTTTTGCCGGAGCGTTACCCAGCTCATTTTGTACATCAGCTGCCATCGGCACCGAAATATGCGACTGGAACCATTCTTTCGGGTGAATTACAACGTGTCAGCTCTGCAACAATTGTTAATGAATCAAACAAAATTTCTGATTCGATATCCACGGACAGCGAGCAGCTTTCACCATCCCCACCGAATGTTGAATCTTGGGGTTCAACGACGCCATCTTTAAGTGAATCACTAACCGAGGTGTTTGGTACAAGGAAAATTCGAGATGCGTTGAATATAGCATTGCCACGCCAGTATCGAGTGCTGGAATCTCAGCTGCCCGACATTGCATTCATGTTGGGCGTTAAAGTCGAGCGCCTGCGCAACGTCTTGGAGTTAACTGAGCGCTTGACTCTGGATGAACTGCAGCAATCGCGATATGAGTCGCCTGACTTGTCTAGCGAAGCGGATGTGGAGCTAGTAGGAAAGCCATGTCCATATAAACTTACAACAAAATCTTGTAAAATTGTAGGTTAATTTGTATATTATTTTGTCATTTATCATGTGGAGCTGCAGTGACGCATCCCCAAACAACGCCTTTAGGTTTAATTTAAGTAATCAAATGCGAAAGCATCATCTAGATCCTGATTCACATCGAGTGGCAAATCTCAAGCTAATATCGATTACAATTAATTTCGTCAATCGAGCATCGAAAGTGGGCAGCGTCACTGCGCGCCCATTTTTGAAACTAAACTGATTGTTTTCTTTGAATTTGCATTTGATTTTCTTGATTTGATTTTTAACTTAAGCGATCATTTAAATTGTTGTATTTTGTATAATTTAGTTGGTAATTGGTATATAATGTATATTATTTTTGTTTGTTGCCTAAGACTTTCAGAGTGCACAGAGACAGAGTGAATTGTTTAAACCTTTTTCATCTTATTTTTTGTTTTTGTTATAAATAACCTAAATCTAATCGTTATCTAAACTTCAATATAATTCATAATTGGTTTTTGTTTTTCCTTCAAATATGTATGTATTAATTATGTAATTATATACAAGCGCTCAGACTTGGAGACATTTTCTAGTAGTCGCTGTCGTAGCTAACATCCTGCTGCGCCTGGGTTGAGTCGTCGGAACGCTCCGATGTTGGTTCAAAGTCAACATCAAGAGCATTGTCATTTGCTGGACAGCAATTGGGATGCGCCATTGAATCGAAGGCATCTTTGATTTGATTGTTGGCCCCCTTGGGATCCAGATCGGTGGCCCAGCTGAAATGCATCAATGCCAAATCCATGTTGCCCAGCGTCTTGTGTATTTTACCAATCAGATAAAACACAACCGACTCTTTTGGCACAATTTCCTTCAGCTCCTCCAGCTCGCGCAATGCCTCTTGATATTTACCCAACGAGAAATATATTGAGCCGCGATGGAAACGGGCCAACGGATTTTTCGGGTCTATCGTAGCTGCCGTATTTAGCGTTTGCAGTGCCAAATCCTTTTTCTGCATAAAGAACTGCATCGCTCCAATGTGCACCAAAATTACCGAGTTTTGTGTATTGATCTTGAGTGCCTTGAGATAGTGCAGTTCGGCCAGCTCGTATTTTTCCTGCTTGGAGTAAATAGTGCCAATGCCAAACCAGGCATTATAATGCCGAGGATCGCGTACAACTGCCGCCCTAAAATAGTCCATGGCCTTGTCAAATTCCTCGGTAAGTACCAGTTCGTGGCCCAGGAGCGTGTAACTGTAAACGAAGTCGGGATCCACTTGCACGGCACGCTTAAAGAATTTAATGGCCGTCTCGTGCTCCTTGTGCAGTGAGAAACAATTGCCAGCCACACACCACGTAACCGGACTGCGCTTATCCTGCCCAATCAGGTCCTGCGCAAGGGCCGACAGCTCCACCTCCTTTTGCAAGTGCCATAGGGATGTGGAATAGATTTCCATGTACTCCAGGCGACGTGGCTCCATTTCATGTATCCGCTTGAATATGACCACAGCAGCTTCGTAGTCACGCAGCTCATAGCGACACAAGCCAATCAGCGATTGCACCCAACTCGAGTTCAGATGATGCTTTGGTATAGTTGCCTCCAGATGCATAATGGCCGCCTTGCATTGAAACGACGACAGAAGTTTGTAGCCCTCGGCAAGATCGCGGAGAAGCAGCATTAGACCGTCTGCCGATTGCTTTTTCATGGTTAGCAACTGATGCGCCAGTGTTTGGGCATTATTTAAGCTATTGTTTAGCAGGACTTTGGCGTCATCGGCGTTGCGATTATTTACTCCTGTTTGATTGTTGCCGCCGACTGTAGCAGCCGATGTGATTGTTTCCACCTTTTCTTTCTCCTTGCGTGATTGCTTTTCGCTCAGCTTCTCGGCGAGATGGTGATGCGACTTCTCATCAATGAGCTCGTTGCTTAAACAGATTTTGGTCATGCGTGACGATTTGGTTTTACGTGGCGGCGATCGGGGCTGAACAAATTTATTGTTATTTGTGATGTTGGGCGATTTGTTGTTCTCCTTGACCGAGTATGCCGAATTGCTAAATAACCGCGAGCTACGCCGCACCGCCGCATTGGGATTGGGTGGACCGTTGCCCACCACATTGTTTGGCGTACGAGGTGTTATATTGCCAGCCTGTGTAAAAACGGCGGGTTTACTCTTCTCCTGACGATTGATGAGGCCACCAACATGCGCCTTAAATTTCTTCCCCATCATTTTTGGCTCTTGATTAACCTCCACTAGCATTTGGGGCAATGGCGAATACGCAGAAACACTCAAATTGGCTTGCAACACAGCTGAGCCGCCATCGGAGGGACTAGTCAGCGGCATAACGCCAAAGCTAGGAGTTAACGGTGATATTGCAGACAGATATTTAAATTGCTTCCGAAACGGTGTGCCGCTGTTGGTATCATACAACTGCTGCGGGTGCTGTTGATGCAGTTGCGTGGGGGCATCATGCGTTGCATAACCCATAGGCGTGTCCTCGAGCAACATCATACTTGAATTGGTGTTCTGCTGCTGTTGAACGCCACCGCCGCCACCACCTCGCAGCATGGAAATAGAGCTGTTGAGATTGTTATTGTTGTTGTTTATATTGTTGTTTGGTGTCATCAGATTCTGTAGGGTGGCCAAGCTGTTGCCGTTGTTGTTCTGCTGCTGTTGCTGCTGCTGATTGTGGTCCACTGGGGTATTTAGTATATAATGTGAATTATTGCTTATGTTGTTTAGCAAAATATTCTCTAGCTGTTGTTGCTGCTCGTTCGCAGAGCTGCCGCTGAACAGCACCATCGAATTGGCATTGGCGCTGCTGCCTTGGCAAGTGTTGAACACATCAGTGCTTTGAATTTGGAATATTGCCGCAGTATCCGTGTCCTGACCCAGCAGGCACAGATCAGCAAACGCATGCCACATAAAAGGGTTTAGTTTGAGCGCTCGTCGTAGTGCAGTCACCGCCAACTTCTGGCGCTCTGTGCGCATACAAATCTGCGCCACCAATTGATAAGCGAAACAGGCGATATCTCCAAACTCACGTTGCAGCTCATCAAAATGTTTGTTATCCGCAAACCCACTCGAAACTAGAGCACTTTCGGCCTCTGCATACTTTTTCAGCTCGTAGGCGCATTTGGCCTGCAAGTAGCGACATTGGGGCGAGCGTCGCGACTTCTCTTGTAGCAGCCAATAAGCTTGATCCAATTGATTTGAACGATAATAGCTGGTGGCTAACAAATATATTGTCTCATCGCTTTCCACTGCAAGAACAATGCATATCAAATATATATTTTTTATATTTAGGTATAAGAAGTGAAGGCCTTACTAACCTTCTGAGCAGAGGCGTTCCGCCAGGAAAACTGCATCTCTATTATCGTAGTGGTTCAGACAGTGCCATATGGCGGCCTATTCAAAGTAGATTGGAAATAAATATAGAAAAAATGTATGATTTTTTTTTACTGTAATCGTTTGCTATCGATTTACCTGTACGGGCTCTTGTATCATCATGATTTTTGAGTTTAATGTCAAACTGTTTGTAGAAACTCTATATCCGCTCCGAAGCCACGACGCCACGAGCTTTTCACTTAGCTGGGGCGCCCTAGTTACACTTTTAATCCGGTTTCGGTAACAGTATCAGTTTTCTAGGGGCCTTTTATGCTTTACATACGTAAGCTAGATACATGCAATGGATCATGCTGCAGTCAATCCGCACAATGTGCAATTTTCCAGAAATTTAATGGAAAAAGAGTGTCTTGTGTGTGTGTAACATTAATGCGGGGTGTGCTGCGGTTCTGCTGCTTCTACTGCTGCTGTTCCCTGACCACCACTTCTAATATTGCGCTGGCGAGGCTTCTCTTCTTCTTAAAGCACGTACCTCACCACTCCGTACGTCGTCAGTCAGTTTTTCGTAACAATTTTCAAGGCCTTTGCATTAGCTATACCGCAAACACACACACTCACACATTACAGAATAGACTGTTTTATCGTAAACAGAGTTATATATCATATACAGGCAAAATTTAAAGCCTTTCTGTTTCCATTAAAAAACTAAAATTTGTCGAATTATTTCCGTGTGATTGGCGATGCCAGCAAATTAATTGCCATTCTCTCGCGTATTGATGTGTGAATGTCGATAACTGTGCAAACACCACAAGTCGCCATCGATATCGCGCAAGGATGGTTTTTAAATAGATGTTTAGCTATGTATATACATTTATAAAAATTTACACTTATAAATATATTTGTTTTTTAATATTACGTAATATATATATAAAACTCTGTCCTAATTGCTACACTATTACTATTTGTGCATCTATTGCGAATCACTTGAACTAGAACTTGAGCTGTCTGTGGACATGACCTCAACATCATCCTGAGCTGAAGATTCCTTGTGTGCACGTGTTTCTAGGGCTACAGAGTTGCCAGATGCTCCCATCATGTGCAGCTCACCAAGATTCCAGCTGAATTGATTTTGGAATGCGTTTGGTACTTCGTTTCCACTGCCAGCGTTGCTGCCGCCAGTACCGCTCAAATTGCGCTGGGCTTCTGACTGAATAGCGCTATTTTGATGCGCGACAAGTCCACCGTTTATATTCTGTTCAGATTTACCCAAAAGTCCATTCCGCATTTCAATGTCTGTAGGATATGGCCTTCGAAGATCCCCAATACACCAAGTCAATGGAGCGCTCACTGCATTTGCTGAACTAATGCGGTGTGCATATTTTATGAGCTCCTCAGATGAAACCGGACGCTTATTGGCCTGATTAATGCTGGCCAGCTTTTGACGTGCCTGAAATATGGCTGTGGACAGTATAAGCTCGGCATCTTTCAGTGATTTTTGCAGCTTTTGTATCTCACGATCCTAAAATGAAATTTTGGTTTTACATCAAATGTATATCAGTTGTAACAATTTGGCTTACATGTATTTCGACTTTAGCACGTAGTTTGTCCATTGCTTCCTCCACTTTGGCCTGCTCCTCTGCCAACTCCAACATTTTTCTAAACTCCTCTTCTTTGGAAACCAACAAGTCGAGCAAATCCGCCAATTCGGTGCTGGATATTTTTTGATGCGCTTGTTCTATTAGTTCCTTAGATATCATTTCAATATCATCAATTAGCAGTAATAATCGCTCTTTAGTACTTAAATGAAACGACATGTTTTGCTGACTCGAATATTTTTCTTATTATTGTTTTTATATTTTATACTTTTATGTAGAAGTGCCGAAAATATTTGCAAAACCAACTAAGGTATCGATGCCATAAACAGCTTGGTCGATATGTTTTTATCGATATACTTACATATTGTGTCGAAGCAATCCGCTATATGTATTACTTGGTCACACACAAGTGACATAAACATAAACAGCTGTTTGTTGGGCTATATCTGCCCAAGCAACAGACGCTAAAATTGGAAGAGCGAAAACGAACACAAATTAGTTTATCAAAATTTAAGCGATATTAGTTACATTTAGATTAGCTTATTAAATATTATGGGCGTGCAATAATATTTAAATTGTGAAAATGTTACAGTTACTAATAGTTGTTTTACTAATTTTTCTCTTTATTTACTGGTAAGTGCAGACGCACCGATGGTAACTCAAAAACAGCGTTAAGCTAATGGTTTTCCTCATTATCTAATTAGGATTTTACCCACGGGTATAAGTTGGTATTTAATTAAACGTTTTCGGGTTAAAGTTCGTATTGGTCGCATTTCGCTTCCTTATTTGTCGCTTAAGAATGTCCACATCAGCAAAAGCGGTTTCTCAGTCGTAAGTGCGAGTTAATTACACCGTAATGAAACGCCCCTATAATATAAAAATTCTCGTGCTTTTAGCAAGTCGAGGAGGTTTGCCTGCGCAGTCGATTCTTCACCACTGAGGTAACCAAGTTGGTATCAATCTATGTGCGCGACATACGTATCAATAAGGATATACACAGCAATCGGCAGGATGACGTCAGCGATGGGTTCTATTACGAGCCGCGTAAACAGAAGGCCGAGGGCAGAGGTGTACCCGACTTCCGCGAAAGCAAGGTGCCCGCAAGCATTATAACATTTGCACAATTTATGGCTGTGCATGTGAATAACATATCAGTGGTGTTAATGAATAATGACTTCGATCCGGGCTGGTTTATACATGCCACAGCCAAGGAGCTGCATTTGGATGGAAGCATTGTGCAAAATGCGAGAGTTTTGCTTGTCAATGCAGCGTTGTCTGAGGCGCAGGCTAAGATGTTACGGCATTGCAATGCTAGGCGACAGTCCTTGGAGAATTTGAATAAAATTCGTCCATGCTTGGGTGAAGTCAGCTTCGATGTAGCACTTGATGCTTCTCTCTTTGCCCACGGACCACTTTCCATGGACGTAAGTGGTGATATATATGTAAATATACATATATATCGACTAATGTACTCTTCATTTTTAGACTCTCAGCTTGGTCATTAACAATTGCAAGTCAGTGATACATGGAGGTCTCTACGAGTTCCTTACCGAGGCCAAGCAGCGCACCAATCCTGGTCAAAAGTCGAAAACTTTACAGCAGGCATTCACACCAAGTGCAAGCAGCTATGACAACGACAACTATGAGAAGCTGGCGCCCATTATTCCAAAGAACTTCAACTTTAGCGTTAAGGCAGCAACATTTTCCGCCGTGAAGGAAAACTCACAAAATGATTTTAGTGCTAAATTACAGCTTTTTACCGTAGGCCAAATTGCACTTCCAATTAGGTTAAATAAGACTAATAAAAACGGTTTTTATTATTTTATAGATAACAGGTAAATTCAACTCAAAGATTGTGGATGAAAAGACTCTGCTGCCCTCGATGTTGGCCAAGTTGGTTTTTCAACATCTGGACATTGATACCAAATACGAGAAACTGCTCTTCGTGGAGCAATTTACTATAGACTCAGTGGTTAGTTAGCTACTCATTAAATATTGTTGTCTGCATCCTATACACTAATATCCCTTTTTCAGCTGGAAAAGGACATATTTAATCTATATGTGAAGCTCAAGACATTCCAAATTATTTACAATCATAGCGAGATCTATGATTTTGTAAACAATAATTTTCTGGCTCGACAGCGAGCAAGCAGCAGTCATCAGTTACTGCAGTTGGGCAATAAGCAAATGTCGCTGCCGGATCATTTATGTTTGGACGCACTCACTCCTCTAACATCGCCAACCAAACAGCGTCGTGATGGAGGTATTCTGGAGTGGATTATGCAGCGCATTGTGGTCAAAGGCTGTGCCGAGCTGTGGAACGTTTCGCTGCTCATGAAACTGGAAGATGAACACATCGCCATGAGTGTTAGTCACACGCGTTTTCTGCTCGAGCAGATCGAGGAAAAGCGCAGTTCTCTATATCGCAATAAGTTTCTCAATTTGTTGCTCAATCAGCGGCAATGGAGCATGGAACTAATGGTGGAAACGCTGTGGTCTAATCTGGGCAACTCCAACAACGATACAAACAACCTGAAGAAGACGCATTCACCGGGCTCTCCATTCTTCCTGGGCGTCAGCCTAGTCAAGTTGTGCTCCTATGCAAATACCACGAAACTGGACATCTCCGTGCACACGTTCCGCACCGAGTACAGCATGCAATTGGCCGAATTTATTGTCAAGTCGATGTGGTGTGTAAAGCAGTATGGAGGACTAGGCACAAAGCGTGCCAAGCAATCGCAACGTCCACCTAGCAGTGTAGCTGGAGAGCAGCCCAGTGGAACGGCGCTGCGTGTTTCTGTTAAGGTTAAGGATATTACGGCATATTTTGTCAACCATCATAATGTTTACATGCTGCTGAGCTTCTCAGAGATTAATTTGACACGTGCCCACAATTTCGCAACTCTTAAGCTGGAGGAGTTCCAAATGGCCATCATGCGCTCGATGACTGCGTCGTCGCTGTGTCTCACGGACTTTTCAGATGTGTTTGCCAGTTGCAAGATGATACGGCTGGAGCATCAGCCAGCGTTTGAATGTACGCCCGGCAAGCTGTCCATTTATATACCCGGCAACACCGAGGCCATGTGGAGCTCCAATTTGCACATGCATCTGTTAACTCTTGTGCGGGATATGAAAGACCTCAAGGCAGAGCTAGCCATGCCGCCATCCAATAGCACAGACAACCAGAAGCCGAAACGTTCCCTGATTATTGAGCTGTCCGCGGAGCGCAGCACTGTTTTTGAGCTGAAGCTATCGGAACGTCATTCAATACAGCTGTACGTAGAGAATCTCTTCTTCAGCCACAAGGAGCGCAATATTATCTACGCGGAGAAGGTCTTTGTCAGAATCGATGATCAGCATATCTTTACTGTCAAAGAACTGGACATGCAATCACTGTCGCATCTGGAAACGCTTAGCCATGAACGGCTTAACTTTCCAGGCTTTGTGCTGCCCACCAACAAGGTGTGGGTGACCACCATTGGCTCCTTCAAGGCGATTTTCCCATATGATCATGATTTTTATGATGCCATCAACAATGAGTGCGTCACCCATTACAAATGGCTGAAGCTGGTGCACAACTACAAGAAGAAACCGTTTACAGTGAATTCTCCTCTTCCCAGCGACTGGGTGATAAAGATCAAAGAGTTTCTGCTGGAGATCAGTGACGATCCGTTCGAAGTGAAGCTGCGTGATAACTATGTGCTCTTGGTCGACGAATATCTCGAGAGTCTGAAGCGGAAGTCTTTGTTTGATATGAAGATTGCTGAATTGTGCTCGGAACGGTTGCTGGTGCCCGCAGGCACCATTGAAAGTCTCTACGCGAATCTGGTCAAGAAGAACTCAGAGATCTACATACAACGCTCCAAGAAAATACGGGAAAGTGGGCCAGTGCGCACACGCCTGCTCGCTTGGATCATGACCGATGTGGAAATCTTGGCAATGGCGGATACTTCAATACACGGCTACGACAATGTGACGCGTACCATGCGCGAGATCGACTCGGAAAGCCCGTGGCCGGAAGAGGGACTGCAATTTTCCACCCTGTGGTGCCGTGGCGTAAACATAAGCTGCTCCGAATGGAAGTTTATGCTGCGGTAAGTTTGGATAGCTATATGAAACCAACAGATTAAATATATATTTATCACACGCAGCGACTTCCCTCAACCCATGTTCTATGTAAAGAGCATGCGCCTCTATGGCAACCTTTGTGGAGCAGAGCAGATGCCCTCAAAGCGTGCAAAGCGAGATGTCTTCGTCGAGGTGGGCGAGCCCTTCCAAACGGATGTGGTGCAGCGTAGCATGCCAACGATTAAATTCTATCATGACTTCGACTGCGAGCTGGAGAGCTGCAGCTATGCGTTCGGCCCTTGCTGGGAGCCCGTGATGGCCCAATGTAATTTGAGCTTTGAGAAGATTTCAGCGCCATCCAAGGATCCAAGTCCACCTCTTCCGTTTTGGGATAAGATGCGTTTACTGCTTCATGGCCGCCTAACCCTGATTGCTAAACAGTTCACGGTGCTTCTGCACGCTTCGCTCGATCCTTACAACACAACTGAGGAAATGGAGCTGACGTGGAACAATTGTGGCATTGTTTGGACAAACGCAAAGATTATGTTCAAGGGTGAGCTCAATGTAAGTGTGTGGATGGAGTCCTTTAGAGCGTCCTTTAACACAAATTCTCGTAGGTGACGGTGCGAACAGCGTCTCGCTATGACGATTGTCGACTGCTGCATTTTCCTAACCTGAAGCTGACTTTTAAGCTGAACTGGGTTTGTCTGGCCAATCCCAATGATCATCATGCTGTCATGCCCTGTGCACCCGACAAGCTGCCGGAATATTCCAGCAACCAGGTGCATGATTCATTTCGTGCTTTTCGCTCGCTCAACCTCAATATCTGGGCATCTTTCGAGACGAAGCCCAAGGTGGCTGAGGAAATGGAATTCGATATACCCAGCTTGGTGCTGTACGGCAGCACACTGCGCTGGTTTGAGAGTCTGAAGCTCATTCTGTCAGGCGTCACGCGGCCCACACGTCGTGGTCCAGTTTTCAACAATGTGCGTCCACGCAAGAAGCAGCTAAGCCGGCACTACAAGAAGGCCAATCTGCAGATGTGTCTGCATAAGTTCCAGGTGCTCTACTGGATGTCCCATGCCTTGCACAAGGGCTTCCAGCTGAACGGACGTCGTGTGTCCTTCAGCTCCGAGTACTGCCTAACGCTCAACTCTATTGATGATGGGCTAATACATAGGCCACGTGCAGATTGGTCCACGGTGTATATGAATTGTGAACTGAACGATGCAGAGATCTGGCTGAAGAGCATAGTCACTGAAAAGATGGACAGCAGCTCAGAAAATTTGGCCAGCGCTGCCGATGCTTTTAAAATTGTGCGTTTCTACTTTCTGAGCGTGGCCAAGGTGTCCTATGGCAGGGAGGCACTGATGCCCATAGCGGCAAGCAATGCGGAGGAAGACGCGAAAGCCAAGAGCACAACGCCCACACATAAGCTGGTGGTGTACGATCTAAAGGGCGCTTGGACCAAAAGCAATCGAGATGTAGCCTTCGCTCTATTTGACTCCTTTATGAAGTCGCAAAAGCTGAAGAACAATTTATCCACAGAGGCTGTCAAAAGCTATCGCAAGGAGGCGGCCAATTCGGCTATGATGAAGCACAAGCGAAGCGATAGCACCATCACTCTGGCGAACACCAGCACCGAGGTGTTGCCAAGTAGGTTGCCAAGTGATTTCCATGATCTGATAATCTGTTAATGTATATCCTCTCTTTGCAGTTGCCAATGCTAATACCGCGCTGAAAAAGGCACCGGGTCAGATTCATGCCACCGCCATGCTGCAGCAACTTATCGCGGAGGCGGATCACAAGTTTAATGTGTACAGCGATGATCACAGTACACAATCGAGGGAACTGCAGCTACAGGGATTGCAGGCGTGCTCCGCGCAGGATATTATACATGAAAACTGGTCCATCAGTCTAGTCAACTCTCAGGTATTACTTAAAGGCTGTGAGACATCGGGATATGTGATCATCAGTGCTGCCAAGGCAGAAATATTGCAACGCGAGCATCGACCTGTGTGGCGGGATCGTTCGCTCATCTCGAAGACGACGTGGAAGGGATTGCTAGAGTGCATGCAGTACTATGCCACAGTCAGTGCCGGCGACAACGACTCGCTGTTGGAGAAGGAGATCATGTGGCTTACCGTGGACAACATACAGGACAAAGATGAGACGGTGATTAATAATCACCTGCCCGAGGACATCTCGCATCTGGTGGGCAGTGGGCGTAGCGTAGGTGGCGTTGTTTCCGAAACCGTGGGTGCCTTCCTCAGCGACAACTCTGGGCAGGCACAGCCGGTGCAGCTGCAGCGCATCGTGTCCAAATGTAAATGCGAATTCTTCTACGTAAGCTACGGCGATGCCATCGATCCGAATAACATTATTGAAGTGCCGCCGCCACCATCCGAGGAAACTTTGTCACCGTGGGAGAAGCAGGATGATCCCGTGGATGCCTTTACATTGATGCATCACGATCTAGACGTGTGCACCAATTCCCTACAGTACGCTATGATATTGGATATAGTCAACAATTTGCTGCTCTACGTGGAGCCGCAGCGCAAGCAGGCGGCTGAGAAGTTAACCCGCATGCGCTTCCAGCTGCAGCTGCACTCCACGGAGGATCAGAAACGGCCCATCCAGCAGAAACAGACAGTCATACGCAGCTTGCTGATGAAGATACGCTCACTGGAGAAGGACATACATCTAATCAGCAAGGAGCGCATCGAGGAGGGCGACACACTAGAGCTGCGCGCCGAGTTTGAGCGAGTGCAGAAGCAGATACGCGAGAGCAAGGAGGAGTTGAACACTTTCAGCGAGGAGCTGGACATGATGCTGCTGTGCTACAAGGAGACCCAGCTGTCCCAGCTCAGCAAAATCTCCAACGTGCGCTCGGACAAGTCAGTGACCATGGTGCGAGCCAACGAAATCTGCTTTAAGCGTGCCCAGTGGAGACTTACCGAGACGGATGGTCAGATTGGCATTGCAGATTTGGTGCTGAGTGCTTTCCTTTATACGAAAAAGTCCAAGAGCGATGATTCCGTCGAGCATCTGCTGGAGCTGGGAAATATCCGAATGGAGAATCTGCTGCCGCGTGAAATATATCGTGATGTTCTGCTGGCCACGGAGATACAGAAAGACATGCCCGTGGATACGCACAAGCGTGTGCTACGCATCTTTTGCCGCGAGAAGCCGCCGGTTGGCGGCATTTCCGTTAAGGACCACTTTGAGATCAATGTGGCGCCCATTACCATAGCGATCACCAAGAAGTTTTATAGCACCATGTTGAAGTTCTGCTTCCCGGATCGCGATGCTTCCGAAACGGAGGTCAGCGATGAGCTGGATGACAATGCGTCCACCAGCTCAGCATCTACAACGAATTTACAATCCAAGTCTGCATTATCGTCGAAACGTGTTGCCAAGAGCAAGAAGAGTGCCAAGGACTCTGAGTTCTATGTGAAAATCGAAAAGGACGATGTCGAAAAGATGAAGGAGCGCGCAGAGAAAAACAAACTCTTCATATATATCAAGATACCCGAGGTGCCGGTGCGTGTCAGCTACAAGGGCAACAAGGAAAAGAATCTGGAGGACATTACCGACTATTCGCTAGTGATACCCACGCTGGAGTATCACAATGTCACCTGGACCTGGCTGGATCTCTTGCTGGCCATGAAGTCCGTGAGCCGGCGCGTCATTCTCTCGCAAGCAATCAAGCAGAAGTTGCAAATCCATCGACGCCAGCCGGTGCTGTCGGCAGGTGAGCGTGCCACGCCCCAAGAAGAGGATAAGGCCAAAATGCTATTTGGCAATCGTTTGCTGGTAACTTGACATTAGCTGAAAACTAAAAGTAGTTAACTTATATTAATCAATGTTTATTTTGCAGAGCGAGAATCGAAACCAAAGAAAGAGCGGCGGCGTTTTCAAATTTCAATCAAGCGGCAAGAGGACAGATTAATGCCTTTATTCAAATCATATTTATATATACATGATATATATTTAAATATGTATGTATATGCATATCGTATTAAGTTTGGGAGACCCGTTGCAGGCCCGGCCAGGCCAGGCTAGGTCAGGGCACTTGTAATCAAAATATCGCGAGTCCCTTCAATTTATGTTTACAAACATACACACACATACACTACAAATACAATCACAAGACACACATGCACACACCCGCAGCAGAAGTATTACGCTATATAAATCTATAAATATAATTAATGCATGTGTGTTGTCTGTCTGCTTGTTTAACTATTATAATTAATTTTGTTGTATACTTCTTTTGTTTAACTTTAGCAAATAAACAGAGGGAAAATCTAGAGTTAATTGAATTTTTAGTTTCGCTTTTTACATACCACAATGATATAGAAATAGAGGACTTTAAAACACTTAAATTAGCTAAATATGCACAGGATAACATTTACTTGGTCAACTGCTTCAGCGGCGGCTGAAATGAAATTCAAGTTCGGGTTAAGGCCAAGATTTTCGAATAACTACATATTTATATATAGGGTTTACTCACCAGCACAAAGACGCGCTTGGGTAGAGCTCGCTGCACCAGCTCGTAGAGCAGCAAATTTTGGCTGTCATGCTTTTGGGGATCAGCCTTGGTGTTGTACTCCAGCGTGAGGACGGGCAGCTCCTGCCAGGCCACCTGCAGCGGATACAGATTGTAGACCAGCTCCTTCTCATCATACGCCATTATCGAGACATCCAGCTGTGGTAGAAATCACATTGAATACCCTCACTGAAATGTGAAGTGGACTGTGTTGGTAACCCACCTGCTTGTGGCCGGAGCATATAAAGTTATCAGATTTGCTAATGGATAACGTGGCTATCAGATGCAGGACGTGCATTGTTGGGTTCTTGAGCACCACCTTGAAAGCCATCGGCATTTTGACAAACATCTTCTCTTCGATGGTGCAGTAAATGTTCAACGGCGGCTCCGCTATATCAAGGCCACTTATTACAAATTTAGATTCGTTTTCCTCCTTGCCGCCTGCTCGACGCCAGCGTATGCAGAAGACGCCAAAGCGAGGTATCGTCGGTGCTCCTGCTCCCGTATCCAAGGTATAGACGCCTTTGATGAAGCCGCGACAATGGCCCGTAGCCTGCACCGCTTCCATTGCCTTGTTGTACACGACGCGCATGCTCTTCTGCGTCTCCTGCCCACTGGCAGGCAGCGTAGAGCCTTCGTCCGTGCCCGCAACAGTTAGCTTGCCATCATCGGAATGCAGGGAGTTGCTCATGGCGCCCACTGTGGATAGCTGCAGAGCATTGGTGTTATTATTGATGATGGTCATCGATGTGGGTATCTTGCCCAGGAGACTCTTGCTCATAAAATTACTCTGGGCAACATTTGGCGCCTGGAGTGGCGCATCGCCAGCTTGGCCCGCTGCAAGCTGTGTCTTCTGCTGGCGACTCACAAACTTGTTGTTCACACTATCGTCGAGCTTGGAGCGCTCCAAATCCCGCGCAGTCGTCCAATCCTGTAGCGTGGCATTCGTGCGCAGCACGATGACGCTCTCCAGCTGATCCCCAGCTCTGTATTTGTTGGTATACTTCTTCCGCTTAAAACTGTAGTTCGATTGCACTAAATTGTGATCCTGCAGAGAAAAGTTAACATGCTGCAGCACTCTTTAAGGCTCGCTCACTTACACATATAAAGAAGCTGTCCAATATCTCCACCTCGTCTACGGCCACCACCTCCGTATTGGCGCGCAGCAGAAAGTTCTCCCCCCGATAGACCTGAGTCAATGGACGGCGATTGAGTGAGTAGAACCGGGCATTAAACTTAAAGTCGCCGGCACAGCGCACGGTCAGGATATCCTCCCGGGACTTGCGCAGCCTCGTCTCGTCCAGATACTCGATTTGCACGGGCGATATGACCGCCAGGCTGTTGGTGACCAGCTGGTTCACATGCTCGGGCGTTGTATCCGTGCTGGTGGGCGTGGTGCTGTGACCAGCTCCGCCGCCACTTGCACTGCGATCCACATCCAGCGTATAGCTGAGTCTCTGCTGCAGCTTGATCTCTGCCTCCACCAGGCTGAAAATGTAGTAAGTGGCGGTGTTGCTGCCATGGGCAGACAGTTCGCCTACATCAACCTGGATCTGGGCGTGCAGCTTTTGCCGATTCGATGAAATATCCGTGGTAAGGAAGACTGTAAGAAAAGAGGATTAAAATTTTAAGAAATATATCAAATATATAAATAAAATACATATTAATATTTAATAAAGAGTAAGAAGTTTAACAAATAATAAAATTTAAAAAATTATGCAAAATATATAAAAAATAATAATAGACCACAAGAAACTTTAAAAACTTCCGAGAATCCTCTGGTCTGTGACATGTGAGTACAGAAAAAGTATATACTCTTTCAGCAATTTTTCAATGGGTACACAAGACTCAGTAGACGATAGCGTAGCTGGCCAAGTTCAATGGTGTTGTATGTAAACAGTGGGCACAGGTGTTTTACCTACAGCTGTAATGTGAACACGATGTTGGGTAAGGTAAGTAACGCTGCCTCTCGACCTTTTCATATGGTTTTCCCAAACAAACCAACTCTATATAAAGGGCGGATAAGTACGTCGCGTGCGACAGTTGAATCATAGCCTTCGTTACAAGCTGAAGATGAATATTGTATTGGTGCTGCTTCTAGTGGAGAGCTGCTGGGCTCTAAGCCCGACGGAAGTTGAGCACAGGCGTGTACCTCGCGTGGTAGGCGGACAACGCATCGAGGTGAATTCGCAGCCGCATATGGTGAATATCAGACGTCGTGGTAGCTTTCACTGCGGTGGATCTTTAGTGACTCCGCGTTGCGTCTTGACCGCCGCCCACTGCCTGCAAGTGGAGCAGCACAGGCCAGCGGATTATGTGGTGCGGGGTGGCGTGACCTATTTGACAGATATGCGCAATGGGCGCGCCGTGAATCGCATTCTGATGCCCAGTGGCTATAATATTTCCACTTTTGACCAGGATGTGGCGCTGCTGCAACTGCAGAATCCGCTTCAAGGTGAACACATTGAGCCCATCCAGCTGGCCAGGCAGCCGCCGCGCCCCGGCAGCTACGTGCGTGTCTCGGGCTGGGGACTGACCGATGAGCGTTCACTCCAGCTGCCCAATCAGCTGCACAGTGTCCAGGTGAAGGTGCTTCCCCGTCTCAAGTGCCAGCAGCTCTATCAGGGCTACAGGAATATAACGGAGAGCATGTACTGCGCCTCGGGGTCTAGCCATAAGGACGCCTGCAATGCGGACTCCGGCGGACCGGCGGTCGACATGAATGGCCAACTGGCGGGCATCGTGTCCTGGGGCAAGGCCAATCGCTGTGCCCACGAGGACAGTCCAGGTGTGTACACGAGCGTGGCGCACCTGTACGACTGGATAGTCCACAATATGCTCAGATATTGCCACTGATCTCTGTTCGAGCCTTAGGATTACGCCATTGAGTATTAGAACCATAAATAAACAAAAAGCTTTACAGCAAACAGCCCTGATTGTTTTACTTTTATAATTTGTTGTTTTCAATATATTGCGTTAGTTTTGCGGATCGCGTCATTTCGCGCACAAGACACAAGGCCCAGCTGGCTCAATCAACCCATTGCAAAGCCAAACTCTCTTTTCTTATCCAACTATTTGCACAGTTGTACGGCCCGTTTGGCGTGTGCTGCTGGCCCGGGCATAAAAGACGGGCCAAGGTAAATTCGCGTACATTTCACGCCGAAATGCGGGTGCGCTGGTTATACTTGGTCTTTATTCTGCTGCTGCTGGATCAACTAGCGGCGGCACAACGTCGTAGCCGCGACAGAAAAACACGCAATACAAGACTTGCCCGTGCCAGGAATCAAATCGAGCCTCGAATCGCCAGTGATACGGGCACTGCATCCATTGGGCGTAACCGTATTCAGCCGCGCGTCATCAACAACAGCAATGACAGTGACAATGGCAATTGGAGTCCACTCAACAATCGCCGAAGGAGAAGGAGAACGAACCGCTGGAGAAGATTGAACAATCGCAATAGAAATAGAAGGAACCGTGCAAACAGAAGGAATCGGAATAGAGCCTCTGCTCGCATTGTTGGAGGTCGCAGGGCGCGCATTTTAGGTGGCCCCAGTGCATCCATAGCCACGATGCCATATCTGGTGCAGGTACATCGTGGCGACAGCTTGTGTGGCGGCTCATTGATTCGGCCCGAATGGGTCCTGACTGCCGCCCACTGCGTAACGGGCTTTGATGCCTCCGAATTTTATGTAGTCGGCGGCACAACCACGCTAAACGGAACGGATGGCGTAGGACGCACTGTCACCTTCACCAGCGTGGCGCCCCTCTACACCAAAAAAGAGTTGAATATGGATGCCGCACTGTTGAAGCTGAACGAGACGTTGACGGGCACGAATATTAAAACCATTGCATTGGGTCGGCGTATGCCACGACCGGGCACAAGGGTGAGAATCGGTGGATGGGGCGCCACCAGAGAGGGCGGCACTTCGGTCACAGAACTAAGATCGGTTCAGCTGATAGTGGTTAATCAGAGGGATTGCCGAAGGGCCTATCAAGGAGCGATGACCATAACTAACAGAATGTTCTGTGCACAGGCCAGGGGCAGAGATTCCTGCAGCGGCGACTCGGGCGGCGGTGCCGTGCAAAACAATAGACTGATGGGCATTGTGTCCTTCGGCACGGGCTGTGCCAGACCTAAATATCCCGGTGTCTATACGCGAGTGGGCAACTTGCGTAGATGGATTAACAGAATCATTTCAAGCAATTAAATTGAACGAGGAAATATATGTGTACATAAAGACGGTGTTCAATCTATAAGCCAAATCGATGTGTTAGTAGTATTACATAGTAGTATTTCCGTTATTAAGAGTAATACAGTGTGTGTAAAGAGAGACAAAATCAAGAGCATAACACGTTGTTAGCTCTTCGAATAGCGAACGCTCAAAACTCTTAAGTAATCAACTCTACAGCTAATAATATTATTTAAAGTCAACAATGAGCAGCCGCCCTATGGGCGGAAACAATTGTGCAAATGTTGATATATGTTTCAGATTTCAGATTCCAGATTTGTTGATAGCTCAGCCCAAAAAGTATAAAAGCACTTGGCCCACTGCCTAAAATGTAGTTTGTTAGTTCCTCCTTATATAGAACAATGCTTGGATTACAGCTTTTGCCACTGCTCTTGGCCAGTGTTTGGTCGCTCGAAGCAAATCAGACATCATCTTGGTCGCTCGAAGCAAATCAGACATCATCAGACATTGAACCTCGCATCATTGGCGGCTACGTCTCAGATATAAAGGATCTGAAGTATCTGGTGCAAGTGTCGTCGACTAAAGAGATTTGTGGTGGTTCGCTGATCACCACACGATGGGTCATCAGTGCTGCACATTGTGTGGACCGAGTGCGCATAGCTGATTTGCGAGTCTATGGCGGCACTTCGGAGCAGGGTCCTCAGAACGCCATTCAGCGCTTGATCGATCTGATCGTGATACATCCGAGTTTTAACAGCAAGACAATGAATATGGACGTGGCCGCTTTGTATCTCAACGAGGACATGAAAGGTGGACTAGTGGACACGATTGCATTGGCTACTCGGCCAGCGCCACCAGGCCGCCTGGTCAAAGTCTCCGGCTGGGGTGCGGTGAATCCCAAATCCTCAGAAACGGCACGCCGTGTACATAGTGTCGTCCTGCCCGTCTGGTCGTATGCAGCCTGCCGAGCGGCCTATCGTGGCAAGCAATTCATCAGCCGATACATGATCTGCGCAGCGAAGCCTTACAAAAGGGACTCCTGTGACGGTGACTCCGGTGGCCCGATGGTCTATCAAGGCGAGCTGGTTGGCATTGTCTCCTTTGGTTTCGAATGTGCGAGCGGCTTGCCTGGCGTCTACACCAACGTGCCAATGATAAGAAGATGGTTTATGGACATCATGGCAGAGTATTCCTAACTTGTAGCTGGTTGCATTCTAGACATAATAAATTAGTTAAAGATTACGCTTATCACAAGTCAATTAGCTGGGGAACGTTTGTCTGTTGGCTATATAAGCGCTCATTTCGTGCGCGCTTTAGGAAAATGTGGTTCAAGCTCGTAACCTGGCTAACGTTGCTCCAGCTGCTAGTTGGCGCGCCTAGCCGGCAGAACAAAATCTTTGGTGGACAAACGGAGGCGATTCGGAATTATCCATTTATGGTGAATTTGCGACGAGGTCCGCATTTTAGATGTGGCGGCGCTCTCATTGCGCCCAGTTGTGTGGTCACAGCCGCTCATTGTCTGGAGGGTCATCCGCATTATGTCGAGGACTTGTATGTGCATGCCCAGCAAGACTGCCTAAATGATTCAAGTCCAGCAGCGCATGTACGTCAAGCCTGGTTCGCTTGTGTAGCTCCACAATACAATGGATATATATTGGATGCAGATCTGGCAATCATCAAGCTGCGTCAGCCGTTTGACACAACGGGCAATGTAAGCACCGTGCCCATTGACTTCAACGATCTGCCGGAGGGTGCAGATCTAAGGATTCTTGGCTGGGGCATGACCGGTAGTGGGAGTCAGAACTGGGGGCAATGCCTGCAAACAGCCAATGTCAGCCTGGTGCGGCGAGATCACTGCCAGCGACAGATGAGCTCTTATGGTCCAATAACGAATAATATGTTTTGTGCTCTGGGTCCGAATGCCACCGATGCCTGCCAAGGCGATTCCGGAAGTCCCATTCTGTATGCTGGTCGCCCTGTCGGTGTAGTATCCTGGGGTAATCACTGCGGCAGCGGGCTACCTGGCGTCTACACACGCTTTGGCAGCTCAACATTGTCGTGGTTCCTTAAAAGGTTCATGGATACACACTGCTAGTATAAGATCTGAACTATACAAATAATTTACATTAAAAACTAATATTACTTTAGCTTTGAGTTGCACTTCAATTAATTTATAATCAATTATAATATAACCTATTTTGAGATTGAAATCGTAATTATCTTATTGTAAAGATATTCTGGCGTTTCTACAACTGTCAAAAGTTTTAGGAGTTAGCTTTAAGCAAACAGCCTTAAAAAAAAAAAAAATTAAAAAAAAAAAAAAACAGAATTTTAAATGTGCACGACAATTGTCCATTTAGTGTGTGATTTTGGAATATGTGGCTAAAACTCATAACATGGCTAACGTTGCTGCAGCTATTAGCTGGCGCACTTAGCCAGGAGTTCAAAATCTTTGGTGGAAAAACGGAGTCAGTTCGGAACTATCCATTTTTGGTGAATTTGCGACAAGGTTCGAAATTTGCATGTGGCGGAGCTCTTATTGCGCCCAGCTGTGTGGTCACAGCCGCACATTGTCTCGGAGACCGTGGAGAAAATGTCAATGAGTTATATGTAAATGCCCAGCAAGACTGCCTAAATGGGTCAATTCCAGATGCGTACGTACGTCAGGCCTGGTATGCTTGTGTCGCTCCACAATACAAACCAAGCGAATTCGATGCGGATCTGGCAGTCATCAAGCTGCGTCAGCCATTTTACACGTCCGATATTATAAACACCATTGCCGTTGATTTCAACGAGCCGCCGGAAGGTGCAAGTATGAGAATTGTTGGCTGGGGCATGACCAGCGATGTGGGTCAGGATTTGGGGCAATGCTTGCAATCGGCCGATGTCAGCGTGGTGCCGCGAGATCAATGCAATCGCCAGATGAGCTTTATATCTCCAATAACGAATAATATGTTCTGTGCCTTGGGTCCAAATAAGATTGATTCCTGCAGTGGCGACTCTGGAGGTCCCATTCTTTATAAAGGTCGTCCTGTGGGTGTAGTATCCTGGGGTAATCACTGCGGCAGCGGGCTACCTGGCGTCTACACACGCTTTAGCAGCTCAGCAATGATGTGGTTCCTTCAAAACTTCATAGAGACACACTGCTTGGACAAGATCTGAACCTTTTAAGTATTTTACATTAAAAACTATTATCTCTCTAGCTTTGAGTTGGCCTTTGAATTGATTTAGGCAAGAACTTCTATTGCTATTGCATTCTGTAATTATCTTATTGTACAGAGCGCACAATAAGTTGGCATTGTCCAAGTGGAATCCATTGAAAAAGCTCGACGCATATCAATTCATATTGTTACGGAGCACTCAATAGAATAAAATGAAGTAGTGCACTCGGCACACACTGTTCAGTTGATGTCTGAGTCTGGACACGCCATGTGTTGGCTAGAGTTATGTTGGTTGTTCTGGTTGCTGCACGCTGCCCATGGACAAAGGATTATTGGTGGCCAGGAGACAAGCATCAGCCAGGTGCCATATTTGGTGTATATGCGCCAGGGCGGCAGTTTTATCTGTGGTGGCTCCCTGCTCACGCCTAGCTTTGTGCTAAGTGCTGCACATTGTGTCTATGGCGCCAGGGAGCAGGATTACACTGTACATGCGGGTGCCAGTCGACTGGCGCAAAAGGCGCCCGTGATCCGTAATGTTGTCCGTTTTCACATTGCCCCAACCTACTCCCCCAGCAACTTCGATATGGATGTGGCTATGCTGCAGCTAGAGCTGCCTGTGCCGCTCACAGCTGGTCAAGTGGCCACAATTACACCCTGCCAATCGGCAGCGGCCGCTAATAGATACGTCCGGATTAGCGGCTGGGGTGTGGAGTATGAGAGCAGTCGCCAGCCAGCAGCCCAGGTTCGCACAGCTGTCATCCGTGTACTTTCCCATGTGGAGTGCCAACAGGCTTACGCTGGCCAGGCACAGCTCACTGATTCCATGATTTGTGCCGCTGTGCGTGGCATAAAGGACTCCTGTTCCGGCGACTCGGGTGGTCCATTGGTCTATCGCGGCGAGGTCTGCGGCATTGTTTCCTGGGGATTCGGTTGTGGGCACGCTGCCTATCCGGGCGTCTACACCAATGTGGCCAGCACGCGTGTAAAAACTTTTATAGATCAAACACTGAGAAAGCTTTAGCCAATTCCGATAACATTTTACAGGTTAGAGAATTCTTTACCAAATTGCTCGAACTGCTCTTATTATGCTTATTGAAAATTGATCAACTATTGTAGTTAATAACTATTCTGCACATGATGATTATAATAACTGTTCATGAGTGAAAATAATAACACATTATAAAATTAGCTAGTAATTGGTAAGTTTTCTGCACTCAAAATAAGAAATATCTATAATTCAGTAAAGTTAACTAATTTACAGAGTGCAATGAAATATATAATTATAACAAGGTCAAAAGCCATTGGAACGATAAAACATATGTACATACATTAAAAAATACATATATGAAACCCATTTAGATACGTTTATCTGACTAGATATTTAATGGCTTTGTTACACTTTCGATGGGCCGCGCATGATAGAACAACAAAATGGTTTATTAAAAATAATTATTATTTGAACAATAAAACAATGTTACAATTATATTTCCTCAAAAAGCCGCCCGTATATAAAATGGCATGCAAACAAACGCGCGAGCCGACTCGGATCTGGAAACAGTTAGTGCTCAGCTCTTACTCTTTCGACTCTATTTGAACAAGTGATCTGCTGGCAAATATTTACGCTATGAGCGTAGACGTCTGTTCTTGCTGAGAAACCAATGCGACTGCTGCTGCTGCGGCTGCCACTGCCAGTGCCACTGCTGTTCCTGCTCCTGCTCATGTTCCTGCTTCGGATAGCCACGGGCAAAGCCGCCAATGATGTTGGCGCTCGCATTGTGGGCGGCATCCCGGTGGATATAAGGAGTGTGCCCTACCTGATCAATCTGCGCATTTCCGGCAATTTCATTTGTGGCGGCGCTTTAGTTACGCCCACTCATGTGGTGACGGCAGCACACTGTGTAAAAGGCGTGTCTGCGAGCAGGCTACAAGTGGTGGGCGGTGCGACACTGTTGACGGATGCAACAGGTGTGCGAAGGAGCGTGGCCAAAGTGTTTACACCCAAAGCCTTCAATACACGCACCCTGCACTCGGATGTGGCTGTGCTAAAGCTAAAATCACCGCTGGAAGGCAACAACATTGCGACCATTCCATTATGCAACTCCAGCTGGCAACCAGGTGAACTGATTAAGGTCTCCGGCTGGGGTAAAACGAGTGAGGGCAGTAAACGAGTCTCCCAACACGTCCGCAGCGTGGACGTGCCACTAGTCTCACGGAAGAGCTGCATAAGCCAATACAAAATGCGAGGCACCATCAGCTCAACCATGTTCTGCGCCTCACTGCCGGGCGTTAAGGATGCCTGTGAAGGCGACTCTGGTGGCCCGGCAGTGTATCAGAATCAACTGTGTGGCATTGTCTCTTGGGGCATGGGCTGTGGCAGACGCAACTATCCTGGCGTTTATACAAGTGTCAAAAGTGTTAGGAGTTTTATCGACAAGGCTTTAAGCAAATAGGCTAACCAAAAACATTAAACTAAACAATAAATGTGAATGATCAAACGAATCATCAGCAATGCCCATCTATATCGACTGAACAAAAGCAGAAACATAGCAGACAATTACGTAATAATTTAGTTCGTGTTCCACTTACCGCTATTGCGCAGCTCCTGTGGAACGCTAATGTGCACGCCCACATTTTGTAGATAAACATTATAGGGATTACTAATGGTAGTCACCACTGGATAGTATTCATTGACCAGCATTGTTGTCGTGACCGGAGCATCGCTCACTACATGGCCAAGGTTTGTTTGAGTGCTCAAATGGAAGCTGCAATGGAAGTTCAACGGAGCGTTAAATGAAGGCTGCATATAAATGCTTATGGCTTCCGCTTTTTGTGACCTACGTGGGCGCAATATAGCAAATGGTGTTTATCGTCATATTATCATCCAGATCGCGACTGCGCGTGTGATGCCGGAATGGTTTGCGTGCATAGTTTGCGCTGCACGTGAGCAATGCGCCAATTTGTTCGGTGCCCATAAGCGCTTCCAGCCGCGCGATGCGCAGTTGTGTATTCTCATTAAACTGATGAGCCTCCGTGCTGCAAATGAGCTGATAATAATAGCCAGGCTCTAATCGCATATTCTTCTCAAATGTCTTTGGCTCTATGTGCTCCGGTTCGAGAGGCTGCTGTTGATGGGTACGCAACTGCAGCAGACTGGGAAAGCATAAATACTTTAGGGCCTCCAGTTTGTAGCTTATTTGAGGATTACTGGCATCGACAAGCAGAACTTGAAAGCTGCGTATGCGCAACGGCACGTCGGTAAGAACGCTGTGGAAAAAACGAGCAATACAATAAGCACATTCTAATGAATATATAATCTTTCTAACTAACCGCACTATTAGATTTATCTGCAGCACATCGCTATTGTTTAGTTGAACCTGTTCAAATGTAGCACAGAGCTCCAGCACACCACTGACTTTATCTAAATCAATTTGAATCGGTGATTTTACGCTTGCCAACGCGTTACTCCACAGCGCTTGAACTTCAGGCGTCATTTGAGTTTGTGGTATTGGAGGCACACTTTGAAACACTTGCCAAAGATTCTCCAGCAGCAGCACACGCTCTTTCTGCTCACCATGATGGCTCAAAGAGAGTGCCTCAATGCTGCAAGAAATGTAATCGGCCACAGAGGCGGAGAGCAACGCACAGCGTAGAGTCTTCAGCAGCACATCACTAAAAATGGTCATCCATTTCTCTTGACGGTAGTCGGGCAACATAAGAGAGTACAGACTGAAAGGGACAATAGTATCATGAATTAAACTTAACATTAGGCAGTCACTTACGTTAATGCCTTGGCATGATCGCCACTGCGAAGATACTCCTCGGCCATGTCAATGGCCAGCTTCTTGCGGAATCTCAAGCATTTGTAGATCTTAAACTGTGCCATTGCCTGACTGAGAAGCGCTATGATTGCCGATGAATGATTAAAGTTGCGCTCCTGTTCCACGAGTTGGATATTTGCCTGCTGCTCAGCTACAGGATCACCCGTCTTAACTGCACGTGTACCAAAGAACTCGGTGTACAAGCTCTGATTTGGCGTCGCATTCGTTGTGCTTGATCCTAAGAGCGTGGCACTGGCCTGTTGAGCGGCTTCACGTCGCTTTATCACATATTCGGCGGCCTTCTGGTAATAAATGCCTGGATGCTGCGTCTGCAACGCAGGCAAACCGTTCTTGATTGCTTCACAGAAGAGTTCCGCGAAGACTGAGTGTCTGAAAAACGATTTGGATAAAAAATTGTCTTCATACTTAAGGTAAATCATATATTCCCAGCTTACTGCGTGCTTAGCCAGGCGTAATGCTCAAAGGCTAAATCCTTGAAACCCAAACAATTTTTATATTTATCAACGTGAATAATGAACTGATTAATGGAATCCCTTGGAGTTTTTAACTTAAACATAAGCCGGCACATTTTATAATTGAGAAAGCCAGCAATTGTTTTGATCTCCATGCAATTAGTATCTGTGATCCGTATTTCATCTAAGTTACCGTAGGCCTGAAAATAGTGTCTATAGCCACAGTAATCGTTATTGATTGGATTTTCGTATTGAAGCATTTTTCACTTACTTTTGTGCCGTGCTAAAGTCCTGACGCATCTCAGCCACAAAGCCTAGCTTAAATTGATGGCGTATCTTGAGTGTTGTATGGGCAGCGGAAAGCTGATCGCGATGAGTACGTATACGTTTAGACATGAGTGCATAGTACGACTGAGCCATATCCAAGAACGCGGACTCCAGACGCATCGTGTATCCCATTAGATGCTCCGTGTGGGGCAAAATGAATAGCATTTTGCTCGTAATTCCGCACGCGGTAGTTAGACTAGCGGCACGCTCAGCTGCCAGCATATCCTCGCCTGCCGGCAGTGGCGCTGATTTCTGGAGCAACACCAGGCACAGTCGTGTATTACGTTCTTGCAAAGCATTCTTAAGGCCCTGAACAATAGCTGCACACTGCACTTGTTTCTCTGTCCATTGGCTGTCGTTCCATTCGATATCTTGGAAGAGCACCACCACGGATGGCAATACGTGCAAATGCTTCAACATCCAGTTACGCTTAAGTATTCCTTTCGGATGATACCACTCGTATGAGGCGCGCTTTGGCTTAGCAACCGGAAACTCATAGTTGGGAGGTAGTAGTTTATATTGCACGGCAGCCCGATCCCTGTCCCTATCCGCTGGCTTCCGTTGAAGGGTGCCGCTGAATGCATCCCAAATTGATTTGTGAACGCTTTGGTTCACGATATCCAATCCACAAAAGCCTATCAGCGGTTGTGGTATTACGAGCAGCTCTGAAGGCAGAGTTGTGCCATCAATCGTCATAGTTTTGTATGTGTAATAGATATAATTTGCTTCCCCGCACACTGCTGGCAAACTCTGTTTCAAGGCCTATCGTTGGTTGTTAACTGAGAGTGAATTTTGCGTATTGAATGCCTTTGCCGCATTAGGCACACGCAATACAACAGTCTTAGTGTACGATAGCGCTGTTCTGGCCAACAATTCCAGCAAATTTTACGGTATTAAATGTAAATAAACGCCGCCCCAGAAAATGCAGTTTTCAATCAGCTGTAGTTGTACGTAAGCTTGTAATCGATATCGAGCATCGATAATTACTACCATATGCATCCCTGAGCCTAGCTGTCAGACCCGCACGAACTGTCAGTGAGCTGTCTTCGGCTTTGTTATACGTGTCGCACTACGTACTTTCACATTCGTTTTGTTATTTTCGCTCTAACCACAGGTAATGCTCGCGTGTGTTTAGTAAATTAATAGTAATCAGATCTAAACAGTATTTTTTTTAATTTCAAAATTTTAGTGTTAAAACGCTACAAAAACCTATAAAATGGCCCCACCACAGAGAATGCGCGTCGCCAACGAAAAGGCCAGCAAATATGTGACAATGCGTGGCAATGTACCCAAATCCTCGGTACGTATTAAAGTTTTGAACTAAATTCGCATGTTTTTTGATGAAAATTGCAGCTGTAGTTTTAATCACTGCCACAACTGCAAAAGAACGGCAAGAGATAATGACACCTGCATGCATATAAAAACAAATCCAATAGGAAAAAGTGCCACGCCGTCATTGATTTTATTGTTGTTGCAGTGCTGATATGTTTGTTTGTATGCGTGCGTGAGAGTTGAATCGAGTTATCGCTGTTTCTAGATTTTCGTAGCTGTTGCTCCAGCGATCTTCGGATTATTGTTTGTTACTAATCTACTTCTCGTTATTTTTTTTTTTTCTTTCAGAAAACGAAAGAGGGACAATACCCGGTTGGGCCCTGGCTTTTGGCATTATTTATCTTTGTCGTGTGCGGATCAGCGATTTTCCAAATCATTCAGTCCATTCGAGCTGCGTAAACCTGTACAGATAGAAATACAAAATTTTATAATATTATGCTAAGCTCATAACACAAACAAACAAACACAAACACAACCACTCTGACGTCTTCTCAAAATCTTTCGTAGCAAAACCTTCCCGACATTATGTGCAACGTCTGTAGAGATAAAGCTCAAAGGACAACCAGACTTTTTAGTTAACTGAATTTGTAATGAAAATTTTATATCTATGTGCATGCAAAATTTAAGTTCATATTTTGTATACTTTATATACATATAATTAAGCGTTAAACCCGAACTGTCTGTAAAAGCATTCCTGCACACCTATAAATTACTTATCTATACATATGCTGATTGTGCTAAAGTGGAATGTACAAGCTGCGAAAACGTTATTTTAAAATGCTTTTGCAGCTATTTAAATAGTTCAAGTTTAAATGTTGTTTTCGTCAACGAGGACGATTAGAAGAAAATAACTACGAGTAAATTCAATTATGAATATATGATAATTTTTTACCTAAAACAATATAAACTTGTGTTTTTACTTTACTGTTACGGTAAAACAAACAAAACACTGCTATCTATGAAAGCTGAAGATTTGAGCAGCCCTGGTAGATTTCTCTCGAATGGCCCCGAAACGCTACGATGGAACGAATGGCATTACATATGTCAAACATTTTAAGAATAAGTAAAATTGATAATAAAATAAAACATGAAAATTTAAAGAAGCAACTGAATTTTTTATGTGAGCGATTCAGTTATTTTTGATTTGATTACAGATAAATAAATTAGCCAACAGCGTCATGCAGTAGTAGCGTGTGTGGGCCTCATAGCAATTAAACAGTTGCTCACTTTGGCCGCAAATGTTATCCGTAAACAAAAACATAAAATCTATTTAATATGAATCTATAAATCCATGTATAAAGTTAAACAGACCTAATGCGACGCATTTATACAGCGGCCTACGTACACATCATGTCGAAAAACAAGGGAAAAGGTAAAGCAACGAGCAAAGCCGGCGAGGCAACCACACCGCCAGTCTCCAATACGCCGGTCACACTAGACAAGAGTGGCAACATTGCTATCAAAATTCTGGCCAAGCCTGGCGCCAAACAGAACGGCATCACAGACATTGGACTGGAAGGCGTTGGTGTACAAATTGCAGCACCACCCACTGAGGGAGAAGCAAACGCCGAACTGGTGAAATTTCTGTCCAAAGCGTTGGGACTTCGCAAGAGCGATGTATCACTAGACAAAGGCTCCCGTTCCCGCAATAAAATAATACTCATTAGCAAAGGCGTTACCACCGTGGAGGCTATAGAGCAATCATTGCGAAAAGAATGTGAATCATAACCATAAATTAACCCGAAAATGTTTAAATAAATGATCAGCGAAATATTTATTGTTCTTTATGCTTTATTTATCGATGCGATCATCCAATCTTATTACATTATCCATTTAATAGCTAACGCATATGTAGTCTTTGTGTTTTTTCTTCATTAGATAAATTACTTGGATTCTAAATTAGGAATTTCTTAACGACAACTGCTCTTACATAGTGAATGTGTAAATCCTATTACATATTTCTTGATTTTTTGTGAGTGAGAATGAGTAAGCGTATTACAGTCGCATACAACGCGACACAACGTAAATACAAATTACTAATGTCAACGAAACATTAAATAACTCTGCTGTCAAGTCTAACATAAGAGGTTCCGACAATGGAAATGAAATGTTGTTTAACTTAAGTAATTTTGTATCAAATGGTGTGAATAAATGGTTCTGGTGGGGGTGGATGAGTAGTTTTTGGTTGAACGGTTGTTTAATCGACCTCCTCCATGTGGGATGCATCCTCGGTGTCCTCAACCAGAGATGGGGCATCACCAGCGCTTTGGGCATCCTCTGTGGTCATGGGTTCATCCTCGTCGATGCCAAGACCCAGCTTGATCATGCGATAGATGCGGCTGGCATGCACCTGTGGGCTGTCCAGCGAGAATCCAGATGACAATAGTGATGTCTCGAACAGCAGAATGACCAGATCCTTGACGGCCTTGTCATTCTTATCGGCCTCGGCTTTCTGACGCAAGGTCTCCACAATGGGATGGTCGGGATTGATTTCCAAGTGTTTCTTGCCGGCCATGTAGCCCATGGTCGAGGTATCACGCAGTGCCTGAGCCTTCATGATGCGCTCCATGTTGGCGGACCAACCGAACTGCGAAGTGACAATGCAGCAAGGTGAATCGACCAGACGGTTGGACACGACAACCTTCTCCACTTTGTTGTCCAAGATTGATTTCATCAACTTGCACAAGCTCTCGAATTTGGCCTTATCCTCTTCGCGCTTCTTCTTCTCAGCCTCATCTTCGGGCAACTCCAGACCCTCCTTGGTAACAGACACAAGCTGCTTGCCCTTGTATTCCTTCAGGTGCTGGATGACGTATTCATCAATGGGTTCGGTCATGTAAACCACTTCGAAGCCACGAGCCTTGACACGCTCAACAAAGGCCGAGTTGCTGACCTGATCCTTGGACTCGCCAGTGATGAAGTAGATGTGCTTCTGGTTCTCCTTCATCCTCGACACGTAGTCGGCCAATGAACAGAAATCATCACCAGAGGCGGAAGTATGGAAGCGCAAGAAATCGGCCAACTTAGCGCGGTTGTTGCTGTCCTCATGGACGCCCAACTTCAAGTTCTTGCTGAACTGGTCGTAGAACTTCTTGTAGTTCTCCTTGTCCTCGGTAAGCTCTTCAATCAGCTCCATGGTCTTCTTGACTAGATTCTTACGGATAACCTTAAGCACCTTGTTTTGCTGCAACATCTCACGGGAAATATTGAGTGGCAAATCCTCGGAGTCAACCACACCCTTGATGAAGTTCAAGTACTCGGGAATCAGATCTTCACAGTTGTCCATGATGAATACACGGCGCACGTAGAGCTTAATGTTGTTGCGCTTCTTCTGGTTCTCGAACAGATCGAATGGTGTGCGACGTGGAATGAAGAGCAGAGCACGGAACTCCAACTGACCCTCCACAGAGAAGTGCTTAACAGCCAAATGATCCTCCCAATCGTTGGTCAACGACTTGTAGAACTCGCCGTATTCCTCCTGGGAGATATCGTCGGGATTGCGTGTCCAGATGGGCTTCGTTTTGTTCAGCTCCTCGTCTTCGGTGTACTTCTCCTTGATGGTCTTCTTCTTCTTACCATCCTTCTCTTTCTTGTCGGCATCTTCATCCTCGCCAACATCCTCAATCTTGGGCTCATCGGTATCCATTTCCTTCTTCTCATCACCCTCCTTCTCGTCATCAGCCTCATCATCGCTGACCTCTTTCTCACGCTCCTTCTCTACCAGCAATTTGATGGGGTAGCCAATGAACTGGGAGTGCTTGTTGACAATCTCCTTGATCTTGGCTTCCTCAAGGTAGTCGGTCTGATCCTCCTTGATGTACAGCACAATCTTGGTACCACGACCCAGTGGTTCGGAGTTATCAGCGCGAACGGTGAAGGAGCCACCGGCAGAAGACTCCCAGATGTACTGTTCATCATCATTGTTCTTCGAGGTCACTGTCACCTTATCAGCCACCAGATATGCCGAATAGAAGCCAACACCAAACTGGCCAATCATGGAAATGTCGGCACCAGCCTGCAATGCCTCCATGAACGCCTTAGTGCCCGACTTGGCAATTGTGCCCAAGTTGTTGACCAAATCGGACTTAGTCATACCAATACCGGTATCAATGATTGTCAGTGTACCAGCTGTCTTGTTTGGTATGAGCTTGATGTATAGCTCCTTGCCGGAGTCAAGTTTGCTGGGATCCGTCAGCGATTCATAGCGGATCTTGTCGAGTGCATCAGACGCATTGGAAATCAATTCACGCAAGAAGATTTCTTTGTTCGAGTAGAATGTGTTAATGATCAACGACATAAGCTGAGCAATCTCAGCCTGGAATGCAAAAGTCTCCGCTTCTTCAGGCATCTGCAATAGAAAAGAATTTAATTTAAAATATGTTACCTCGACAAATAAAAAAAATTTTTTTTACTTTTCATCATTTTATTCACTTATTCTACCCCCAAGAGAGCGTCGCACATGCTTGCTCCCTCACTCTGCTGATGAAAAGCGTGTTCATAGGCTATGTACACCATCTTGTGTGTGTGTGTGTGTGTATATGTGTGCATGTACATACACATTAGTAAATTCGAGAAGCGTCGTCTTGCCACACATAAAATTGCCGAAATGTTCTAGAAAAACTCCCTTAAATATAACAATTCATATATATATAGATATATGTATGTACGTATATATTGCATTCATACATATTATGTAGACGCATTACCTCCTTTTTCACAAAGACGCTTTCTAGAATAATTCTGGGCTATACAGATACAAATACACAATTCGAGAATAAAAGAAAAATTCGCAAGCACGTGCGATTACAATAAACGTTTGCATTTCTTATCTGCATCTAATTGATCTTGTTCTACATGGATTTTTACATATTAATATATGACATTCTCTATTATACTGTGCAGTTTTCCAGAAATTTCGGCAATTTTACTATGCCGGCATATTTTGCGATAGTGACTCAACCTAAAAGCGTGCTCATAAAATTTGATTGCTTTTCTAGTAGCACATTGAACTTTGCTGCTAATAAACATTTCTTCAATTATAAATGAAAATGTAGTTAGTTTGTCCTAAATTCTAGACTCTTCTGCAACCAATACAACAGTAATTGTGTCAAGAGCTTTTCCGTTGCACATACACACATACTTTTGCTTAAATTTACTGACCGAAATGCAGTTGGTTTTGTCACAGCTTCCCAATTTTATACACAATAGAAATGTATTCTATTTCAAACATGCTTACCTTGTATTAATTTTTTTTTTTCACTGAACTAACTTTAAATACGATATACTTTTCACTTTTCTTGGCGCAGAAAATAAAATTTTCTTTTTGTTTTGCTTTGCCTCAAGGCAGACTCTTTTATGCTCACCGCACGAATTTTGTTTCAATACTGACAAGCCGGCGTCTGCTTGCTACTGCTTTTATAGGGGTTGAACAAAATTCTACGAAGCTTCTAGATTTTTCGAGAAACATCTAGTCGTCAGGGCTACCTCTTCCGGTTTTCAACGCAGTGTTGCATTGAACCAACTAACAGTGATGTGAGTCGATGTTTCTGTAATGTTCTAGAAACTATGTTCAAATAAAATTATATTCCATTAATATTGAACCATGTGAATATCATTTTATTGCTATTTTTGACATCACTAATGAGAATTTAGCTAAATAATTTTATATGGGGTGATTTAAATACTAATTCGAAAGTTAATAATAATTTTTCTAGCATAAATAAATCACCTAATGTTTTTCAGTATTTTTATAATATTAATAAAATTTCGCCTTTTTAGTATATTTTTTGGTCTGCCGTAATTTTGGGTGACCAAACTTGGTAAAAACAAAAAGTGTGACCAGATTGTGTTAGCCCATAATTTAGTACCAAACTAGATAGCATTTTGTTTATGTTGTGATTAAAATAATAAGAGAAAATTAGATAATTTTATGATAAAATGGGCGGTACTCGATGCGTATTTCGTGACTGCCAAGTCTCAACGCAACGCAATCCCAAAATGCATTTTTTCAAACTGCCAGTTCGTGATCCAGTTCGCTTGGAAACTTGGCTTAAGAATTGCGGCAACGCTGACATTTTAAATGTTGCAAGGGAGAAACTATCTAATCGCGCTGTTTGCGCGCGTCACTTTCGCTACGAATGTTTTATGAACTATAAATTAGATCGACTAATACCAAATCAGACGCCCACTTTGGTACGCGTCAGTAAGGATCTGGCCTGGGACATGGAACACCTCGACGAGAATGGTGAGGCAACACTGGTGAAGCTTTCCATGCCCACATTGGAGCATTTGATACCTCCCGAAAATTTCGAATGTCCACTTGGTTTCACCGATGACGCTCGATTTGGACGGAAATACATAGCGAAAAGACGAACGCCGCCCAAGCCCCTTATCCTTGAGTCAAATAAAAGACAAAAACTTGTGCATGAGCAAGCGAATAAAACTGAAACATCTATAATCGTCGACCCTGGTAAACTAGAACAGCCGCTGAGTGGAAAAGACACACACATGGGGCCTTCAAATGTAACAGATGAGATGCATGAAGACTATCAGCTTAAATATGAGCATTTGAGAACAGATTTTGAGCAACTCTCTAAAGAGAATGCCGATTTAAAGCAAACAATCGAGAGACTAGAAGCTCAAGCTGAAGTATTAAAAAGCTCCTCCTCTACCTCTGTTACACCACAATTGACCAAGTCGCAGCTGTATAACGGCATTAAAAAGTATCTGGGTACAACAATGGCTGCACTCCTGCGCATGGAAATGTTCGGCGGCGCAGATCGTCAATGGAAAGAGGATGAGCGGGACTTTTCCAAGGAGCTGTTACAGTTGGGCGAGCATGTCTATACACACTGCTGTGATGAATGGCGATTTCGGTTGCCGTCATTGCGTATGGCACGCAGTTGGCTGGAAGATAAACATACCGAAGAAAACGAAAGAGAAGAGCTATAAAAGCTAGATTATCATATTTTTATTTGACTAAATTAGCAGCCGCAAATGTGCCTTTCGCTTCTTATATTGGCAACTATCTTAATAAGATATATAAAAAACTTACTCTTATACGACAGTCTTACTTAGTTTTGGCATCAATGCCAAGCATTCAAATTGTGACAAAGGTTCTGAAGAAATTGAATCTATGTACCTTCCGCAATCTTTATGACTTTTTTAATCTGTGCACAAGGTCTTCACGTAAATCATAATTGCTCGTATTTTAAAAATGCGATTCGGAATTAAGGCATGTCAAAGCAATTTCGGTCTCTTTACTGAACAGACATACCAAACGAAAGCCTCAAGATGAAGTCATATTTACAAAATGTACTCGTAAGTAGGAACATGTGATTATTATTTAATTTTAACATATAATTTGTTACAGATATTAATGTTCTTTGCAACATTTCCAACGTTGTATTGTCAAACGTGCTCGGATTGTTCATTGACCGATGGAGTTTATGCATGTGTGGATGAGTTTTCTTATGGCATCTGTTTCAATCTTGGAGCCGTTGATACTAACACAGTTCGATCATGTGGAGATGGCTATTACTGCAATGTTGATGGCTCATTTTGTTCTCCCCGGGAATCCTCTACGGTTAGTTTAGCTATCATCTTCGGTTTTTAACATTTTGACATTTTAACATTTTTGTTGCAGCCATCATGTGTAACTTCTTCTTCAACTCCAGCTGTGAGTACCTGTTCAGATTGTTCGCTGACTGATGGTGTCTATGCCTGCATGGATGAATTTAGCTATGGAGTCTGTTACAATCTCGGCTTTGTCGATCCAAACGCCATTCGATCATGTGATGATGGCTTTTACTGCAATGTAGATGGCACATTTTGTTCACCCCGCGATACATCTTCCGTAAATTTGATTGAATTTTGTTGTGTTTACATATTTTCATTTGTTGTCTATTATTACAGCCATCATGTGTATCGTCAGCAACTCCAAAACCTACTACAGAATTGACAACAGGTAAACCTACGGAATCGACTACAGTTTTACCACCTGTTTCTTCGACCTCACAGTCTCCAGTGTCTTCAACAGAATCTACAACAGTGTCGCCCCCCGATTCTTCGACTGCGCAGTCTCCAGAATCTTCTACAGTATCGACAACTATTTCGCCCCCTGAATCCTCGACCACGCAGTCTCCAGAAACTTCAACTACAGTTTCACCCCCTGAGTCTTCCACTGCGCAGTCTCCAGATCCTTCAACGACAGTTTCACCTCCAGATTCTTCGACTGCGCTGTCTCCAGAACCTTCAACCACAGTTTTACATCCAGATTCTTCGACTGCGCAGTCTCCAGAAACTTCGAGCACAGTTTCTCCCCCTGAGTCCTCGACCGCGCAGTCTCCAGAACCTTCAACCACAGAACCTCGAGATTCTTCGACTGCGCAGTCTCCAGAACCTTCAACTACAGTTTCACCCCCTGAGTCTTCCACTGCGCAGTCTCCAGAACCTTCTACCACAGTTTCACCAACTGAGGCTTCCACTGCGCAGTCTCCAGAACCTTCAACCACAGTTTCACCTCCGGATTCTTCCACTGCACAGTCTCCAGAACCTTCAACTACAGTTTCTCCCCCTGAATCCTCGACCGCGCAGT